>LVTN01000013.1:229914-387375 GCA_001649415.1 Musa itinerans | reverse complement strand
GGCTCATTACAATTGGGACTCAAAAGAATTATGCTATAAGGGACGCATTGTGCTTGTGACAAATTCTACTTATATCTTCACGAGCAGTTTTGGACAGAGTTTTTTCATATGCAGGATACTAAATTGAAAAGAAGTACAGTATATTACCCATAAACCGATGGCCAGATGAAAGTTGTAAACAGATGCTTAGAGACAGCTCAAAGCCATCCACCAAATATGACTACCGAAGGAGAACTCCAAACCCAGCCAAGTGTCATTATTGATCGACGGATCGTGACTCAACGACGACGACCCTCTACTGAAATGCTAATACAGTGGGCGAACCTACTAACAGAAGATGCCACTTGGGCGAACTATGATGACTTGAAGATCAAATTCCCAAATCGTTAGCCTCGAGGACAAGGCTGATTTGAAGAGGGCAGGTCTGTTAGGACTCTAGCTAGGAGAGTCCTAATTGAGAGGGGCATTCATGTAAAACATACCTAAGCCGACCCCTATTAAAGAGGTAAAGATGCCGGCTAGGATTATGAGATTATTTCTTATAGAAGAATTAAGAGTTGTAAAGGAATATGAGTCTTGAGTAGGAGTCCTATTAGGAGTTGGTTAGAAGTATGAGTCATATTAGGAGTTGGTTAAAAGTAAAAGTCTTGAGTAGGAGTCCTATTAGGAGTTAAGGTTTAAAAGCCCTATAAATAGTCATGTATTCTTTTATGTAGCCTTTGAGCAGCAACTTGGAAGAAGAAACCCCTATAGAGTTCCAAGGAGTTCGATTCCCTAAAAAGATCAACCCCAAGTTTAGAATATGCAAGGGTTCTAACAAAATGCCCCTCCGCCTTCCGCCGGTCACTAGCGTCGCCTGTCGCCTTCCCCATCGTGATCGGTGCCGCCTGTTACCTTCGTCCCTGCTCCCACCGCGAACGGCACCGCCCCCTCCGCCTTCGCCATTGTTGCCCCACCCATTCTCGTTGGCGGCAAGGAGCTCTACTTCCTCGTCGCCGCCGCAGAAGGTGCCGCTCATGGGGCCCCCGCCCTTCCGACCCCGATCGCACCCTCGGCGTCGCTCCCTCTTTCCTTGCGATCGAAGAACTCCCTCCGCACGTCATTGCCTTCCTCGCGGAGTGAGCTCTTTGATCGCGAGGAAGATCCCGGTGCGGTGGGAGTTCTTCGACCGCGAGGATGAGAAAGATGGAGCGATGAAGCGCGGGGCCCCATGAGCGATGTCGCTTCCGACAGGCAACGTCGGTGGCTGATGGAAGACGGAAGACTAATTGTGCAACGTCATCGGATGAAAGATGTCCCAAATCTTTTGTATGCTTTGTTATACGCACGATGTGACATCCTACGGAGGACAGCTACATGAAAGATGAGGACCTGAACAGCTCACGAAGCCGAAAGATGGAGATAGGAGAGACCAGACTGTAGACGAGGGAGATCAAAAGCGGTGTCAGCTTTCCAGCAACCAATGCGTGCCATCATGCATGCGTCGTCCCGTCAGAGTGACATCCAGGAACAGTGACGCGCTCGTCGACCTGCCGACTCGACGTCTCCTCGCCTCTCCGTCCAACACGCCGTGGCGAAACCTACCAGTTTGATCGGGAAAGGGACAGACAACACCCAATGATGAGAGTCTGCATGTGACATGCAGAAACACGACGAGGCTTGCTTGATGCCGTGCGAACTGGCAATTCATTTCCGGCCCCCAGGAAGCGTCCGGGTGGTATCAGGTGGAGCCATGGCCGTAAAGGCAAGGCAATTGCTTTAATGGGGACACAGGTTCTGAGGGACGGATGGATGGAGGACCAGTGTGTGAATCCTCGGCCACTTCATACGCTGCGCGTTGTCTTCACCGTTGCCGCGTTATTCTGGCCACTAATCTCGAGCGCTCGAGGTCGTCAATGGCAGGCAACTTCGGAACCTTTTGCACAGACAGCGATGTAGATGTAGATGGATGACATCCAAGGCAAAGAGGTTTCCCATTACCTACATGACGACTCCAGCACACTACATTAACATCTGAAGCCTTGAATTTTGATGAAGATAAAATCCAAGATTTTAATTGAGTGGGAAAGATTTCCAGAAACTTGAATTGACATGTCAATGAAAAATATATTTCTTTTTAAATTAGATATGGAATGAAATAAAAAGAGATAGATGTGTATTATTCAAACTCATGATTTACTCTTAATACCATTTATTAAACTCATGCACTTGTTCTATGATAAATATTTCATGAGATAGCTTTTTTTGTTTTTAGGCCTTTCAAGGGAGCCCTTCATTTTATAGATTTTTTTAACAGTATCTTTTTTATCTAATACCTAAAATATTATTAATTTGATACTCAGTCATTTACTTTGTATCTCTTTCTTTTTTCTATGAAATAATTCACATGACAAATCAATCTAGTTACAATATTTTTATACTATGATATAATATTTTTTAATAATATTTTAAAATACAAACATAATAGTATAAAAAATTATATTATAGTATTTTAAATAATATAAAAATATTATAATATAATGTAAAAACGAAGAAACAAAATGGATAGATGCTGAGTATTCCTGATATTATTAGAAATTTTTTAAAAATAAGGGATATTTTTTGAAAAAATCAAAAAAGCCACCCCCTTATAGGATTATAAATTTTTTATATATTTATAAATTTAGATTTAATAGAAGTCTTCGACAGTGCATGTCATTGGGTGGATCGTATGGTGTGGCGTGGAGAGAGCAGGTCACATGCATGCATGTAATTGACCTTGAATTGCCACGTCCACATTCGCATAGAAATTTATTATTGGATTGCAAGTATTTATTATATTTCAATGGACACAGATCACGGGCTCCAAAAGCTCCTTCCCACGTAACATTCCTTTCAATCAATGTACCCACCACTTCACATGACACCAACCAGAGAGAAATTATTGGAAATAAAGGGAGAAAAAAAAAGGGGAAAGAAATCAGAAGCTCTGTTGAATCACGTCTCTCACTTTGATCAGTCCAAATTGGTCAAAACCAATGGCGTCTGACAACCCAACAAGATACGAGCAGAATCTGCATCCACCTCCGATGCTCAGGAACAGAGATCTCCCAAAGAATTCTGACGAATGTCTACTGTATAACGTATGAATGGATCATCACTTCTGCTACTCCTACTGTTATCTTCCCATGCTTCCAATGGTTTGCTTCTCAAAGCGCTTGATGGTCTCAGCCAGACGCTTCATGTTGTCATCATACACGTACGGGATCTTCTCAAACCATGTCACATTGCCTTGGGCCGGCGATGGCACGAACTCCCGGCACGGCTCGCCCAGCACGTTGATGGAGTTGTGGTAGTGGTAGTAGCGGATCATGTCCTCGGTCTTGTGGGTAGTCTTTCCGATGATGTTCTCCGACATGTGTACTCCTGTGGCGTACGCGTTCTTGGCCTGGATCGCGTACTTCCGGTCTCGCCGCACTCTGGTGATCGAGTTGCGGAACACCAGCTTCTCGAAACCCCAGTCTCTGTTGATCGTCGGTAGAAGAGAGATTTAGAGTTGAACGAAGAGAAAACAGTCTCTGAGTTGGTAACAATGAGCTCTCACCTGGAGTAGTCCTTGGAATCGAGCGCGCACAGTTTGCTGGACATGGGATTCTGCTCGATGGTGAACTGTGTGTAGGCAGAGAGGTTCGCCAGCACCGACTCCAACGTCCTCCCCTCCGGCAGGTACAGGTACTCATCCACATCGAAGTAGAAGGTCCAGTTGGCGGCGTGTCGGTACCTGTGCAAGCAATCGTTGACTACCAAGAACTGGTTATGGTAGTAGCCGTCGAACTCTGCCTGCGCCCTGATGTCCTGCACCGTCGCCCGACCCGCCTTCACCCATGGCTCCAGCACAGCTCGCACCTCGGGCCCGACTCCCCCGGCGTCGTGGAAGACGAAATGCGAGTTCGGGCCGAAGAAGAAGGCGTGGTAGGCCATCCACTCCCGGATCCTGTTGGGGTTCAGATCGCCGTAGAGGGAGGATCCACAGTACAAGTAGTCGTACTTGAACGGCGGCCGGTATAGGGACTCGTCGTAGGCGCCCGGAGATTCCTCCAAAGCTACGAACTTTTCGTATCTCCGGGACTGGACGGAGTAGTAGGCGTGGAGGAGGAGCTTGCCGCCGACGTTGTCGGCGTTGGGGTTGGAGGGGAAGGTGCAGTTGACGACGACGACGGTGTAGACGCGGCCGTAGCCCCAGTCGGGGAGCATCTTGTACGCCTTGGCCCTAATGGGCTGCGAGGAGGCGTTGGCGGCGGCCGAGGGATTGGGGTTGGGAAGCCACTCGCATTTGTACCACGGGGTGCCGTAGACGTGGGTGGGCTTGGAGGCGAGGCCGACGACGGAGAAGGTGGCCGGGCCGCCTCGGTAGGCACCCATCTGGACGAACAGGGCGGCGGCACTGCCATAGGCCCGGAAGACCCGCTTGTTGGGGTCGGAGGGAGCCGGGACGGGAAGTCCAGATCCGGGAATCGGAATCGCGGAAGCGGATGCAGGGGAGGGAGAGGAGGAAGCAAGCTTCGAACTTTGGAGCGAGGTTGAGACGGCGGCGGTGGGGGGAGGGCAAGAGGCGCGGAAGGAGAGGAAGGGCCGGTAAGGTTGGAGCTGCCACGCGGCCATGAGGAGTGTGAGGACGACCAGGGTGAACACGAAGGCCTTCAAGTCGAAACAGGGGAGAGGGAGCGGCATGGCCGGGGGAACTCCATGCCCCGCTTCTTTTCTCATGTTGGCCTTCATCTCTCGGTGTTTCTCTCCCGCTCCTCCCTGATCTGCAGCGGAGACGCCCTGTTCTCTCGAGCGGAACCCGAAGAAACGAGGATGGGCAGGTAGCTCACTGTCACACTCTTTCTCTGACAGAGGTGGAGGACGAGGGGAGCATTAGATATGCTTCGCCGGAAGGAAAGAAAGGCCATCGGGATCTTCTCCAATGACGCCTCGCATAAGATCCGTGCAACTCCATCATCATCATCAGAGCCGTTTACAGATGTGGGGTGGGGCCGCCCACCAAAAAGGAAGTCCAAACCAACAGGTAGTGGGCGGACCCACGCGGCATGGCGTTTATGGTATGTATGTCGGGTTGTCATCAGAATCTGATAAATCATAAAAAACGCCGTTTTTGATGCAAACTTTGGAGGGTTATAATAATTCGTTTATTTCTTTCTCGCTCTTCTTTTTCCTGCTCGCTATACTTTCTTCTCTCCTTGGCATGAGGCATCTCTTCGGGACCTCTGCGACAGCTACGAGCAGCTCCTCGGAGATCCTTCTTTGCCATAAGTTCCTCCTCCTCCTCCTCCTATTCCTCTTGACAGTAACCGAAGGTGCCGCCATTGTTGAAGTTTGAGGAGGTTCTGCTGCTGCAAACAGGGTGATGTGAGATCACAAAGAAGGCTAAGGTAAGATTTCAAGTGCGAGGGGCAAAACTATGTTTATCTTACGCATGAATGCATTGAATGAACAAGTAACTCCATACTAACCTTTTTTTGTTTTTTGTCTTCCTAAATCTTTCTCATGCACCCTTTTATTTCCTGGTGAAAACAGATATCTTGCTTTATTTTTTTTTCTCTGATTCAACTAACTGTATATTCCTCAAGCTTCTGAGTTACCCAAAACTAAAAACAATCTTGAAATGAAAAATGAAAGCAATCATAGTCACCTTCTTGTTAAAATTTAGACTTTGACTTGATTGATTGACTGTTAAAGTTTGTATAATATTGAGTCATTTCCTAATAGCTTATTGCTTTTATTTTTTTTATAATATACTTAAAATCTTTATTATAATATCATAAGATAATTTACTTTACAAAAGAAAAGTAACAAAAACATAATATGATAAATCGTTAAAATCTTTAACCAACTAAACTGATTGACACCTGCATAGTATAAATCTTGCATATGAGAATTTCCCAAGAGATATTGGGATAATTAGACCCATTGTATTAAAAAGTTAACGGTTAAAATGAATTAAAAGAAGGTTGAAGACTTCCCTTATATTAATATGGAATCTCTTCTCTTTTAATAACTTAAGTGTTCTTTATCACTTATAATAAACTTCAAATATATCTTGAGCAGAAAAAATTCTTAAGTTTAAAATTTTTTGCAGTGTACTCCAGTTTAAAAAAAATTCAAATAATATTTTTTTTCAAAATGATCATCCTACCCTTGTTATCTACTATGAATCCGTTCATCAATTATCTCATTCCACCCTACTGAATGTCCTACCTTAGTCACATGTGCATTTACGCGTAGATTGGCCCCATCAACCGCCCTCTTCCCATGCATGGGGATTGATCTCGTCAATTCACCCTCTCTCTTTTCTTTGACCAATTATGTATATTGGGAAAAATCTATTAAAGCAAAATAATTATTTTCCCTCTTTGTGTATCAAAATGGGTCCCTTAGAGAGGGTAAACTGTATATCAACACCGTTAGAATTATAGAACTTGCTACAAGGATTCTCTATATAAAATTAGGTTAAAACTGACAACGTTTGACCACTAATCGTTAAGTAAAAAATCTTAAAATCATATTCTTTCTCTCTCCTTTTTCTCTCGCGCTCGCTGCCCTCTCTCACGTTCTCTCACCTTCGCTCACGTTGCATATGTCGTTCACGTCTCTTTTTAATTACTGATTTAGGATCAAAAGACTCAATTGTCCAAGCTCACATATGAGCTGGACCTAACAATGCCTTTCCCCTCCCCCCCTATCTAGCTTTCTAAACCTCCGTAAGTGAGCTAACTTCGTCGATTGCTCTCCTACATGTGTATGATACCCTTAGGGTTCGATAAAAGCATAGGGACAATGACAAAGATGACGTAGGGAGAAAGAGGCGATGGTGGTTCCGACGAATACAGGAGTAAAATAATCATTTAATGTGATTAAGGGTGTTATTTAAAAAAATATTAAAATTAAAATATTCAAAAAAATTTCTTAAACTTCAGATTTTTAAAAAAATTCACTCATACATCTTTCTCTGAAAAGGAGAATGAAATAGCCTGAGCCAGTATGAACTGTCGGTATCTTTTTTTCTTCCTATAGAAAGTTCTGTACCTATGTCTCTCTTTCTAATAACATATTAATTGTTTGTACCTTTCTCCTGTCTATCTTCCACTTTCTCAGTTCCCAACTTACTGTGTCACCTTTCTGAGTGTTGAAGTTTGATCCCTGCAATTACTTTGCCATATACTAGTGGATATCTTGTTTTCCAGCAAATATATGTTATGTTATGAAGCCAAAAGCACTTTCAAGTAAGCTACAACAACTTGTTTCCTTAAGTCTTTCATCAAGTTCACTTTAATTCATCTCATACTCTTTAGACTAAGATTATGATATAACTTCATTCTATATATTGAACGTTCTGAATCTTCAACAAATTAAGCTGTTGTGGTGTGTTTAATGATTGAAATCTTAGTTTGAACTTCTCTTGCAATGATATGCATTAAGTCATAACTCCTTTTTTCTCTTTCAGCTGCTGGTCAAAAATTGGCCATCCAATATTAAGTGCACATTTTGTTGTCCACTTCATTAACCCATCCTTCTTCTCAAATTAATACTTGTTAATGGCATTCAAGATGATAGTTCAGTGTCCTTCGAGTGAAAAAAGGGAAAAAAATAAAATAAAAACTTGATGTTTTCTGCTAGACTTGCTGTTGCACCAAAAGGTATGTAGAGGTTGATTCTCTACAATAGTCCAACACCCATGGGCAAGATTTCCAAAGATTAGAGAATGTTAAAGTGGTAAGACATATACTTGATATTGAGAATTTGAAAGAAATGTTGATATATTTGACCAAATATTGTGAGATTTACCTGAAACAATTGCCCGCAAAAACACCTCCAATGTAGGCGATCTCGCGCTGCCTGCATCAAGTCAGTTTCTAGTATCAAACAATCCATAGAAGACTCAAATAAGAATCGACAAGAACACATTTTGTTCTTGATTTCATCATATCAGCTTGGTGGATGCTTCAATCAGCCATGAAACGATGGACTTACAATCGTAGCGCAGTGAGTAGAATGAATACCACGAATGCTTCCTTGATAGCTCAATGCAGAAAAGAGATGGAAGCTCACATCCCGACTTCCAACATGAGCAAAGCTAGTGGACGCAAGAAAGAGGATGGCTGATGCAAGTCTCCACTGAGAGGAACAGCGTGCGAGGTAATAGGAAGAGAAGGATGAGCAAGTATTGCCAACCCCATCCTAATCCTGCAATCATTTCCACCCCTAACGCACTGGTCGATAGAAAGCAGCCTTCGGCATGCGGGGAAGAGTAGAATGCAAGCCATTATTCTGTTGTGTGTGCGTGTGCGCGCGTTTGAGCCCGCAGTCTCTCCTCGGTTCTTCTTGCCCAGCTGTTCCCATCATTACCGTCACCACACGGTCCACTGGAATAAATGTGCAGCTATCAAATGGTCGTCTGCTGGCGTCCTGAGAACAGCAAATAGATAGGGAGCGAGGCAGTCTAAATGAGGTTATCAGGAGGTGGAGGAGGAGGAAGAAGAACGAGAAGGAATCCATGGCAGGGATTCTTGTGTCTTGCTTCCGCCGCAGTCTCCACCATCATGATTTGCTTCGCGAGTGACCTTCCGTCGCCACGCAATGAATTGCAACCCACGCAGCTCAGTAAGAGAGATGTCAACGTTACTCCGGGCGACGTCTACGAGCGCAGGCAATGGTTGACGGATGGTAATGGTAACGGCAGCGGCAAAGGTGGGAGAGGTGGAGGGGGAGGAGGAGGTGGTGGTAATGGTGGCGGCGGCGGCAAACGCGGGAGAGGTGGAGGGGGAGGGGGAGGAGGTGGTGGTGGTGGTAATGGTGGCGGCGGCGGAGAAGGTGGAGCTGGTAGCACTTGGGGTTGGGGTTGGGGTTGGGGTTATGGATGGGGATGGGGCAACGCAAGTGGTGGTGGCGGAGGCGGAGGCGGAGGAGGTGGTGGCGGTGGCAGCTCGGGTGGCAGCGAAGGAGGAGGAGGCGGTGGTGCAGGCAGGAGAAGACGGAGTCGGCATGAAAGCAGAGACGACAGGGCGGATGGCGGTCACAACTACAGCTCGAGCTTGTACAGGGTGGGGGAGTACGCCCGGTGCAACGGGAGGGGGCGGTGCGGAGGAATGAAGCTGCTCTGCCCCATGCACTGCGATGGGCCGTGCTTCTACGACTGCCACAGCAACTGCAGAGCTCACTGCAGATTCTGAGGATCCATGCACAACGCAACCAGAGAATCACCCCAAGTTTTGTGTGCCGACAGTCGTTTTATTTTGTCCTATCCCTTTTTTTCTTTTTTCTTTTTTTTTTGCTAAAAGACCAGTGTTTGGTACTTGGAATTCGCAGAAGTCATTGATTGTTTTTGTTGGAACTTAGTATTTACATCACTGAGATTGATGGTGTCTTAAACCCTACAGAAGCTCTTACCATAACACTAGTATCTTTGTTTTAAGCTGCTTTTAGAGAAAGCAATGATCATCTACCAAATACATGCCATGTAGACGGCCTATAATATCTGAGACGTTCGTTCGCCAGACTCTGTTCCAGTTTCATAAAAAATCCATAGTTATCAACTCAATCATAGCCTTCAAAATTTTCATGGATAACAACCTCGACAAATGTAGGTTATGAAGAACAATCAAAACATGCTAGAACAACTAACAAAGATAAGTGGGCGAATCAAAATCATGCAATGCTATGCTATGCTGTTTCATCAAGCATACAGTTGGCCTATATGCTTGTGAAGAGCATACCTAGGCAGACAGGTACATGCCAACACACAGCATAAGCAACGAGCAGGTGAAATTGATCCAGCAGAACTCGATGAAACTTGTGGCAGCAAGAAACACACCACCGCAGCCGATGAAAGATCTGTCCAAAGGTGGTCATACAACATGCTTGGAAAAATTTAAGGGCACTCCACAAAAGCAATTGGCAGTCTTGACAGATTAGATGGTACTTAGAAACTGCTGCTGACACACTTGTTTACGACCTTTATCCCACACAAGACCATCAAAAGAGCTCAAAACACAACTGTGGTTGCACCAACCTGATGGTAAAATGTACCTGAAGGGGTATAAACGAACTTAATCAGATTGACCAGCAACAGATTCAAGTTGTTTGTTCTCCTTGTCCAAGGCTTCCCAGTCGACCTCCCTCAACATTTTAAATCTCTCGTCTAATGTTATAAATCCTGCTTCTGGGTTAACCACTCCCCAAAGACCAGCTTTATATATCAAAAGAATGCTGCCTCCCATATCTGGGCCATGAAGCTTTCCTGTCAGCAAGACTCGCAGAGGCATAAAGAGAGACTTCCCCTGACAAAAATGCACAAGGCATGAGGTGGGTTTGAGGTGTTAAACATAGAGAATGAGCAGATAAAATTTGACAGTTAACATGAGATATTGAGAAAATTCACAAAGAATATTTAAATTCAATGAATGATTAATTCATCTCTAGGATAATTTCAGAACAACTGACTCTCACTGTACCCACATTAGTGGAAGCCTCATGCATTGAATTGTTCTCGGGTGAAATCTTAACCAACTTCACTTGAATGGACTCTCTTAAAACCATGGTTCGTCTTACTGCTCCGTACCAATATATCGACTGATCATCGGTATGGTACATACCAACCCGTACCAACATACCAACACATGATACGGTGAAGCATACCAACAGATTGATATGAATCAGCCCATACCAATCCCCTGTCAGACTGATACTGTACCAGGTGATACGCTATGGTACGGCGAACTTGCCTCAAAACAAATTACATTTATAATAGGAAAGACAACAAACTTCACCAGTACAGAGCCCAAAAAGGGTCCTTTTATTGCCGTTAAAGATTACAATAAAAAAGGATTAGCATTTGCATGACTCTTTAGAAAAATCGCCACTATCAAGCTATCAGCAATAAACTATTACTAATAGAATATGACTGCTTAGCATGGACTCAGACCACCAGTCAACAGTCCCCAGCTCCATACTGACAAAATGTTGATGTAGTAGATTATTTGAAAGTTGCAACTTGTGCACACCTTGAATGTATAGTATCCAAAGGGTCCACAATTTCGATTATGACACACTGAACTTATCGACACTATTAATGTATCAGAAAGAACTGACCTTGCGCTTCAGTAGCTTGCCGAAGCCTTTCACCCATTTCTGCCAACCAGCATGCCCTTCTTCCAGTGCTGCAGGGAGCTCCCCACCATCATAAGCAGCAATTAAACTAGCAGCCACCTCAGAAAGCTTGTCTTGTACAATAGGTTTACATTCTTCGCTGTCAATTGTATGTGATGACACTTGATCAGAAAATCATATTTAGAACTCACATATAGTCTATCCCTCAGTGGCACTCAACTAAAAATGAATGGAAATTCACTTGAGGAAGTTATTTCTTATATGCTAGAGTTCAATGGTGTCAAACCAATTGTGGCCAATCAAAATTTACATAGAATAATAACACAAGATTCATTTGGAAAACAGGAGAAACAACCTAAGCAATGTGGAAATGAATCAAGTATTGATCATCTTAATATCATGTAATAAGAAGCTTTCCCCCTCACCTGGATAGAGTAGTGTACAATGGATAAGACAATAGATTTGACAGAGCTGTGTCCACTTCTGTTATTAGATCAACCCCATCCTTCAACAACTCTGTCGCATCCTGCATGTATAATTGTGCAGCAAGCATCAGTGTGCAATGTCTGTAATCATGTTACTGTAAAACATGAATCAAACATGTCCAGAAAGTTGATAAAATCAATGATAAACAACAAGCAAACCACGCAGGTCGAGAAGGGGTTAACTTCTGTTATATCCCATTTGCATATTGTCTAAAGATAATAGGGATTTCCTCAAAAATCTGCGATAGACAGTGGTTTCACAATTTGGACATTGTTTGTGCATTTTAGCATTCTTTCTTATAATCACTTCAATATATCAAATTGAAATGCACTGATCTACCATTTGCTTCATAACCTGAGCAAATGAACCCCCAACTGGATCAAACTAGCTTTCGTGAACTTCTCCAAATGACCTCATTCCCTTGAAGTGATTATATCACATTTTATTATGACTACTGTAAAATGACCAAACGTCCTTTAAAGGTATGTTTACCCCAGATCCACTTCCTCATGCATGCTCTAAACGTTTGAAGCTATTATATGAATTGTATTACAATCATTTATTATTTATTTACTCTCACCTACTAGTGGTGCTAAGTTTTACTGTGTATTCTCATATACTCATCAACTCCATCCTTAGATGCTCATGCAACTAAAATGATTGAAAAACCTGAGCTAGTGAGCCTGAGCCTGAGCCTAGAGAAACAAGTCTTGCTGCTAACATTGATATAGAACTAAAGGGAATGGATCGAGGATGACCAACACTGCATCTAAGGAAATTAGTTGAGAATAAAAAGGCCAACAACAATTTATATTGCAACAATGTTGAGTTGATGACTTCTAATACTTCTGGTTAATTGATACATATTGTTTGAATCAGCTTAGAGTAAATATTGTCTGATATATGTGCAACTAACTTATGATTCCACTGTGTACTATGTAGGCAATTGGATATGGACCCTATACAAGAGATTATAGTGCGTGTGGATATGGATGGGACCTATTGTGTCCCAGGCCCGGCCTGCAGGCATGACTATATTCAACAAGGTCACTGTAACTTTGTGTTTACTGTTTAATATTAATAATCATTTAACTATTAATGCTGAAAGTTAGTTTGACTCAATCTACAACAAGATATATGGCTCAAGAATAAGAAAAATTCTTCAACACAAGCACGGAATCAACAACATAAAGACCTAACCAATCCTAGCACAAATTTACACAGATTTTGGGACATGTGGTAATAGAATCTGAATCCTAATGGGTAATTTATGTTTGATTGTAAGGAAGCCAAGTGCTAGATGTTGGCAAACTTTAAACACATACTAGGTGAGTTGTATTTCGACTTCTATTCCTGATGGGTCACAAAGAACTTTCAAGTGACAAAAAATAGCTCTAACATTTCAAAATCCCTAAATTTTTTATAACAAAATAGCCTATTAACTTTTGTTTTGATTCCTGAGTTCATGGACTCATGGAAATCAACCATTTTAGTGACATCCACTTGGTTATAATTCCAATTAAACCTTCCAATCTAAATTTTCAAACAAACTACTACAGTAGAACCGAGACAACTACAACCTATGGTGCCTTAAATGTTTATATGCAAGATTTTAACTCTCAAATTTCAACAATGATGTCAGTCCCTATATTGCACAAATATGGCAAAAGATGAAACCTAAATCTCACCTTTATAAATATTCCTTCAGATTCCAAGAGAACACCAGTGCACTTCCACCTATCTCCAAAAATCTTTAACAACTCTTCTGGCGGAAGGGATCTTAAATGCTGACCATTCATCCATCTGTTTGGATAGCAGATCATGTAAGGGAACAGGCAAAAACAATGGAGATTATCCAACAAGAAAGAAAAACCCTATGAACTCATTGAAGCCACAGAAATTCTGCTGACAAGGTCAGCCTCCACTGGCTTACTCTAAGCATACATAACTGATAACTTGGATAAGAAAAGAAAGAGAAATTAACTGAAATTACTTAACCAATTAAAGCAATAAAAGGATTAAAACGGAACTGAAAAAATAATCCTAGCATGCAACCTATACCATAGAAAACCACTATACAATTTTGCAGCTCATGCTGCTGCAGCAAGTCACAGGTGCATGCAAAGAAGCACCTAGGTAAACAAAAGGGGCACAGAAAATCATACCATATGAAGTAATTGTAGCAAGCCTTAAACAACCACCTACCATTTCCAGTATGTTCTTATTCATAACCAACATGCCTAATGCAAATAAACTATTCTGAAGTAACACTATTTGTGAATGTTGTCAAAATCTAATCCAATGGGATATATGAGTCATTAACTTGATAAGCCTAAACTACTAACCCAAAATACTCAAGCCTAAATTAATAAGAGTATACTCAATATAACCCTACAAACCAACAAACCAACTCAATTGACCTCCCATATCTGATGTAGGATCAAACATGAGGTTTCACATCTCTTATATTTAAGCTTAATGTTTTCATCAATGTTCGAATATAGTCCAGAATCGAATCCTAATATGTTGCATGTGAGGTTCAACCTAGTAGAATACCATGATGTGCCTCCAATCCCATCCATGGGAATCAAATCCTAGTATGGTGCATGTGACTCAACCTAATGATGATTTGATTCCACACTATGATACTATCAAGTTTCAACCCCATACACAAATAGTTCTTTGTCACTTGTGCCCCTCACCATGTCCAATAATAGGTTCATACGTTCATGTTGATACCATTTGTTACGATTCATTCGGTTGAATAACTAATTCATTAATTTAATAAGTTCAGTAGTAACAGACTCACTCTAAACCCTAGAAATCAACTCGACTGATATTGTACATCTGATATGACACTAAATTTGAGGTGCCAATGAGATAATCAAAGATTACATGTTTATGAACAAATTAAAGGACACATTGGTAGTATTAAAAGAATTCTGCCGTTTACGTATTTTGACTTCATTTTTTTTACTTTAAGAATTTGAGTACATGGAACAGCATCAAAAATATATTTAAATTTTTTTAAACTAGGAATTCACATTTATGAATATTTAGCTCCATAATAATTGCATCAAAACAAAGCATCATTAATATCTCAATGCACAATTCAACATACTTGTAATAAATTAAATTGTTTCTAGTTTGTACCTTAACTTTGTAGAATCAAAAATTGCCCCACTTTTATTTACACGACTTATTGAGAACTTCTCAACTGCAAAGTTGAATTGCGCACTTCAGTAAGCAAACACATGACAATCTTCTTCCTTTCTAATTCTTATCATTATGAATCAAAACATATATAAACATGAGAAGAAACAAAGTAAAACCACCAACCAAGCTGATCAATGGTGAAAAATTCATTTTCGGTACCATCTCCCCAACCTAAGAGTGCCAAGTAGTTCACCATTGCCTGGGGTAAATACCCCATCTCCCTGAACTAACAAATGAATGAAATAATATGTACAATATCTACAAGGGCTGACCATATTGAAAGAATATCAAACAGTATCTTTGTGGTAATGGTAGGTCAGCCATGAAACTTATTCTTGAATCAATTAGTTACCTGTCCGACCGAAGTTGCACCATGACGTTTTGATAACTTACTTCTATCCGGGGCAAGAATTAAAGAAACATGTGCAAAGGAAGGCATTGAAAATCCAAGTGCCTGAAAAAAGTACAATAATGATTCACCACGTTGCTCATGCTTGTAGTGATTCACCATTGGCATTACATCTGAACATAAAGTACAAGGATAAAAGAAACAGGAGCATACTTTGTAAATAAGTGCTTGTCGCAAGGTGTTAGGTAAATGCTCCTCTGCTCTGAAATTAAGACACCAAATAATGATGAAGGCTCATCCTGAATCCATTATGAGAATATTGTAAACTTGAAAGAAAATGTCATATAATGTATGTATGACACTACCTTACGACATGTGATATTCGCATTGTGGCGTCATCAACTGTGACACAGAAATTGTATACAGGTTGGCCATTGCTTCTCATAATGACAAAGTCACCAAGTGTGTCCAAGCTCCAACTGACCTTCACGAGACTATGTAGTGAATTAGCAGCCCATGGATTAAAATTAAATTAATGAAACCAGGAGTCTCAAAATATGAAAAAAAATGGTGGTATGCACAATATTAATCCAACATTATATTTTCTAAAAAGCAAGATAAACAAATATCTTACTTCACCACGAATAAGATCAGTAATTTTCAAGTTTCCTTCCTTAGGTACACGGAAACGATATGTGTAAGGTGTTCCTTTTGCCAACTCCTGCTTTATTTCTTCATCTGATGCGGTTCTCCACTTCCCCGTATACATCGGTGGCAGCTGCATCTGTTTTGCTCTTTCCTTCATTTGTTCTAGTTCCTTTAGAAATAAAATTTAACAAGAAACTCATTATATGAACATAACAAACTGAAAAAAAGAAGGATCCCGTATAATAATAGAACAAAAAGGACATCTGCTCTCAGATACAACTATTGAAAGAACCATACCAAGTACCTAGTAGCAATTTTTCAAAATATTCCAAAGACAACATATGCAGTCTTTACAGAAAGAAAATCATGTGTCCTGAATCTTTTTCTACTGGACATCTTACAGAAATTCTGCATTATCTACTTGCTAAATCTTGTGTTAACAGAAAAGGGCTAATACAGAGGCATTTATCTCTAGACGGCCATCCTTATGAATCAATTTTTGCACCCTAATTCATAATATGTACAATCCCTTTCCAAATAAACTTGTCTCATTCCGATTTAAGTAATATGAAGAAATCCACTCCTATTTTATCATGTTCTGGAACTACTATTCTGTGTTCCTGTTTTCATTCCACATACCAGGGTGATCCATGCTCCAGATATTGTAGTGCCAAAGATACATATGCGTGTGATTATTAGCATACTTGACATTTATATACTTGAATGTTGGTGAAAAAACTAAAAAGAAATAGATACAAAGTATCTTGTCTCTTATTGTAACTCCCAACTTATGTTTTCCACTAGGACCTGCAAAATATGCAGTTTCATTCTATCATCAGTTTTGTAGCTTATATACCTACAGTTGGTTCATTCAGACATCAAAAGAGTTAGTCTAGTGTATCAGTGAGGTGTCATGCTTGATTGACATATGACAAAGAACATCACTGTGTCACAGGGAAAAATAGCCCAGAAGCACATATAAGCAACAAACCTGATAGGTTTTATGATATCTTAACAAATAAAACATTCAAAACTACAAAAAGTTCTGAGTATAAATGTGATCTTCAGTCAAAGAGCTCAGTAATCTACGCAATATCATTTTTATCAAATTGGAATACTTCAGATCAAAAAATATCATTTATCATGAGTCAAAAGTCAGTAATTCTGCTCAAGGATTTCCCTCAGTTGGCTGAATGACAATTTAAATTGAATTTAAACTGAACAAGCACAACCATCACAGAGTGACTGGGTAACACTATAGGAGATAGAATAATCAAACTTCATTCTCACGATTCAAGTCATTACTCTGTTATGGACTTTCCTTGATGGGCTGAATGACACTTAAAATCAGATTTGAAGAAGCACAATCATCATGCTTGGATTTGAACAACGTTACAAAAGAGAAAATCTTTCTACTTTCTCTATGCAAGGTATACTTGAGATTATGTATGGCCCTAGCATCAGTAGTTCTTCAAGGAACCTCATCAGTACTTGAGATTAAGATCCAAGATTATATGTTTAGACATAAAATGCATCACATAAGCCATAATGGATTTCCCAACAACCAAGAGAAAATGTAAAGTAAAAGAGTTAATGTTCCTGGACAGTGGTTGTACTTAACCTTTTTACTTCCAGGAATTTAAACTTTTCCAATTTAATAATTCAACATACATATTCCCATTATTCATGGTAAGAGAGAAAATTTTCCAACTATGTTGGATACTACTTCTATGTTGGACGGCCACTGCTATTGTTGCTAAGTTGGAAATACAGGTCCATAGAATACTAAACATTAATCAGAAATTGAGCACCTGGCTATCCCTTTAAAATTGTGCTGCCACTCAAAATAGATGGTGCAGAATGCACCATTGCACCTAAGGTGGTACACACCACATGGCTATAGCCTAATCCTTGATCCTCTAGAATGTTGAGGGAAATTTTAAAGACAGGTTTCACTAATATAGTTTTCCTACAAAACTTCAAGGCATTTGTCATGGTCCACTCATTGATAAAAGTATGAAATAGAATCTTTAAGCTGCGTATGCATTTAAGATGTAACAAACCATCAATACAAATACAATAGGATACATGACTTTATGCTTTTCTTACTTTTTTTTTTCTTCTTTTTCTTAATTAGTCTAAAGAAACCATTCAAAGCACATACTATAGGAGAAAAGGTTAAATATTGGACAAATGAATGACCAACCAAATCAAAAAGTGTAGAAATATGGCTTTGCATGAAGATTAGTAACAGGAGTGCCATTTATGGAACAACCTAAAACAACATCAACTTCAACTTTAAACTGTTTCAAAATCTCTTTTCCAGAACATTTGAAGCATTGTTGCTATATTAGCAGCCTAAATTATTAAATATAACTAAAATGTACAATGGAAGAGGCCTTTCATGCCATCACAGACATGGCGATGATGCTATTTTTGCAGCCATATAGAAAACCAGCATTTCCAAAATAATCTTCTTTCTTCTTAGTAACCATTGATATCTATAAAATATGGCAATGTCTCGGATTCCAAGTGACTCATCACATGCAGATCACATGTAAGAATCTAATTTTTTAATTGAAATGCCTTCAAATTTTGTGTCAAAGACTCAAAAGATGTTCTGATTCTGAACAGCAAAAACTAGTGGTTAATAACTCAAATTCAGAAAAGAGACAATTAATTGACCATGAAAGAATGTCCACATGTTGAAAAGCAGAACAATTAGTCCTGAAGGTTGAATTTAGGTTTACCAATAATTCTTTGTTTGATAAATGAATACATAAATATTTAAGATGAAACCAAGGGCAAAAAGAAGGCGAAGAAGAAAAAGAACAGTGAACTGGATCTTGCTGTCAACCCATAAGTTTCATGTACCTATTGACAAGAGAGGGAATTCTCTTGAAAAGATAAAACAGGTTATAACTTATGGTATTCTAGTGAAAGCAATTGCAGATATCCTAGTGAATAAATTTATAGAACCATAGAAAGCAAGCACCTAACTAGCCATTCTGGTAAAAAGTTTTCATAAATTACCTCATTGGAACAGAAGCATCTGTAGACAGCACCACTTTCCAACAACTTCTCAGCATATTCTTTGTACAAGGAATTTCGTTCTGATTGCCGATACGGACCATAATCTCCACCCACACTAGGGCCTGTAGATTTAGAACACAATATCACATATTTTAATTAAGTGATACGATAGTGAAAAAGTAGGCTTAGTTAGGAGCTGAATCACTATAAATCATACACTATTTAATGAAGCAAGGTATATCTTAGGGGGGCTCTGGAGTCCCTTCTTTGATTTTTCTGTTAGATACAAAACCTGAAAAACCAAGGGATAAAATATATTCGATACATTGTCTATTCTTTTCAAATGAATTCTTGTTTCCAAAACTTCAGTAAGAAATAACTATATACAAACAGAAAACTTAGAAACAAAGGCGAGAAAACAAAAACACTTGTGACAAATTATTAGAGATTTTATCTAAGAATAAATCATGCCCCATGTTGTATCTTCAAACCTTACCAAAGCGAACAAAAGCAATTTACTTTTAATTAATTCTTGATTTTTACTTAAAATAGAAAATTTTAGAAGACCAAAACAAAATCTAAAAGTTTAATGTAAATTTTAACTTTTTTAAACAAAAATCTAATTCTTCATGTCAATTTTGTAGTACAGGTCTCAACCGCCTCACCAACCTACTTTCCAATGGGAGGCAGCAACGACCTCATATGAATCCACTAGAGTCATTTGCTGCCTCCAATAAAAAATAAACAACAACAACAACAACAAAGTCAATAAAAAATATAGAATAGCTTCCATAAGTAGGACATCCTTTTTTTAAGTATCGTGACTACTTGCTCGTGGCATGTCTACTCACATAGTTGCACTGTAATTGGACACAGCAGAAATCTGAATGTTTTGTCGTGCTTGAGTCCTGCCTATGACCCAATCTCAAGGTAGGTATATGATCAGGCAAGTGATAAACAATTTCTTTATATTTTTATTTTTCTAAAGCTCGAGCCATAGAATCACTAGTCTCTCAAGAGTCACAAGACTCATGATTCCTGAGAGAAGATACTACTTTATTTATTTTCTTTTTCCTGTCCTCCCTCTCTTTCAACAAAAATAGAGATTAGTGCTGGCCAGTGATTTAAAAAGGCGCTCGGGCGCTCGCCTAGGCACTCGAGCGAGACGAGGCGAGGCCCGAGTGCCTCGCTTCACTTCCAGGCGACGTGCTTCAAAGAGGCGCCGCCTGAGCACTCGCCCGAGCCTAAGTGCTGGGCGCTTCGGGCAAGCGCCTGGGTTAAACCAGGCGACCGAACCAACGTTTTAGGTCTGGTTCGGTCTCCGGTGCTTTAGTTGGTTCAATTAAAGCACTGTTATCAGTTGTCGCTGCCCAACCCTAACCCTGCTCGTCACCGCTGTCGCTGTCGCCGCTCCCGCTGCTGCTCCCGCTCCCTCCTTACACTCCAACTGCCGCTTCCTCTTTTCTCAGTCAACACCCCCTTACACTCCTCTTCCTTAACAATATACAGTATACTGTTAACAGTATACTAATAATAGTATTTGTATTTATTAGATTAATAATATATTATTTTAATTTTAATATTATTAATTTTCTTAATTTAATAGCATATTTATTTAAAATTTTAAATAATTATATTTATTAATTATATTATATATTTTTATATTTTAGCATCTTGCTTCGCTCGGGCGAGCGCCTAGCACCTCGAGCATTTTTTGACCTTAGCGCCTTTTGGCGCCTAGCGCTTTTTAAATCACTGGTGCTGGCAACAGATTGCAATTGACATGGTAACAGCAACAGCAACAAACAGCAGTGATGACAGAGAATACAAACTACAAGCCTGGCGACAAATTACACTACAGGACTTCCTCTCCCTCCCTTTCTAGCAACCAGTATATTTGCGACAGGTTTAGCTAGTGACCTCAGCAAACAAGTGTGATGACAATGAATACAAGCCACGAACTTCACAATGAATTTCATTACATTACCTCCTCTTCTAGCAACCAGTATATTTATGGCGGGGTTAGCTGTTTTAGCTTATATTCCAGCCATTCTTTCCAATTACCAAGGATCTAGGTGATAGATCGAGAGGATTGGTTTGGCTGATGCCTATCCTGATCCAAAATGGCCAACTCCAATTTGGACAAGACCGATTTTGTAAACTATAGTTGTTGATAGTATAACTATACACATATATATTCCATCATAAAAGAAAAAAACTATATCATACCAGTGATTGAAAAAGGCGCTCGGGCGCTCCGGCGAGGCGAGGCGAGGCCCGAGCGCCTCGCTGATCTCCCAGGCGGCGCGCTTCAAACAGGCGCCGCCTGGGCGCTCGCCCGAGCCCAGGCGTTGGGCGCTTCGGGCGAGCGCCTGGGTAAACCCAGGCGACCGAACCAGGATTTTAGGTTTGGTTCGGCCCTGGTTCGGTTGTTAGTTGGTTCAATCGAACCAACTAAACCGATATACTGCTATCGCTGCTCGCAAACGCTGCCTCTGTCGCCGCTCGCGCCTCCCGCTGTTCGTCGCTCCTGCTCCCGCTGCCGCTGTCGCTGCTCGCGCCTCCCGCGAGTCCTCTCGCTGCTCGCGCCTCCCGCCTCCCGCAAGCCCTCCCGCTGCTCGCGCCTCCCGCTCCCTTTCCCTTTCCCTTTCCCTTTCCCGCTGCCGCTGCCGCAGCACATGCATGAGTGTCTAAAAGATAGATTAGATGCATGACTTCTGTCATAGATTCTATTGTTCCTAAATCTAAATATAGTCCTAGCTATGCTGGTTTGCTATAAAATTTATTTGTTAGTTTTCTCTTGTAAATTCATACAACAATTGGAAAACCCAGTTATACATTTTTCAAAGATAGATATCATAATGTTGCTTCTTACCTTAAAATTTAAGAATGGATTATTTTTAGTCCTATGACTTAGGGTTCTGAAAAAACAACCATTTGAATTTGACATATGTCTACTACCTACTGTAGGGCAACAAATGGATGCACTTATTGCATCTGTAAGATAGATGCACGAAAACAAAACTGAAGAGTTCAAACTAAGAGAAAATGATAAGCTATTGAGTTGATATTTTCTTCAGTTAGTACTTAAATAAGTTCTTGAGATACTGGTTTTGATTGCTATAGTAAGCTGCGTTGTCATGAAAATATTAAAACCTCCAGTTGACAATTAATCACCATAGTATCCTCTTGCTCTTGGCAACTTTGTCATTCTATAGTTTCACCATAAAGTTGGTAATAATTTGGTTTAGTAGCATTGCCAAAATAAGGAACAGCAGAAGAATGGAATATTCAGCAACACGTCAAAGTTAACAGAAAAAAGGTACCTATTAGATTATAAGCAGAATAAGATGGAACAGAGATTGGAAAGATCAACATGGAAGCTAAAAAATGCAAATAAAAAATAATGGCAAGCCTTCTGTTATGTTCATAAACTATCACCTAATGCATTTCTCTGCAAGCATCAATGAAATTGGGATTTCTAACAAAAGAAATTAGTTGCTTTGGTTGTTAAACAATCAATTGATTAATTATCTTCCCTTGTGTATCTGTCTTACACAAAGGATGCAGACTGATAGCCATCGGAACCAAGCATTTGATATATAAGGCTCTCCCAATAGTACAATGCAATATACTATATTTAACAAAAATGTACATGAAAACAAAAAAGTAAGAATTAAAGAGTAATGTAAAGCACAGCAAATAATAACTTATATATTTGCAGCACTTCAACAAAACATACCTTCATCCCAGTTAAGACCAAGCCAAGATAGGTCATTTAGCATTGCTTCTTCTGATTTCCTTGTGGATCTCTCCAAGTCAGTGTCCTCGATCCGCAAAATAAATTTCCCACCTTGTGATCTGTAAAGATGTTCCAAACAAGAAAATATTCTAGAGAATTAATATGACTATGAAGATCAGAAGTTCAAAAAGCGGAGTCATAATGTCGCATGATATCAAGAAACAATAGTTGGGTATGCATTTCAAGGCAGGCATGCTGATAAATATACATAAACCAGCGTCTCTTTTCATATTAGATAAAGGAAAGAGGACGCAAGTAATCAAAGAATCACTGATGGCTCAGAAATATGTTCCAATAAAACTATTTAAACAGTGATAAACAGTACAATCATCCAACACAAAGAAACACTCGCATTCGGCGACTGAGGAAACGTCCAAGAACGCACCTGGCGAAGAGGTAGTTGAAGAGCGCCGTCCTCGCTCCCCCAACGTGCAGATTCCCTGTCGGTGACGGCGCGAACCGGACCCGTACCTCCCCCTTGGTCGGGCCGGCGTTTGCATAGGAAGCCGACACGGAGAGGTTCCTCCGGCGAACCGAGATATAGGGTTTAGCTGCGAAGCCCCGGCGGAAAAGAGGAGCAGGGAGCTCCGGAAGAACCCTAATTCGAGCCCACGGCAATCCCACAAGTCTCGCCATCTCCCTCTCGTGTCTATTACCAAACGCACGAACAGAATACGCTATCTATAAAGATATTAAAGTTCAGTTCACATGTCTTGGCCGAGCCACCATACAATGGAAACAGCTTTTCCATTGGGTAGAAGCCACGGGTCCCGGAAAGAGAGAGGACACTAATTCCGTCGTGGCAGCCTCTATGGGGGTCTTTTTGGTGGACCGGGACCACACCTTATCCTACACCTCTACCTTTCTAGTTTACTTGTGGCCATTGAATCAGAATCAGACGGAAAGTAATCGCTGATGAGGCGAAGGTAACCGGAGAACAGCCCTGCCGTGCCTCCCAGCGATGGCGGCGGTACTTTTCGGGCCCGGCATAGTGCTGTAAACACTAGAATCTGCTCACCAAGTATTCGATATAATGACCTGCTTGCTCAAGGCGCCAGATTTGAGACATTTCTTACCAGGTTTTGGTTTTTGGGATTAGCTCTTCTCATATTCCATCAATTGCAGCATCAATTCTTTTGTATCTGTATATCTTGATCGAGGCTTATGTCTTGAACCGAGGCGATTCTTTTGTATCATCCTGCAAATTGCATCATTAGATGCCGCTGCTAAAGGGTGGCTGTGGCTGTAGGCCTGTGTTATCTCGAGCCCAGAGCCCAAAATGTGATGGAGAGACTCCATATGACTCGCCCGAGTAGGTTTCGCCTGAGCAGGACTTTGCGTCCGTTGGGGGGTGTCGCCAATGTCATGCTTCAACAGTCGCCACCGTTGAAATAAAAAAGTAATTTTGATTACAAAAGTCATCAGAATAAAGACCTGCCAGACTTTGGGGCAAACGCAGTGGTGCGGGGGAATTTATTCAGCCTCATCTTTATGTTGCAATCCATTTCCTCCTAAAGAGGCACGAGAAGAGAGTAGGTTTTGGCGGCAGCGGGCAGCGGTGGTGCTGGGAGATGGCTAAAAGAGCAAAGAAGCAGATAAACCTCTTCTACTGCGCCGAGTCCGAGGAGCTCGCCAGGAAGGTGGCCGACCACTCCGACGTCATCCAGCTCCAGACCATCACTTGGAGGTAGACCATCTTTTGATTTCCTTGGTTCCTTTTTGTGGTTCCGCGAGCTTCGTGTAGGAGCCGTTATCGAGTAGATAAGATAACTGAGATGGGTTCTAAGGCTTCTGCCTTAAAGATTTGATCTTTAGCGTTCTTGTCCTGCGCGTTGAATTTTGTGTGTGCACAGCGGATGCATGATTTTTTTAACTGAAATAGGTTTTTGTTGTTCTTCATCTTTTGCTTTTTTTTCCTTTTGTACATTAAGTAGCCAGATGCATTTTGCTGAACTCTCTTAGTGATGCGTTTTCCCCTAAGCTCTTGATTTTTATCTGTTCCTTCGTATTTGGAGTGTCTCGTCAAAATTAAGGCACATGGAGAGTTCTCGTTTGGTTGACTTTGTTAAAGGTAAGTTTCTTTTTACTTAATCTGTTGTGCCTTTCACTTTTTTATGTTAAGCACGTATGAATCTGTGAGGCTGGTTTATCATTCTGCCGCATAAAGTTACTTCGTTTCGTCCCTTCTGTTGTTATCTCTTGAACAAATGTTGACGTTGTTGATTTGTGGAATATGGGGATCTTATTTGGGAAGTTTTCTCCAAGAGCAGTTCAATTGTTGAACAGACTGCCTGCCTATTTGCAAATCAATTATTGTCTAGAAAGTGGTGTATCTTGATTACGTCTCTAAATGCAAATGGATTAACTTGACCCTAAAATATTCCAGACTAGATTTAAGATGGGAATTCATGATTATATTATATTAAAGCATGTACATGCTAATCTATTAGGTCTTTTCGTTCACCCCTATAACCATATTGAAATGTCTTCTCCTCCACACTTTGTGAGAAGATTACTAGTGTCAAAAGACTTAGAACATAAATTATTTGCTTGAGGATTGCACCTTAATAAAATTGATGTTTCTAGAATCCACTTAATAGATCACGTGGAATTGGTCCAAATTATGGTAAGGATTATGAAGTTACTTTGCTTTTGAGCTCAGTTAGCAAACGAGGTTGCTGATTGGTCTTTTACCTTCTACAAGAGCATCAGAATTAAGTGCTTAAGGAGTATCATCTTTCTGATGGATGAAGCAGGATCACCTATCGTGTATGCTTCATCAAAGTTGATTTTTTTTTAAATGATTTGACCATATCACTGGGAACCAGTATTTATGGTATAAAGGGGGTTTCGATCAAGTCTATCCCATAGGAAGCTTGTATAAGTTGTTCATCTGTAGCTTCATTTGAGAAAGTCTTATTTTTAACTTTAATAATTTCTCTCCTCATCGACTATGTTGGTTATGTTTCCTTTGTCTTCATGATAAATTATTGTTAGAAGTTTGTTTTGCCAGAGTGAAATGTTATGTCTTAACTGATTCATTTTTCTATTATGTTATCAGGAACTTTGATGATGGATTCCCCAACCTTTTTATTAACAATGCGCATGATATTAGAGGACAGCATGTTGCCTTTCTAGCCTCATTCAGCTCACCAGGAGTCATTTTTGAGCAAATATCTGCAATTTTTGCCTTGCCAAAACTATTTATTTCTTCTTTCACCTTGGTGTTGCCATTCTTCCCAACTGGTTCTTTTGAACGGATGGAAGAAGAAGGAGATGTGGCTACTGCATTTACAATGGCACGGATATTGTCAATGATTCCTAAGTCTAGGGGTGGTCCGACTAGTATTGTCATCTACGACATACATGCATTGCAGGTTTCTAGAAATTATTTTCAAGTTTTAATTTTTTGTTGAATATTCTGTATCTTAATTAGCAGTTTTCTGTACTTGTGATCTTGTTAACAGCCTTTTCTTCATAAATAGCATGCATCAATATTTGTCCTGTGAATTGGCACATCATGTATTCTTTCATTAGGTGCTTACTGCTTTTTCATGGGCAATAACTTTTAGCTCGTCACCTGTCCATAATTTAACTATATTTGACCTATGTTTGACAATTGATCTACGAGGAAAGCATCTTCTTATTTTATGTTAAAGTAAAATCAAGGCTTAATGGGTTGCACTAGCTTGAAGCATAACCTTAAAATATTGAATGTTCTGTTACAGTCAAAAATATGTTTTTCTTGTTGTCTCCTGGTATAATGACAGTGTAATGTTTCAAATTCCTGAGTATTGAAAGATATACAGAGGAGTTTTAGACCCTTTCTTTCATGCCAACTTAGTGACAAGTGGCATTCGTGATCCAATTTTTTAATGTTTAAGGACTATAAGTGCATGGGTATATTCTTTATACATTTAATAAATATACTTCTTATGTTGTTAGTATAAATCACCGATCAAGTCCTTTAACAGACTTGCTTTATTTCTATCTACTTAGTCTTTATTTTTTCACTCTTGTTTTGTTCGACCTTCACATCATGTTTTTGTGGGCAACCCTTAATACAATGGTGAAGTTGCTCCTTTGCAACTTGGGTACTAGAACTTGAGTTATGGAAATAATCTCTCCATGGGCTCTATATCGATGGGTGCTTTTTATTTGGCTTTATGTTTTTAAAAAAAAAATTTCATATTTTTCATCATAAAATTGTTTTTGTAATATTGTTTTAATAATATCTTTCCTGACCTTAATTTCTCTTGATGGGATATGTGCACAATCTTGTTGGCAACAACTTTCAAATATATCTTTTACTGATTTTACAACCAAATCTGTAATTCCAACTTTTAACAAATTGGTTCTGAATTTGGCTTTGACACAATGTTTTAGTGCTCAAAATTGTTGAGAAAGTGCATGTAAATATCAACAACTGGTCTCGTCTGATATGAAAATATGTTAAAAGCACATTTCTTTGGTGCCTAATATTTTTTTGTAATGACTTCTTTGCCTCAGATTATTCTTGTATATGCTGATCTCGATATAGTTTGATCCTTAGATGAACCATTGTCTAAACAATTGTTCAAGTCTCAAGATGATTTCATATGCCTATTTTTCATATATCAACCTTGTTTCATATGTCCATGCATTATGTGTCATATCTTCTTATTGATTTTCTCAGGAAAGATTTTACTTTGGGGATGATGTCTTGCCTTGCTTTGAAACTGGTATTCCACTATTGTTGCAGCGTCTTCATGAACTTCCCGATGCAGATAATGTATCCATTTAATTATCCACACAGTTATTTTAGATCTAAAAATTATATTGTATCGCAATTTTGCTGTTATGTATCTTGACTCGATCCACTGACCCATGTGATTATCACCCACATAGATAACTATAGCTTTCCCAGATGATGGGGCATGGAAGCGGTTTCACAAGCTGTTGATGCACTTTCCAATGGTTAGATTGTTGGTCACGAACAGTGAATACAATAAATGTAGTTCTCAAGGATTTTCTGACTGAAGGTTCAATTATTAAATAACAGGTTGTTTGTGCAAAGGTTCGTGAAGGTGACAAGAGAATAGTTCGAATTAAGGAAGGGAATCCTGAGGGTCAACATGTTGTTATCGTGGATGATTTGGTGCAATCTGGTGGCACTCTTATTGAATGTCAGGTATCACATTGAGATGAGTCACAGAAGTTCTGTAGAGTATTGACTCTACTATCTTCTTGCTTGTGCATCCTGTTGATGAAAACCTTGCACCTTATTAGCAAAAGAAAATTTAACCCCTGAATTTCTGTATTATTAGCTCTTAATCTCAGGAAGTATACTGTTAAGTTCATCTATGATAGTGGTGGTCTAAAATTTCTGCGTAGATTACCTCTTCGCTCTTCAATTCATATGCATCTTGCACCGTTCAATCTACCAGTTGTACTGAGTTATGTAGTTGGTACTTTTGGTTCCAATCTATAATGTAGTGATAATTAATATGCTTCTAATTACATTCTTAATTATCCTTCTATTATTTGCTTTGCTATATCCGAGAAATGCTAGTCAATTTAAAAGTGATATACTCTGACAAAAAGGTCTTGGTGTGTCTAGCAGCTAGAACACCCGAAGTAATTTGAGACTAATTTGATGTTCCCAGTAGGCAAAATGCTCTAACCAGAAGGTCCTTATGATGAGAGGAACAAAGGGCACCAGACAATGAAAACCCTCCTGTAAATATTTGTATTGTCAGGATAATTCATGTACATATTCTTACTGTTGTAGATATTTGTTAGTCACTAAATTAGACAATGTAGCTTTGCTGGATAAGATATCTAGAAGGTTTCCTTCTTTAACTTTTATTTTGTAAATTTAAAAACCATACGTGGTCATTTACAATATAAAGGAATAGCTGATCTATACACATTCAACATAAGAATGAGCTGAACTATTTTTTTACGTACTATATTTGCATTTTAATGCATTTCCGTTAAAGAATGTTCGGATAAAGAGAATGGTGAGCATCAGGAAATCTATTAAAACTCATTTTATTGGTTCCTTAGTACTCTTTCAAAGATTCTCGTTATGTTATTGTACCTATGAAGATCAACATCAGAAATATTTTAAGCCACCAGCTTAAGCACAATCATTTTCCTGTTGTTTCATGCTTCTTGGTTTACAAAGGATCAAATACATACATGCTATTTTTTAGGTAAATGTTGATTTAGCGTACATCTGAATCACCAATCGCTGAGCTTTTTTACTGTCAAATATTGCTGGCAGTCTCCATAAGACTTGGTCACATGACACAATAGTTCCATTTGCTTTTGATGTGCAGAAAGTTTTAGCTGCCCATGGTGCTGGAAAAGTAAGTGCTTATGTCACCCATGGTGTGTTCCCCAAGAGATCGTGGGAGCGATTTCTACACAATAATGCTGGTACAAACTCATTTTAGATATTGGGCAAGTTCTTCAATGGCATTTTCATGTTCTAATGATATTCTGTGTTCCTTAGAGGGTTCAGATCATCAATTTGCATACTTTTGGATAACCGACTCGTGCCCACTTACGGTGAAGGCCATAGCTAACAAGGCTCCATTTGAGGTGCTCAGTCTTGCTGGCTCTATTGCGAGTGCCCTTCAGATCTAGATTTTCTATGGCAGCTCTGTTATGTCGAGGACATTGCTTGAACCATCCTGACTCTTTAAACAAACTCTTGCCTGCCTTGAGCCTCTTAAAAATTCTCTCATCTTTTTCATTTGTGCTGTTCAGCAAGAACATACATATCAACTTCCCAGCTGCATTTTTAGCAGTCTGTTCTTCCAAACTACTCTGGAATTTGTCCCTTGCTATGTACTGACGAACCTACGCAAACAAATTGCTGGGAAAACTTGTTTCTGGTCCTTTGCACCAAATCTGGTTGATCATATGCTGAAGGTTCTTTGCTGAAACAAAGATTATCATGTATCTGAGTACTCTTTGTGGACTTGCATGTGTAGACATTTTTTTAACCTTCAACACTTATTAGCGTGTTCATGATTTATATGTGTAGATTATGATTACATAAAATCGAAAGGTGCATGGATTGAGTCTAGGATGGGCAATATTTCAGTTTTTCAGCCAATGGTATCCATCCTATTGCTTTGAGTTGCTATAATACTTCAGTTTACTCCGCATCAGATATGAGTTTATAAGGTCTAGATGGGACTATTACTATTAATTTGAACCTAAATATGTTGAATCACTTATGCAGTTACTTTTTGGGATCAAATTAGAACTATAAGTTTAATATGTGAATTATGTTTGAATCGAACCTTGATGTAGCACTCCAGTTTACTATTTAATGTCGCCATTAACACCTTTATGCAGGTTCGTCTTCCTTGTGCTACTAAACCACCAGCTCATTGACATAAAACGTTGGGTGTGCAGCCTATTGTTTCTCGAAGAAGACGACTTCTGTAACCTAGAAAACCTTGCGTGTGCATGCAGAACCACACCACGCATCATCTATGGCTATACCCTCCTCATCCTGTGATCATTCCATGAGCAGAGATCCCCACTGAATTCAACCATCTGGTTTACCACCTCTTAGTTACAGAAAACACAGGGGGGTTATTAGGATGAACACAGATAACTCTTCTCAGAGCTTGTGGCAGTGAAACATGGCCACCGGTCCCCTCTCAAGCAAAGGAAAAGGCAGAAGAAACAAATGAACAAAGATATATGATAGTGTTGTTAGGACGTGTATGCATGCGGCTCCCTAAAAGAAACTGTAGGTGTTGAACATGACGCTTCCAGTGGCATAGGTGCTGAGTATCTCATTATGCGCAGACCAGAACTCTGCTCTCAGCCCCACTCTCCTGAGGGCCTTCACGACCTTGTTCCTGTTTGCATACCCGGTGATCACCACCTTCTCGATGCTGGCCTCCACCTCAACCCTCTCTATCCCTGCCAAACATTAACAATGAGCACAGAGACCGTCACGATGTATTACCATCACCGGGTGAACATTGCAGAACTTGGATCACACCTTTGACTTTGGATAGGCATTTCCTCAATCTCTTCTCATGCAATGCCACCATGTCCACCTTCAGCTCAATAGTCTGTGGCACCAAAAGTGATACTAACATGAGCTGGTTCTCATCGAACTCGAGAAGCCATTTGCATGGTTCATATGCTGTAATGCAGAGAAATGAAATCGTAGCTAGATTATTACCTCCATGAAGAAGAAGACTCCAGGGTTGCACCGTGATTACGGGAGAGTGTGGGAGAAGGAAGTAGGCACATGAAAGCAGAGGGAATCGATAGGTCTGGAAGGAGAATGCCGGGTGGGTTATATAGTGAAGGCAGCAAAAGATGCCAAAGGGAGCTGAAGTGATTCCGAGAGTTCAATTAAGGAATAATATTCTTCCTTTGGCTGCTTTTGTAAAGGAAAGCGTGGTAGCTAGAAACAAGGCAGCGAGTGGACCGAGGTGGATGGGGTTGCGGGGAGCTCAAGAATCTAGGCTTGCCCTGAGGAAAAGAGAGAGGTGCTGCGAGCAATGGGTGATGATGATGACGGTGGTGGTGGTGGTGGTGGCGGTGGCCATTGACGAGTCCAAGCTGGCTTTTATGGGATGTATGAGAAGGGAGAGGACAGACAACAACACAGTTAAGAATGTCTGGAGATTGCAGGCAAGGATACTAAAAAAGAAAGGGAAAGAGAAAGGGAGAGTGGCTAAAGAAAAAGAAGAGAGAGAGAGAGAGAGAGAGAGAGAGAGAGAGAGATCTTGTCGAGAATTAGACCATGATGCAAGTTTGGTATTCCTTTGTCTGGAGATTGCTTGAGATGGGGCAGGAGGATGACTCTCTGCAGGCATTTGGAGACATCATCGCTGTGGCAGAAAACATCACTGAGTGTCTTTTTAAGGTTATATGCAACGAGAGATTGATGAACGTCATTTGGATGTGTGTGTTGGTTTCTTAAGTTCGTCAGAGTTAATGCAGCATTACCAAATTTCATTGCGGTAAAATAGTTATCTTTTCTGATGTTTATAATACTGCCCATCATTATGAATTAACATAAACTAAAAATATCGGACATATGCTTCGTAAAAACATTAAATAATTTTTTTTTTTTTTTTAGAACTCGATATATATCGATGTTTCGACACTTGATATAAGAATAGGTGTGATATCGATACAAGGTTTGATAGGTACTATGAAACTTTGAATTTTTAAGGTATTTAACCGTATTCATCATTAGATAACTTCTGAGAATAATTTTTTTTTATTAAAATTTTACATTTTAATACAACTTGATGGACACAACCAAATTACAACATACCTCATCGAGATTAACATACGATAAATTTGATATTAATTTTCAGATTTATCAATTAAATTCTATATATTTATCATCCGACTCTCTCTCTCTCTTCTAAGCAATAAGGAATTGTTTTCAATTTCTCTCTCTCTCTCTCTCTCTTGTAAATCATGACTATTTACTTAACACATGAGAAGTATCTCATTGAGGTGAGACTGGGATTCTCCATCAGGGGGAAACTGGTGCCATGGAAAAAGATTTTGTGGGAGATGGAGGGCATCTGTGAGAAAGTAAGAAATTGTAAGATATAGAAAGATGGGAATTGTGTAGTAGTATATGAGCTTCAAGGAGTGGAGTGGGGGCCATTGTCCTACAAGTTGCTGAATAAAGCCATGAGCCATGTTGCCCAGCTTGCATTGGGAGGTGCTTCTCACATCCACTTTGTCAAAACTCACAAACTTATCATTCATTTCCAGGATAAAAAGGAGTGGAATGGTACGACCAAGCAAATTTGACCATATCTAAAAGATGAGTGTGGTGAAAAAAAAGAGGATATAATTTCAATTTTAATGGTTATGTGGAAACAATATATTGGATTTTATAAGAAAAACACTTATACTCTAATAGCAGGTAAGATCTTCCTAACTATACGAGGAAATTTCTCTACTCTGTTCTGTTAAGAGAAATCATTCCTCCTGTATAAATAGGGAGAGAACATGTCAATGTAATATAGCTTGTTTCTATCTTCTATCCTCTTCTAACATGGTATCGTATCAGAGCAATGAGACGAGCGAGACCTGACGAAGTCTATTGCGACAGAGGAAGCTATTGTGGCAGAGGAGGCGCTGTCAGGGAGCCTGGAAGCGATCACAGCAAAGGAAGCTGAATACCGTGCCATTGTCACGGCAACTGCAGAACTCAATTGGGTCACAAATCTACTTAAGGAATTCAACATCAATTCCACTCCTACAATATATTGTGATAATATCGGAGCTACCTATCTGTGCGTTAATCCGGTGTTCCACTCTCGCATGAAACATATTCTTATCGACTTCCACTTTGTGCGATATCAAATTATTCGTCGTCGTGTTTCTCATGTACATACGGTTGATCAATTAGCTGACTTACTCACGAAGCCTTTCACTCGTAAACTTTTTGCATTGCATCGATCCAAGATTGATATCCTTGATAAGAGTACCATCTTGCGGAGGCATGATAGCAAATAAGATTTTCAACTGTATGAGAAAATCCCTCTATTATGTTGAGGAAAATCCTCCCTCTTAACCTATATAAATAAGGAGACAACATGTCAATGCAATATAACTTCTTCCATAATTTGTATCTCCTATCCTCTTCTAACATACTCAACTAGTTATAGTTACTAAGCATAACAAAGTCTACAGAATATTTGGGTTATCATCAATTTCTAATAAACTATTGCTGGTCCACACTACCTGTTGGGTAGGACTGACAAGTGGTGATAAATCCTATTACTGACATGTTGAAGAAAGCCAAGGAAGAAAATAAAGGATGCTATCAGATCAGAAAAATCTGAGGATGATTGGATGGTCCATTCAAATTTGATCATCATGATTTTTTTTTAATGTGGATTAGACTTTCCCCCCTGCTTAGTTTTCTGACATCTTCTGATTTTTCTCCTCAGTAAACTCATCTTAATGATTGTTTTCCATTGATTATGATCAGTTTATGGAGTCTTGCCTGTGGTTTTTCACATAAATGTGTTGCCATGTGGTTTATGATTTTTATCTTCTTATTTTCTTACTTGTTTTATTTGTCTGAATGGTTTTCTTATAGTCTTATTAATATATCTTTCTTACATGAAGAGTGAAAAAAAAAAATTAATGTTTATTGGTTGAGGTTCAAGCTAGTCCTAGAGAAGAAGGTTGCTTAGCTGCTTATTACTATGGTTTTAGATTATATAATTTCATCTAATTAGATAAGATATATTATATATTTAATTATATTTTAATTACGATTATCGATCAAAGAAAATTTGATTATAATAATATTTCTTAAGAGATGATTAAGGGATTCTTTTAATTATCATTCTAGATCTTTGGACAGAAATTTGAAATCAGTCATAAAGAGTATAGATTTATTCTTGATTCTCTAATTCATCGAACGGAAATTTGTCATTTTAACAATATAAAAAATGCTTGTCTGGTTGTTCCCACAAGCTGTTGAATCAACTTGAGAAAATATATTTAATTCAAAATCCATACATCCTGTTTGATCAAATCATTGCATTGATGATTGATGCTGAGAATAAGAACTGAATCATGTAAAATATGTGGTTGTGATGAGTAGTACTTCTGTGCCGGTTGTTCATCCTCGACAAATTTGCTCTCGAGAACGAAGTCATCTCGGTATACTTGCTTGATGCTATAACTTTATACTGTGCTAGTTTTGCTGAAGGCAGAGACGGAGAGAAGGAACACTCGATCCCAGATTTGCTCCGAAGCACTATGCTTCACCACCGGTAGCTCCGTACGACTGCTCGGTACAGTTGATCTGCTGACCAATCAAGCTTCTCCCATGGCGCATCTTCTAAGGAGGGAAGGGCATTCGGCTGCTCTAGCAACCCTATATAAATATAAATATATATATATAGTTTTTAGAAAAAAAAATATTGTTTTGAGAAATTCTTGTAAAGCACTTGACTTTCAAAAATTTTCAGCCACAGCACTTGACTTAAGGTATATCGTAATCTTCGTGGACCTCGTTAACTTTTGTTAGATTTGTTTCTATTTATCTCGCCCCAAGATTCTGTATGTGAGCATGACGAAAGTGAGAAACATAGGAGAGAGTTCGATTGGGCCAGTAGGATCCACATAGATGACAACAGCTCTTGCATCCTCTCCTTCTTCACACAAGGACTACAAATGATGACACTAGCCACAAAATAGGTAAGGCGATGGATCCGACAGGTGTGGAGGCAACTTAGGACAAAGATAAATATGGGTTCGACAAGAGCCGGGGGTAAATTTATCAATTACAAACAAATGATGATTCCGTGAGAATTTCTCAAATATATAAGTTTTTTTAGAAATTTTACTCTTATATATATATATATATATATACACACACACACACACACCGAATTGTATATCGAACGGTATACCGCTCGGTATACAGTACCGTACCATACCGAGAGAAGGTCGAAACTCTAGTACGATACGATATTTCAAGGACAAGAGCCGGGGTAAATTTCTCATATATATATATATATATATATATATATATATATTCGACTGCATCTCCCTATTCACATCACATTCCTGTGTATGTTTCCGAGTTGTAAGAATTCTGTTCTTGAGTAAACCTCTCGAGAAATATGAGATTTGTTTCATCGTACTGAGCTAAAAACCTGGAGAGTATGCATGTTGTTGTGAATAAGAAGCAATGTTGTAGCACGTCAAAAGCTCAATGAATGAGGCTCAGTTCATATCAAGTTAGAAGGAAGATTAGTAATCAATCCGTTGGGGAAGAAGCCATACTCACCAGTTGATGCGACCAGAATGCAGTTAAGTGTATGCATCATTAATAAACTAATAGATCTCGAGTCCAGTTTTCATGGTAAGTTTGTGATGATGAAGTGAGAGCAGTGCTCAACAAGGCAACCCAAAGTAGATTTACCTGCAAATGAGCCGTAGGTCTCGGAAACGCAGATAAGATCAAAAGAAGCATATAATAAATGATGGGCCACGAGAGCCACAAGGACATGTTGGTGGATCCATTACGCCGGCGCCGGTAGGACCATCGCCCACTGCTTGCCTTCCCTTCCCATGTTCTCCTTCGCTCTCTGTTTTTATAGTATCAGATCAGCAGAAACCCATAAATCCAGCTTACATTTTGTTTGTATTAAGACAAAGTGGCCTTCTTGAGTGGCTCTTCCTCTCTCTCTCTCTCTCTCTTAGGATCAAACTAACAGTAGCCCATAATTCCAGCTTACATTTATTATTACAGGACAATTTCCTAATAGCTGAAAGCAGATACAGCTGGATTTTGAGGGACACAGAGAGGTGCAGTGGCTTATTTATTGAGCTCCTTTTCCAGGTCCTATTTTTATATATTTCTGATTTATTTACACTGGTTTCTCTATTTTTTTAATGGTAGAGCAGTGCGCTGTTGTGAAGCGAAATCTCGAAGAGAGAGAGAGAGAGAGAGAGAGAGAGAGAGAGAGAGGAGGGAGGGAGAAATGTACGCGATTTGTAATAAAGATCGCTACTTTATCATCCTTCCGGGCGTTCCGTTTCCTCAGCACTGTTGCCTCGCTGTCTTCCTCAGGGATCCATGAGAAAGAAGCCCTGCTCTCTCTATCTCTCTTGCTTCTCCGTTGGTGGTTCATCTGTTTCTCTCTTCTCAATTAGAGCTTGTGTTGGTGAGATCTCGTTAGAATTGGGTGAGACTTTAGGGAATTGATGTAAAAGATTGGATTTTTCTTCTTGGTTTGTGGAGAAGGATGGGTTTTTTGAGGCTGTCTTTCGAGATTTCCTACGCGTGATTCTTCTCGTGGTTGGAGAATTTTCTGGATTTGCTCATCGCCATTGTGCTCAAAGCGGCGTCTTTCGGGTAGTGCCACGCCAGAGTTCAGATCTTTGTTGAATTTGTGTGGGGAAGATGATTTAGGTGGTCTCCTTTTTCTTGCTTGTTACCCAAAACTTGTTCTGGAAAAGCAAAGGAGCTCGTGAGGTGATATCTTTTTCTCTCATCGAAGCTCCCCAAACAGTTCCTCCTGATCTGCGTGTCTGAATTTGTTGCAAGAAATGGCTTCTTCTTTACATTCCGTCGACAGTGTTGTCGAAGAGATCATGAGGCTTCATCGATCTCTGCCGCCACGACCAGGAATAGATGAGGTTGAGGCTGCGATGGCGTTAGTTCGCAACGTGGACAAGGAAGAGCAAACCCGCATCGATGCCATCCAGAAGCAGAATAAGGGATTCGAGGTTCCCGAAGAGCTCTTCTTTGTGCTGCAAGAGATACAGAAGAATGTAGTGTGCCATCAGAGCAAACAACAGAAGCGGGAAGCTCTTAAGTTGCTTGATCTGGAAAACGTCCATATCTTGTTTGATAAATTGATCCAGAGAGCATCCAGCTGTCTTCCTTCAAGCTCAAGTGGGTTGGCTCCATCAATCCCTATGAACTCTGAGAAGGTTAGCACGGCCAATCCCAAGACTCCTCCTGGTTATTCGAGTAGCCCCACATCTGTCTTCCATTCAGAGAAAGAGGCTGGAAGGAGCATTGATCGTGTTACTAGAGATGACAGTTTCCTGAAAATGCCAAAGTCCCATATAGATGGGATTGGTACTAAGTCCCACCTGTCCGGAGGAATGATCCCAAACCAGACAACTAGGAAAGAAGTTATTTCTGGTATGTGATTGTAGTTTAATTAGGCAGGAAGTTATCTGTGATAAGTGATTATAGTTTGTGTATTCTTCTGCTTCTGCTAGAATTTGTGCAATATTTGAAATGCTTGATAATTTTCTTTACAAAAAATTTTGGACCAATCAAGCATTGATTTAGGTTTTATATATGCAATGGTGCTCAGAGTATTATACAGATATCTACTGTTTAGAAGAGAGAAACATGACTGTAGGAAAGTTCATTGAGTCAGTTCTAATAGAAGCTTAGGATTGGAATGTCAACAGTAGGCACGTACATCGTTATGGAAGCTCTTGAAATATATATGGTTATCTGTGTTTGCTTATTCTTGATGTATCGTGCAGGAGAAGAAGGTGGGAAGCTGAGCCTTATTAAACTAGCTAGCTTGATTGAAGTCTCCGCAAAGAAAGGCACTCGTGAACTCAATCTTCAGAATAAGCTGATGGATCAATTAGATTGGTTACCTGATTCGATTGGGAAGCTCTCTGGCCTGGTTACTCTTGACCTTTCAGAAAATCGAATTGTAGCCTTGCCTGCCACGATCGGCTCTCTTTTTTCTTTAACAAGATTGGACCTCCACTCGAATAGAATTTCTCAAGTTCCTGATTCTATTGGGGATCTTTGTAGCCTGCTGTTTCTAGATCTGAGAGGGAATAATTTAACATCATTGCCATCTACATTTGGTAAATTAGTGCATCTTGAGGAACTTGACTTGAGCTCAAACCAGCTTTCCTCACTGCCAGATGCAATTGGGAATCTTATTCGGTTGAAGAAATTAAATGCAGAAACAAATGACATTGAGGAGCTCCCACACACTATTGGGCATTGTGTCGCTCTTGTTGAGCTTCGGGCAGATTATAATCGTCTGAAGGGCCTTCCAGAAGCTGTTGGGAGGTTAGAATCTTTGGAGATTCTCTCTGTTCGCTACAATAATATCAAAGGACTTCCAACAACAATGGCATCATTATCAAAGTTGAAGGAGCTTGATGTTAGCTTTAATGAGCTTGAATCAATTCCTGAGAGCTTATGCCTTGCAACTACACTTATCAAGCTAAACGTAGGGAATAACTTTGCCGATTTACAATCTCTTCCACGTTCCATTGGCAATCTTGAGTTGCTTGAGGAGCTAGATATCAGCAACAACCAGATTAGAGTTCTTCCTGATTCTTTTGGGATGTTGTCACAGCTTCGTGTGCTTCATGCAGAAGAGAACCCCTTGGAGGTTCCACCAAGGCATATAGCTGAGATGGGTGCACAAGTAAATATTTTCTGCATAATTTTGATTACACTCACACTTTTCATTTTACGTTGGAGGATGATCTAATCATTTATTTTCATATTTCTGAAGGCTGTTGTGCAGTACGTGGCTGAATATGTCGCTAAAAAGGATGTTAAGGTGCAACCTGAAAAGTCCAAGCCATGTTGGGTTCAGTATTGCTTTTTCTGTAGACCTAACAAAAGGAAGCATGACGGCTTCAGCTATGTAAACTAATTATTGATTTCAGGTAACATGATGAATCTTTGATCATTAATGTTTTGTTGTTGGTCATCTCAGCTTTCATTCCAGTATCCAAATTCCACATGCAATTAATTTGCAGGGGATCATCTTTCCTGATGTGGATGTGTGATCTTGATGCACACTTGCAAACAGTCTTTTCCGGATTCATGTAACAAATGTCTCTACTATCTAGGTCCGTTGTTTTACTTGTATTTCTTCTTTGAATTTGTAAGAGGTGTGCCTATTACTTGCTGCAAATAGAAAAGAAAAGTACTCAACAATTTAATTCTTTACATATTTGTTGTAGTTATCTGTCTTTAGATCGTAGTGACAGATTTATTTTTTGGAGAACTCAAGTAACTAATTCGTTCTTTCACTGTCAATAAATTGTTTACTTTTAGAGTACCAGTGTTGTCTGGATCTGTGCATCAACCATTTTGGAATTAAGAAAGTTGATTGAGGAATTTGTTGCTTATCGTATTTAGTTTGCATGTATTCTTAGAATAACTTAATCCTATTCCACGGTCGTTGATGTATACATGAGCTGGTCAACCAATCAGGAGGTATATTATCCTAAATGGATAATATACCTATTAATCATGTTCTTCCTAGCTAACTATTGTTTACTTGTATCAGTTTGGTTTGGGTGTCAGCAGGATGTTCATACAGAAACCAACTTTTCAATCAATTCATCAGTTCTTTACCAGTGCCTACTAAACCAGTTTGTTTTCTCTAAGCTGCTAAAATGCTAATTGTACATGGTTGGGATGAGAGAAGCAGACTTAGATTCATATTCTATCATGTGCTGTATATGATGCAAAATAAATGAAGATGGGTTTAACCCAATCTGCATGAGAGGTATTAATATCCAAGTTTTTTTATGTTAAAAGCTCTGATGATTGCAGGAAAACAAAATAGAGTGATTAACTGGTTAGTCAATTTTGCTAGAATTGTTAGATTAATTTTTTTAAGGATAATTGATCTTTAAGATTATCTGATGCGGCCGGTCTTACTTGTATTTGGAATCGAAAATAATTTTTTTTCAAAGAAAAAGGATGGCTAACACATCAAAATAATAATTGATGGTATCATGATCAGCAGTAAAACTACAAGAAAAACTAGTTTCTTTATTTTTTAATTTTTTTGTGGAGTGGATAAGGCGATGAAAATGAAAGTTGGATCTAAAACCTCGAAGGTTAAAAGTCTTTACCAGCTAAGAAAGATGGCGTCTGACTTTGAATTCCTGATCTAAAGTAATAAGTCAAAGATTTTATCACATGATAATTTATTATGTAAACCTAAAATGTTGATTGGTGATATTATTAAATCCATTTATAAAAGATCAAAAATATAAAATATTATTAATAATTTTTATATTTAAAATATTCATCTAGTGAAAAATTGAGAGTTCAACATCTTATTTGATAAATTGGACACTTAAATAAGCATCGACTTAAATTGATTCACTTGGCAGTAGATATGACATGGAGTTAGTACAGCCCATAGAAACATCTGTAGTAATCGGAAGGCCGTTAGTTGAGACCAACGCGACATAACCTTTCACCAAAACGTCAAACTCTTACCCTGTCTTTCTGTTGCACATTTCATCATACAGAAGAGGGGATCGAGCGATGGCACGGCGAGGCGCCGGAGGAGACGGGAGCGCGCTAAAGAGGGCTCTGTTGGTGTCAGGAGGCCTGGCGCTGGCGTGGCTTGCGATGGAAACCGCCTTCAAGCCCCTCCTCGACCGCCTCCGTGGCGCCATCTCCCGCTCAGACCCCGCCCACGACCTAGATGACGACGACGACGACGACTTGCTGGGGGATGAGAAGGGCGATACTCGTGGCAGGAACAAAGCCCTAAACGAGGAGCAGCAGGACGGCGGAGCTCCCCCCTCCAATTAGATCCTTGCTCGTGACTCGTGTTGGTTGAGAGGTCTCAACCCAACCTCCGTACTTCGCTCCGTTCACCTAAAGACTTACTGGTCTTGTTATCGTCGGATTTGTTGTGTCGAACCTTGCAATGGATGTGTCGACATCTGATCGCCAACGAATGGCTTGTTTTCATCGACACCATGTACTCGCATATATTCCTTCCTTCCATTCTTGCCCGCAATGTGCTTGTGATATTGCGTTAATACGGATTATACTGCCTTCCTGCGTGCAATTTGCTGCACGCAATTTAGTCGCTTCCACATGCATAGATCGCGTAGAAGAATGGGAGTTTAGCTTAGCATACTACTCCTATAATTAATTATCTTTAACATTTTAATCTTTACAATTTTTTAAAATTATATTAAGATTTTTATATTTTTTGAAATATTTAATTTTGTTTATATCAAGTCACCAATATCACGTGTTATCACATACTCAAAATGATATTAAAACAGGATTTTAAAGATAATTTTATAATATTATTTTTATTATTTAAAAAATAAAAAATCTTATTAGAAAATAAAATAAAATAGTGTTACTCAATTATTGGAAAGTGAAACACTAGATGGAAAGATCTTTTTAGTGATCCTATCTCTTCCTCTTCATCCGTTGACTATTGTAGATTATTGATTTTTCGACTATTGAAGTTGGTTTCTTGACTATTGCTTCCAGAAATTAATATCAATAAAAATAATATTATAAAATTATTTTTTAAAATTTTATTTTAGTATTTTAGTATTTATATTAGAGGAGTTGTTGGTGTGAGAAAAAATAAAATAAAATATTTTTATTTTTTAAGTATAAAGAACTTAATTTTTAAAAATAGAAAGATTAAAATATTAAAGATAATTAATAATAAAAATAATATATAATTAGTCCGTTTTACAAGCCCTAATCTGATACAGCTAATAAGCACCGCACCACGAGTATCGTCATGCAGCGTCTCGTGTATAAGACTGGCATCACGCGCCACGTATGCCAGTTCCGAGACACGTGCCGCGGGCACAGGCCTCCATGCGTCGACCGAAGCTTCAACACGCCGTGGACGTGGCACACTTATCACGTCGCGCTGCGTCGTCCCCATGCCTACATAAAGCTTCGCCGTCCCATGGTGTCCCTCGGTCGCAAGCACAAATTGCACGCTGAATACTGTAGCAGGATGCAAAGCGGGAAGAGAGTGGTGGAGTCTGCTAAAGAGACGGCGGGGAACATCACCGCCTCCGCCAAGGCCGGCATGGAGAAGACCAAAGCCTCCGCCGAGGAAAAGGTTGTGGATATTATTTCGATGAATGCTATGGACGAATGACTTGAGGTGTTGTATCTGTCGTCTCGCAGGTGGAGAAGATGAGGGCCAGGGACCCGGAAGAGAAGGCGGAGGCGGGGCGGCGGAAGGAGGAGAGGAAGTACGAGGCGGAGGCCGAGAAGGAGGCAGCGAAAGAGCGACACGCGGCAGAAAGGGAGGATGTGAGGGCTGGTGGAGCTGCAGGCGGCGGTGTGGCTGGCGTCCCGGCTGGCCAAACTCCGGTGGCATCGGGCGGCCATCCCCATGCTGGTGGTCGTGGCTCCACCACGGGCCCCGTCTTCCGACCGAGTTAAACCTGTAGATTTATCGCATAGAGCCAAATAGATGATGCCTATGTATACCGGCATCGTTACGTGCTTGTAAGTCTTAGTTTGTCGTCCGTAAGATCGTGTGGTCTGATTCCCGGCAGGATTGCATCAAATGAAACCAATACGGGAGACCTGAGAGCAAAGAACGAGGTGTCGACATCTTCTCGTAAAGACATCGTTTATATTAAATGGTAGTCCATTTGTTTTATGCTGGGGTTGGTACGAATGGTGGAGAAGAGTACTTTGGTTTGGCGACAAGAAAACTACGCGGTTAGATCGTCCACTGGACAATATGCCGACACAACCAGATGCGATTGCTTAATTTTCAGCGTGTATTCCCTAATAAATTCATGGAAGACGGGCGAGGAACATTTTTTGTTCCTAATACGCAATCGGGCTCGACATCGATGGGTCATGGAGTGAGAGTGAAACGGAGCTCTAATCGGCCGGGCCCAATTGTTCTTAGTGGGTACAGGATTACCATCAACAAACCACAACCACACGTCATGTGGGTCCTGAACGTGTTGTGTATGCAATAGATATACGTGTGAAAACACGCGTCATTGTTGCTGGTTGGGTATTATTGGTGGGCACGGAGATTTCATGGTCGACAAAGGTCAGGTGATCTGATGGGAGAAAAGCAGATATCCACGATCAACGGCCAGAAAGACGATTCCAAGGATCGAACGGTCGGAGCTCCCAAAACTATTTTAATTCGTGGATCGCGCTGGTTGGACAAAGTCACGGGGTAGCATTGTCACTTCCCAAAGCACTCACTATAAAAGGGTTGCGAATCGATCCATCGCATTACGGTTCACCCAAGAGAGAAGAATAAAACAAAAGAAAGGGGGCAAAGCGTAAGAAAAAGAAAAAGGAAATTAAAAAGGCACCGAAACGGAGGAGGACCAAAAACTAAACGGAGGGCGAAACCCTAGGCAACCGCGATGGCAGCGGCGTAGCGAGCGGGGTTGAGGAGGAGGAGGGGGGATATGGCGAGATCTTCTGACCTGGAGGAGAGGGAGATCTGGGGGACGTGGGAGGAGCTCCTCCTTGCCTGCGCCGTCAACCGCCATGGCACCCGGCGCTGGGACTCCGTCGCCATCGAAATCCAGTCCCGCACCCCCGCCTCCCACCTCGTCACCCCCCACGGCTGCCGCCAGCGATACCGCGACCTCCAGCGCCGCTTCAGCGCCGGCGCCGTCAACGGCAACGGCGACGATGACGGCGGCGAGGACGATCCCCATCCGCCGGCCGACGTCCCATGGCTCGAGGAGCTCCGGAGGCTCCGTGTCGCGGAGCTCCGCCGCGAAGTCCAACGTTACGATCTATCGATCGGGTAATTAATCGTTAATATCATATATATATATAAGCGTCGTATTTTGTTTGGCTAGGTTTCTTTAACTCCTTTTTGCCGTTGGATAAAGATCAGACGGTCCCGATTGCTGGATCGTGGATATATTTTGTAGTTTTTTTTAAATTATATTTTTTAGATCTTTGCAACTGAAGGTGAAAAGGCTACAAGATGAGCGGGAGCGGAGCGCACGGGATGCGGAGTCCGGCGATGGGAAGCCGGTTGTGGATGCAAAGAAGGGGGGCGGTGCGCCGGGATCCACGCCGGAGAGCCTCTCCGGAAACCGGATCTCCTCCGGCGGCGACTCCGGCCCCTCGTGCGAGCAGTCCAACTCCACCGACCCGAAGCAGAAAGCCGGCGAGGACTGCAGGGAGCCTGAGGAAGAGGCAGCGTTTGCCGGAGCCGGTAGCGACGCGGCCGAGCCATCCACCGCCGGTGACGAAAAGGCGGCGGAGGGTTCGTACGACAGCAGCACGGGGAGCCCGGCGGCCCGGACGCAAGCGATGGGCGAGTCCATCGCCGAGTCGAAGGAAGTCGAGGAGGGGGAGAAGGAGAGCAGCGACGTGCAGAGCTCGGTAAGCCTCTCGCGGCGGCGGGGCAAGGCGATTATCGATGGCGGCGGGGTCGAGGAGCCGGAGGCGGAGGAGGCGTCGATCATGAGCGGGGTGGTGGCCGCGGTATCACAACCGTTGGTTTCCCTCTTCGAGATCATCCGGTCGCACAAATACGGGTCCGTCTTCGACCGGCGGCTCGAGAGCCAGGTTTCCTATTCTTCCCAATTTGCATATCTCGCGTGTTTTTCATATATCTCATCGACATCATCCTTGAAATTCTGATCAACTTGTACTCGGAACCAAAATGATAGGTCTCGTAGAAACTCATGCGTGGCTACGGTGGGGCTTTTTTGACCGTTGGATGTGATATGCTCGACTCGTTGGAAAACGTGTATAAGTTCGCCTCTCCACCGTCGGATTGACGGAATGGAATGCAAAAGTGAACCCGAAAAGGCGAGAGTAATTGTATCCGTGAGTCGTAGATCCAACGGTGGCAAGCCCCCGACGAGCCTTTCATCGTTTCCCCTGCGAAACAGTCTTGTCATCTTGTGGTGATAAAGACACGCCGTTTATTCGTTTCTCGGAAACGGCTGCACGAGATATAAAAGGTAATATAAAGTGACAATTAATATATATAGATAAAAATATACAATTAATAGTTCGTTTCGGACACCCCGAAATCGATAAATTAATAAACTATGTGACTATTAATTCGATTTTTTTCGCTTCGATATTTTTTAGTTGACAGTCTGAAGAATAGCAACTTCTATATTAGCTAATTTTCTTTTAATTTTACTTTGAGCTGTTTGAACTTTGGTTATAATTGTGTTGCTTACTAGATTACAGATTTGGTAGATAACTTTATTTATTTGTCGACGTCGCACTTTGGATGTAGCAAATGACCTGTCACCTGTAACTGCCACGTCTTGTCTGTCGTTTCAAGATTGTCTTCTAGATAAGCAATTATTAACGTTAATATTCTTCATTGGGGTCTTAGACCATATAAAGTAACTCGGCTTGTTTAAAAGAATTATTTACTCTTTTTTGTCTGACCAGTTGTTTCTATGCGTAGGAAAGCGTGAGATACCGAAGCATCGTACGGCAACACGTGGACCTGGAGATGGTGCGAGCCAAGCTGGACCGTGGAGAGCCCGGGCGCTCTTACGCGACTATGGAGTTCTTCCGGGATCTGCTGTTGCTCTGCGGTAACGCCTCCGTCTACTACCCCAAAGACTCCCCCGAGTTCGCCGCCGCCGTTCATCTACGACGGCTCGTGACCAAGGAAATGGCTACCACTGTTCTGACGCCGACGGAACCCACGCCGCAGCCTCCCCCTCCCCCTCCCCCTCCTGAGCCCAAACCAACCGCCTCAAAACCCGAGACCGAACCGGACCGCTCCAGTGGCCTAGTTGACAAACCGAACTCCCCGCCGCTGCTGATTGCCTGCCGCAAGCGCAGCTCTACGTCGAACAAGCCAGCTGTGGTGGCAGTGGAGAAGGAAGAGAAATCTGATCCTGGGAGAATTGAGTCGGACAACGAGGAGAAGAGCCTCCCGAAGAAGACTACCAAGGAAAGGTCCGTTCGTTCTGGGAGAACCAGAGGCTGGCGGACCAGCAAGGTCCGGGGCGGTAACGGGGAAGGAAGCCCGGCAGCGAAAAAGTCCAACGCTGCTCCCTCTCCGTGCCTCAAGTCCAAACCGGTGGAGAATGTGGCGGCCGTCGGGGAGGCAGCGAGGCCAGACAAGAAGAACACGGGCGGTGGTGCTGCCACTTGTGCAGCTTCTACAGCGAAAAAGCAAGGCTCGACGGGCTTCTTGAAACGTATGAAGCGGAATCCGAAAGGAGCGGTCGAGGAAATGCCGAAGAGCTCGTCGGGAGGAGTCAGCGGCGGCGGAAGCGGAAGAGGTACGGAGCAGAAGAAAGAGGCAAAAGGTGGCCCTCGAAAGGAGCAGGGCTCCCGTCAGGGGAGTACTGGAGGAGGTGGCAGCGGTGGTTCGGGGAAGAAGGTGGCCGAGACGAGCGGTGGCTCGGCGAAGCGGGGCGTGGGGAGGCCACCAAAGAGGGCGAGGGAGGACGCGGAGATTGCAGCGCCTTCCAAGGCTCAGGCGTCAGCTTCGAGGAAGCGACGGCGGATGTGAAGTGGGTGCTGTGACTGTGGCGTTGGCACGGATAACCAAACGGATGCCTGTAACGTATCGTTGGGACGTTAATTTAACCGTTTCAGATGTTGTTAGGACACATGCTCTTTTTCTTTTTCTTTTTCTTTCTTTAAATCATTTCTCTATTTTAAATTTTTCCAACGCTGGACTTCAAAATTTACTTTTAACCTTGTTTAAATATGTATAAGTAACTTAAAAGAGTTCGGTCAACACAACTTTTTCAAAGGTTATATATATATATATATATATTCGATTATATTTGAGTCAGTTCAATATGATTGGCCTATATATACCAATCCAATGATGAAATGATCATCAAAATATATTTAGAATTGTTTCAAAGGTTAAGATTAATCGACTCAATTAACTCGTAGAGCAAAGTCTAATGGATCTTTCCATTCGTTCCTTTTCACATTTAAATTAGTCTAAAGATGAATAAATTAAAATATTAACAAATATATAATCTCGATGATTATATAAAATTTATATTTTATATCAAATAAAAAAATATTTAATAAAATATTCCTTGAGAACAATCTTGATTGTTTATTTTTGGACTGATGTCCACGTAGGAAGATCACGAGACATCAAACACCTTATATATATTCTCTATTTTGATAGAAAAACATATTTTTTATATTATTTTCAAATGGAAAACTATTATAGGCTATGGTCTTATATATACATATAGTTATTGGCAATCAATACAAGTATCTCATCTCATCTATGGTCTCGTATTCTCTTCTCTTCTCCCTGTCTTCTTGTGTCTCTGCTTATCTATTAGCTTTGCTTGGGTATGGGATCATGGCAGGGGTCTAATACTCTGGTCTCTCTGGATCCCTCTCCCCTCTTTCAAATCACATTCCCTTTTCCGTCGAATTTGACTTCTCGTACTGTTTTCTAAGGAATCATTCTTTGACAAGTAAATCTTCGAGTTTGTGTTGGGCAGAACCACAAAAATCCGATCTTTTTGATGCCTCCTTCCTCCACTTCTTGTTCACTCATCAGATGCCAGAGGTTAGTGGTCAAGACCTGATGTTTGTACAAGGTTAGTTTCAAGACTTCTTCACACCAAAAATGTCATTTTTGTTTCTCTTTCAGGGATTTGTATTCTAATTACTGTTTTTTTTCTACTTGTATTTGATGTTAGACAGGATCTTTTCGGTTAATGATCACCAGAACGTTTAAAAGGATATGCCATGCTTCATTGTTGAAAGTTCCTTTTCCCCCTTTTTTTCTTTCTTTTTTATCTTCCATATATCATAGAAGTGCTTCTCGGTAGCGTTCGTTAAGAAGTGTGTTCTTATTTTCAGATGTAAATTTTGGTGAAGTTGCCAAAGATTTGTCTTCCCAAAAGAGAAATGTTTCTTTTTCCTTGATTCTTCGACATCTTTCAACCATTTGTAATGCTTTGTTTACTTTCTTTTCTGATAACCATGGATAGAATTTCCCTTTTTTGACTATTTCTATTCTTTATCTTGAAACTTTGGAGATCCATCTTTAGTTCCTCTAAGGCTGCTTCATACATCAGATCTTTGATTTTTTTTTTTTCATTTTTTTTGCTATTACGTGTTAGCGTTTTACATTATACCATTTTGAAGCTTCAGATGATATTTCAATGCTTGATCTGAATATTTTTTAGCAAGACCTTCTATTAGTCACTTTCCTCAACCTTAGTTTCCCATTTCTAGTGGAGTGTCAGTTTTTGTGCTGGCTAATATTTTCCCTGCTTGATACTCCATTTGTTTTTCTTGCTGGATGTTGTAGCATAACACCATTGCAAATAATAGAGAAATATAAAACTGTAATGACTTAAGCTGACTGTCCCTTAGTCTGACTTCTTTTTGGTTTCTCTTTACAGTGCAAATGATTGCCTGAGTAATTTCAGTTGCCGGTTTGGGGCTGATGGGTAGAGGCAGAGGAAAGGGGAGGAAATTGGCTGTGGTCACTTCTAGTGAGGATCCAGGGAGTGGCAATGAAGAGGTGCTCCCTGCATATAGGAGGAGAGGAAGGCCTCACGAGCCTTTGAAGGATGACATTGAGGAAGACGTTACTGAAAAGACTGAAGAAGGAGATGATGTTGTGAAGCTTGATGCACCAAACAAAAAGCTTGAAGGCTTAACAGTGGCATATGGGAAGAAGAGGAGATATTCAAAAGCAAAACAGAAATCTGATATGGTCATCCAGGAAAATGGTTCTGGGTTGGAATCCAAAAATGGTGATTCAACTAGATCTAGTGGTTTCCGGCATAATGGGAGCCGGCGGAAGAGCAAGCCTCGTCGAGCTGCCGAAGCAGGAGTAGAGTGCAAGTGAGAATGTTCAACCAATTTTACTGAATTCTTGTATAATTCCTTTGCTAAATGTCGCTGATGGATGAGATACTTGATATTTCACTCATTTTGTTTTGTCACTTGTTTTTTGTTTCAAGTATTGTTGTGTTCATGAATTAACTAGAGACTAGACATACAATATTTCTTTCATGGTGACAGAGATGGTAAGAGACTAGCTTAATTTTAATTTCCATTCATTGAGAATTCTGAGCACAAAATTTTCTTGTTTTCTATTTTTATTTTTTCTACCTTGCATTATTCTCATTTAGGACACTTTTCATCCTTGGTAATTTGCATGCCATTTTCTGTAATCCTTGAACGTTAGATGTCAAATGGAGGACTCTTATATGTCTTCAGATTTTATAGCTTTTCTATTGTTACTCAACTTATTTCCAAAAATTTTATTTGCTGATGTTTCTGGAAATTTGTGTTCCAGTAGTTACCAATCAAGTTTGTACTGTTAGATGTCAACTGGAGGACTCTTATCTGTTAGCAGATTTTATAACTTTTCTATTGTACTCAACTTATTGCCAAAAATTCTATTTTCTGTATGTTTCTGGAAATTTGTGTTCCACTAATTACTAATCAAGTTTATACTGGGATGTATATTATTGTATGTTCATTTTCTCTGGAAGTGGTACTTGCTTTGAAGATGCCTTATGTAATCTTCCGGTATTTCCTGCTAGTGTCATTTTGTACACTGCTAGAAGTGCATGGTTTGCTGTGTATTCATGCTTTTGTACTGTACATATATTTGTTTGTACATTGCTAGTGCACATGGATTCATGTGTATAGCTTGCTTCTTTGCTATGCATATGCTATGTCATGTATTGTCCTCTTTGTTCAGTAGTTTGTCATTTTGTCTATTGCATTCAATTGGCATGTTAACTTTCAGGATTTGTCTCAGTGAACATTTATATTGGTTCACTCATGACTGACCATGTTACATATAGAAATGGAGAACCCATGGAATAATAATCAAGGCAATAGTTTTTCTTTTCCTCCACAAAATACCATTCATCATTCATTTTCTTTAGTAGGTCATGCGCCCCACAACCCTTTGATTTATTCGTGAGTTATACAACATATTTGAGGACAACTTGTTGTTTACTTCAACTTTTATCTATTCTCTTCTTAGCTTTCTGCAATCTCATTACATATATTTTGTGTCTGAATTTCTTAAATTAAGAATTGTGATTCCATAGGATGGGTTGTTCAATTCAGCATTTGCTATAATGATTAGCTCGGAGGAAATTTTTATTATGAATACATTCATTAAACTGCTGAATATTAGCAAGACGTTTTGAAAGTTTCAGCACTTTATTTGATGTGTGCTTCAGTTCATGGTAATCATCGAATTGTAGATGCATAAGATAATATTTGTGTTTTTTTTCAAATATAACAATTAAGAAAAATCCATTAGCGATAGTTTGAATATAAGATCAAGAGAAAGTGATCTCATGGTGGTGTCATTTAGATGCAAGTGAGATACTGGGCAGAGTAGGCACTGCTTTACATCATAAAACAATGTATTTATTTTTATCGTTCATCAGAACTTTTTTTATTATATATTCAGATTTACAGTCTCTTTTTCATATTAAATATGTCAGTCATGTTGTAATAGAGCTCTCTGATAAATTTTAATTCAGATAATATCTTTGTTCTTTTAATTTTGCATTAAATAAATTGGAGATTATGATAGAAGAAACTCTTATAGAAAATCTTGCACTATGTGAAGAAACTCTTTAGCGGCATTATGTTCTCAAGTTCTTCCATTTTCTTCATTTTCAATATTTCTTTCAATTGCCTACATACTGAAATATTGCACACACTCTGCATATCCACTGTTAGATCTAACATTCTATCGATCACTGTCTTCTCCTCTTGTTTGGTTGGATGGCAGTGCTTAGATGAGAACTTACAGAGGATTGCAACCTCCTGCATACAGCGCTGCCAGAGCAGCATGATCGATATCCTTATTGTACCACTTCTACCCCACTGATTTGCCAACCCAAACAAAGAAAGGCCTTATCATTTGTTTTGTCTTAGAACTATAACCTTTTTGTTCACGGGCAGACAATCTCCTGATTCATTTATTATGATAGGAATCTCAATTGGTGTGCCAAACGTAACATGAGATTGAAAATGTCTAATAGTTTATGGCATGGAATATCAATCAATACCAAGCCATGAGACATTTTTCAGTCAGGTGACTTGGGAATGAAAATGATAGGATTCCCACTAAACTAAGATAAAGTAGCTGTGCAGTGCAGGATGGTCATCGAAAAGGTTTCACAGAAAAAAAAAGTGAGTATTCTGTTCAATGTTCTCTAAGCTTGATGATTGTAATTATGCTCTGCAACCAACATCTACACTATCATTCATTTGGTTTAACATTTAATTAGCTTTATTAGTAGTTTCCATGTGTCTTTTTGCACTCGAGGTCTCCATATCTAGACAGCTTAATTTTTATGCCACATACCAGGAGCTGTATTTTTCATCCTAACTTTCTATGCGTATTATTTTGCAGAATCCCATGTGTTCAATGCTTATATCTCAGCCTCCTGTTTAGTTGGTGAAGTTTGGTTCTCAAAGTTGAGATCTCAAATCCCTGTGGTTTCATGCATGTGTTTGATATATTTGTGTGTGAATTAGAGGCCAACAATAAAGCTCAGGAATTGTTGGTCCATTTTGCGTGTGATTCATTTGAGGATGTTCCATTTTATTGAAAGCCAAATCCTCCAGTTTGTATAACACCATTCGTAGGTTAATCCAAGTTGACCCCTGATTTGTATTTTTTTCTTTCTACTGCCGTACAAGCCAATTCTAGTTTATCTAACCTTGTTTGGGTTGGATTAATAAATAACTGATGAATAGCATGTATGATCCTGAATTATATAGGTAAGGTATGATAACTGTTACCAAGGATGTATAGGGTGTATCTGAGTTAGATTAAGTCAATTTCAGGTTGCATTTTGGGTCTGCCTGCATCAAGGCAAAAGTTAATTTAATTTAAGTTTTTACAGCACTTAGAGGATCTAAATTCCCTGTCCCTGGCCCAATCCAGCATGATGATTAGGTCAGAGAGATTGCATTAAAGCCAAATCATGTTGCCCTCCCAGTTCCTATCATTAATGCTTTCCACAGCAGGCATCTCTGACAAATCCACATGGATTTGATCAAGTATGGCCCTCATAGATTCACTATGATACGCAAATTGGCTTGATTTGTAAAAGATAAAGCATAAATGATGGAAACCCCTCATGGAACTCATTTCGGGTAGGTCACTCACATTATTATTGTCTATTGATCAGGTAGAGAGCATTTCTTGGCAACAAAGTCTTTCAGATACTTTGTACCTCCTTTTGAATATTCTTGTTACTTGCTACGAGTAATTATGTTGGTTACAGAGCCTGTAGACAATGGATGGACCCATCAGACTCTGCCTTGGTCACAAAGGTCAAGCACTGCCAGAGACAAGGTGGAAAATGCAGAGACTGCACTCAGAACATTCCAATTCATGACTCTCTTTCATCAGACATATTGTATGACATTTATATTGTTCTCTATTTGCATTTGAATTTTATTCACTGATTCAACTCCATTTTTCTTTTGTCATTCACACCATAGGCTTTTAAGAATTTGTTCCACTGGAGATGTGCAGATAGAGTGATAGAGAGGGAGATATCATGCAGTGCAAAGGTGTAGGTCCACAACTGAAAGTTGCTCAGTAAGTGCTGCTAAACACTATAATGGAGGCTGCTGTCCTTTTCTTTATTCGATATTGCCTGACAGTTGCCTTTTTTTAATAACCATATTAGTCCAGAAAATCTAAGTGAATTGTATATTAATTTTCAGATCTTATGCTGCATCTCCCAGTTGAATCCATTGCATATTTTGTGCAATAATAGAAGAAACTATCTGATCACATATGGAAGCTTCAACCTTGAGTAATGGAGTCTTACCTAAAGTAAATTGTTGTCTGTTGATCGAATCCAACAAGGCTTTGCTTGATTTTTCCCATGAATCTAGTCCTTTTCTTTTATTTTTCTTTGAGGGAACTGTTTCATAAATATATCAGTTTATTTGTTATGTTGGTTCTCCAACAAATTGATTGTTTTTCACTTTTGCCTTAACAAGGAGCAGAAAGAATAGATTTCTAGACCAATATATTGTTGAAGTAGATAAAAAGAAAAAAATAGAGATGTCATAGGTAAAATATTTTATGTTTAACTTAAAAATATTGTATAATTTTAAAACTCTTTATGTTTTAATATGAAGTTTATATAGTTCCCATAATATGTTACATTTATTATATTTAATATGAATCATTTTTTTTCAAGAACCAATAGTTAATTTCGTTTATCCTTTTATAAACCTTTGATATATTTTACCTCTTAATACAATGAACATCTTTATGATATCTTGATAAGTTTAATTCCAATGTTTTCTCCCATTGAACTTGTTTCATCTGACATGTCAAGTTTTTTTCGAATTTATTAAAATATATCAAATTTGAAAGGTTTTATGAGTATATTGGCCACTTGTTCACTTGTTTTGACATAAAGTAACTTCACTTCTTTGCTTTTGACATGATCTTTTACAAAATAAAATCTTGTGTCGATATGTTTCGACCTTTCATGGTAGACTTGATTATTGGCTAAAGTAATAGTTGATTTGTTATTAACATAAATCTTGGTTGACTTCTCTTGCGACATATGAAGTTTTTGGAATAGTCTTCTTACCCACATGATAAACACAAGAAGATGTTGTTATATATTCTATAAAAATATATTATTTTTTTGAAGACGATGCGAATGTAGTTTTACCAAAATAAAATACAAATTCAGTTGTACTTTTTTTATCATCATAGTTTTCAACCCAATCATTATTACTATATCCAACGAGCTCCAACCTTTTAGATGATGAATAATACATTTTATACTTAATTGTCCCTTTAATATATCATAAAAATTTTTGTCATCTTTAAAAGATATGTCTTAGAAGCTTTCATATATTTACTTATTAGACCAACTTCAAATAGTATATCAGGTCAAATGCATGTCAAATATCTTAAGCATCCAACTAGACTTTTATAATAAGTTGGATTAATTGGTTTAGCTTTATCTTCCTTGGTCAGCTTGGTGTCATAATCTATAGGTGAATCAATAGGGTGACAATCTTCCATGGAAAACTTCTTTAGGATCTCTTATGCATAATTTTCGTATGAGATGAAAATTTCTTCATTGTCTTGTACAACTTCGATGTCGAGAAAATAAGTCATTAAGCTCAAGTCGGTTATCTCAAACTTCTTCTTTATAAAGTGTTTAAAATCTTTAATCATGGGGATACTATTGCTTATAAAAATTAAATTATCTACATACAAGCATACAAATAAGATATCTCCATAAGAGTTAAATTTCATGTTAAGCATATTCATGTAGACATTTAGAAAAATTATATTGAATAAAATAAGTAATTATCCGAGAATTTCATGCTCGCAAGGCTTGTTTAAGCCTATAAAGAGCCCTTTTTAACGTGTATATCTTATCTTCTTGGTCATGAATAATAAAAATAGGGGGTTGTTGAATATATACCTTTTCTTCAAGAACTCCATTAAGAAATATTGATTTGACATTCATTTGTAAATTTTTTTATTTCATTTGAGTTGCTATGGAGATAAGTAATCTTTTTGTCTCTAGTCGAACAACTAGTGCGAATACTTCTTCATAATCGATCTCAAATTGTTGTTTGTATCCCTTTGTAACCAATCGGGCCTTGTATTTGTCCACATCTTCTTGTGTATTTCTTTTTGTTTTAAAAATCCATTTAACACCGATCACTTAGTGGTATTTTGGAAGTATAGTAAGCTCGCATGTATCTTATTTTTAATAGCATGAATTTTCTCATTCATAACTTATCGTTATTTTTCTTTTCTATAAGTTTGATTGAAGGTTAATGGATCATATCTTACATAGAGATAAAATAAAGAAAGTTTATCATTGTTAGCATCAATCATTCGAGTCACATTATATAGCTCATGAATTATTTTTGTCCTATTTACAATCAGACTTCTTAAATTTTGTTACCTAGCCAATCTATATGATGATTCAAGCAAAAAATCTTTGATGCTTGCTTATATTATATCATCTTTTTATGAAGTTATAACTTTATTATGTTGCTCATCACTTTTTTATTTCCAAATATATTGTTCTTTAAATTCAACATCTCTTGACATACAACTTTATTTGTGATAAGATTGTACAGTTTGTAACAATGAGAATTTTCAATAACTCTACAAGAAGCATTTCTGATTTTTATCCTTAAGTTTTGTTCTCTTTTCTTTTGGTATCTTAGCAAATGCAACACTTCCGAAAATTCTTAAATGATCGACTCTTAGTTTCTGTAAGATCTATACTTCTTCTAGTGTAACATTATCAATTCACCTTGTTAGAAACCTGTTAAGCAAATAATCTACACAAGCAACAACATCTCTCCAAAATTCTTTAGGAATTCTTCTTTTCTTTAATATGCATCGAAGCATATTAAGTATAATCCTTTTTTTTCTTTTTGAAACAATATTTTGTTGAGACGTGTATAAATTGATATAAAATTTTATTATTTTTATAAAGACTTTTAAATTCATTTGATATGTATTCACCACCTCTATTAATTCTTAAACATTTAATCTTATAACCATTTTATCTTTTAATCAAATTATTAAATTATTTAATTTTTTTAAAAACTATTTTTTCTTTAATATGTAAACCCAAGTTTTGGCATTATAATCATTAGTGAATGTAAGAAAATACTTACTTTCTCCGAGTGATACTGGACTAATAAAGCCACAAACATTTGAGTGCACTAAATCAAGTCGATATCAAGCTCTTTTTGTTCTTCTTAATTTGAAAAACTTTTTTTCTTACTTGCCTATGACACATATACTTTAGATAACTTTGATGAGCAATCAATTCTTAGTATCCTGTCATCATGTTATACTTCTCTAGAAGTTTCAAAGCTTCAAAATTTAAGTAAACATATCTAAGATGTCATAATGTAGAATTATCCTCAATATCAATTTTAAAATAATTTGATTAATCAAAAATATATAAATGTAGAGGAAATATTTTGTTCTTTGTTATTTTCACATATAACATTAATGTTTTATTCTTGTTAGAGAGAGCATATCTTTCATTTCAATATCATAATATTTTTCAAGCAATTAACCCAAGCTCAAAATATTATTTTTCATATCAGGAACATAATAAACATATTAAATACATAATTCTTTGTTATTATTAAATCTAAGAAAATTTTTACCTTTACCTCTTATTGGTCTTTAAGATAGATCATTAAATATAATGTTGCCAGAATAACTTGTATCTATTTCAAAAAATAGTTCTTTGATGCTACATATGTGATTTAAAACTTCTGTATCTAAATACTATATCATAGACTAATCTTCTTTCAAATTATTATGTCATTAGCAAAATATGGTTTTAATTCTTGTCTTCTTTTTTAATAAAATTTATCTTATCATCTTGATTGTTAGGATTATAATATCATTCAATGTAGTGTACATACCTTTTGTAAATATAATATTATATTTTAGACCTTTTAGAATTTCTACGATGTCCATGGCTTCGGTCACGTTCTCGACCATAACCTTAACCTCTTTGATTAGAATTTTCTCCATTACCTTTATTGTTTTAAGATTCTTGATTGATTTGATTTCTATCACCTCTTCCTCTTTGTCCACGACCTCTTCCTTTTTTAGATATTGATTTACTTTTATTTTTCAAAGTAAGCTTGGTTTGTAGTGCTTGCTCTAGAGATTTTTCTTCTTCTCTTTTTGTAATCCTTTGTTTGTAGATTTTGAGAGAACCCATTAATTATTCTAAAGACATTTGTTCCAAATCTTTGGACTCTTCAATTACAGTAATAAAATCAAACATTGGATATAAAGATCTTAGTTTTTTTTATTACTCTTTGATTACTTATTTATTCATCATTTCATCTTATGAACAATAGAAATGATTTTTGAGAAGTATCAAAAATAGATTCAGAAGTATCTTGTTGTAATTTTTCAATCTTAGCTCGTAAAACTTATAGATGAAGTTTTTTTACCTTATCCACACCATCGAATGCTTTTCAAAATATTTCTCAAGCCTTTTTTCACCTATTTGCTGAAGTGATGATCTCAAACATTATATGATCAAGCCTTTTGGTAAATTATGAATAAAGTTTTTTCTCCTTCTACCTTCTAGTGTTTTCTTGCTTCTGCATTTAATGCTTCTTCTTTTGTTGGACTTGTTCAACAAATCTATATTCTATAAACTCCTATATATCTTGGGAGTCTAGAAAAACATTCATTTGGATGCACCATATATTATAATTTTTTTTTGTCAATATAGGAATCTGGAGTTATGGTGCTTGAGGAAGAGGTCATAACTTAACTTGAGCTCTGATATCAAATATTGAATTATATATGAAGAAGAGATAGAGCTATCACACAAAAGAAAAGTAAAACATGACAAAATATTTTACATTTCACTTAAAAACTTTATATAACTTTAAAAATTTTCTATGTTTGATGACCTAACACATGGGTTTATATAGTCCCCATAGATATATTACATTCATTATATTTAATATAAATTATCTTTAAAAAGATTCTTTCAAGAATTAATAATCAATTTGATTTATTCTTCGATAAGCTATTAATATATATCATTGATTATCTTTATGATATTTTAATTTTAACATGTACAACACATGCCTTCCTTATAATCATGACATTACTTTGTCCTCTTAAATTTTGGTACGATATCTTTGTGGTCTCAAAAAATAAAGAGAATAAAAGAGAGAAGTTCCAATTAACATTATTTGATGATGTACTACTCTTTGTAGTACTAGTAAAATGCACATGGTTTGCATTTAATTGTGTTGATGCCATTTATCACATGCAAAGACATACAGAGTAGATTTAGGCAGATGCCCTCCTCAGTAGATTAGAACAATCTACCTAGAGGTTCATCTTATCATTATATCACTGTCTAGCTCATGTTTTGGTATTACATGCAGGTTTGTAACTATTCCTGCTACACCTCTTCCTCCCAGGACAGCAATTCACTAATCTCAAAGATCAATAATAGTTTTAATGTCAACTAAAGCCAATTTCCAGCATCAGAGGTCTTTTTTTGACTAATTAACAAAAAAAGGCACATGATGGAGGACACACCATATGCTGCCATAGAAGCTCTTCTATAGAAGAGAAAGGACTGTGCAATCCTGCTGCTAGGATTTCCCATTTTTCCAGTTTCTACAATCCTTCCCCATCTCTTTTTTCACCTTTGAGGATACATCAGGAAGTTTTTGAGAAAAAAAACTGTACAGAGTTGATCTGCAGCACCTCTTCATCATTGGAAGAACTGAAAAATGAAGTGTCAAACCATTATTTCATCTTTATCTTTGTGATATTATGTGGATGTCCCAAAGCACATGCAATAGGCTCCAGTCAATGTCAGGTCTAAGAAGGGTCAAATGTTTGGTAATGTAGCACCCCAGCAAAATCATTTTTCAGGTTTATTTGAATCTGAGATTCACATGATGGCAACTAAATTTTTTAAGTTTTTGTATCACAAATTATCACCAAGAATTCAAGGACCATAAATATTGTGTAGAACAACATGAGCTTTGCAACCAAAAGTTTGGATTATCCTTGGGCCACTGTTGCTCCAAACTGATTAAAGAAGAAGCATATCAAGTCACCAGATATCTGACCTGTACTTGTCCTCTTACATCACCATAAGATGACACAAAAGAATAACAGTCCTATTAGTCTGTATAACCTTCAACATAGTTCCTAAAGATCTTTCATGGTAATAATTTGTAGTTTCATGATTTCTACTTCTCATGGCAGCAATCCAATTATGTCTTTGAGATCTCAAGTTTCAAAACCTAGTAGACCTAGGGAGAGGAAATCAAAATAAAAAAGAATGATGTATGATAACCTGTCTTTCTTTTTGTATTGTCCTCTTCTGCCCAACTAACTGATGATATCACAAAGCCAGACTACCACAAAACTTCACTGAAGTACTCAACACACTTTCAGATCCCTCATGCCAAAGAACTCCTTTTGTTGCACTTGTTGCTGATAGAGCTTGTTCTCAAAAGCTTTATACTATTTGAGGAGACTTGTTCTTCAAATCCAGCCAGCAAAATCTTTTTTGAAGAAGAAAGGGTTGTACTTCCTCATTCATAATCTGTACATGACAGGAGAACACAACAGTCAACAAGATGCTTTGATGCCTAAGGCAATTGCAAAATCTGTACCTCTATTTACTACTACTATACAAAGATTTGTGAATTTTTTTAGGAAGCAGTACATTTGGAAGCATTCTTCATCTTCAGTATTAAACATATAGTTAAAGAAGTTAGAAGATATTATTTTTTTCTTCTACCAAGGACCATCATATGATGATACCTTGTTAGGTACCAAAAGGTTCCCACTTTGTCAATTGCATGGTTTCTTAGCTTAGTAGCTTTCTGCTAACTGGTTGTAGGACATTTCCTAAATATGTTAGGTACAAAAAGGCTTCCCTTTTTAACAGTTCTTCTTATCCTTATTGTTATGCCAGTTATGCTTTGTTTATTGAAAATATTTGAAAAGATCAGTATATCTTAAAAATCAATATTGTAGAAATGAGGATACTGAGACCAAAAAAAAAAAAAGATACATTGTGGATAAATCATTTAAATTGATTTAGATATATTTGGGAATAAATAAAATTATAATAGAGGATCTCAATGATGATAAAAAAACAAAAATCTCCATATGACTTGCTTCACAATGTTTGAGATTTGAAATCTACTAGATCCATTGAGAAGTGATCCAGTACTCAGACAAGCAAAATGCCTGTGCCTCTGTTATTTCTTGAAGGCAGAGGGGGCAACTTGATCCATCCATTGATTTGGAGGAACCTGAAGAAGACCCCATGAGGGCCCTCAATCAAATCCAAGTTACTTTCAAAAAAAGATTCTCCTCCAGTAAGATCCTTCTCAGCCACACAACTCATAGCAGAGGATAAAAAGGAAGAAAAAGAAAGAAGAACCACATCTTCTCAAAGCAAAAAAGCACAGAGGTATACCAAAGGTACTTTTCCCAGACATGTCCAATGCTGTAACCTCTGCAAACTCGAGAGAGAGAGAGAGAGAGAGAGAGAGAGAGAGAGAGAGATGTATACATGTATATCTTATGAGTTGTATAATGTATAGACATGTATGCCTCGAGAAAGTAGAAGAGGTGTCCAGGTCTGATCCAAAAGGAGATGTACAAAGATGGAGAGAGCATCACACTGGTCCTACCACCACTGTCACTGTTCATTCTCAGTCTGATTCAGTAAAGAAAGGGGTTAAACAAAGTGTGCAGGCACAAATCTCTCTGCCTGCAGACTTCCCAGTCTGATGGCATCATGCAGCAAATAGCTCAACATGGCAGTGGCAGCTTTGTGAGACGGCAGAAGACACACAACCCCTTCTTTTTAAGACCACTCCCTTCACCCATCCCTCTCCCTCTCTCTCTCTCTCTCTCTCTCTCTAAGGAAGCCACTAGCTGTCCTCTTTTAGGGCTCCCACTGGTGTCTGAGTCCATGGATGGGCTGTAGAGAGAGCTGCAAAAGTGGGGATGGATTCGAGCTCTCTCAAGGCCTCCGGTGCCTCAAGCGGCTCCGGTGATGCTCTCCATGGGCTCAAGTTTGGGCAAAAGATCTACTTTGAGGATGGTGGTGGTGGGAGTGGGAGCTCCTCCAAGCCGTCGCCGGCTTCGGCCAAGGACGCTGCGGCGCCACCGCCGCCGGGGAGGAAGGGGAAGGGGGTGGCGCAGGGGGGGCAGCAGCAGCCACCCAGGTGCCAGGTGGAGGGGTGCAATGCGGATCTGACTGGGGCTAAGGCTTACTACTGTAGGCACAAGGTGTGTGGGATGCATTCGAAGGCACCTAAGGTGATTGTTGCAGGCTTGGAGCAGAGGTTCTGTCAGCAGTGTAGCAGGTCAGTGTTTTGCTTCCTGGTCGTTCCTCGTGTTCCTGTAGATGCAGCGCAAAGAAAAATGATTCTTTTTAGCATGTTCCCCGTCGAAATCTGGATTTTAGGACTGGACTTGTTGTAAAAGATAATCTTGCTTTTGATTTGATAGTGAACTGTTGTGATGATGTTAGCCTTCTTGCCTATGAATGTAGATCCTTTTTGGTGCCTTGTTCTGTTGGGTTTGAGGCACATGTTTCAAGGTAATGGGTTTTTAGGTTCTTCATATTTTCTTGTTGTTATTCATGACGACTTCCCTTAGAGAAACCACACTGGCATGGAGGATGATGATGGAGCTTTCTGGACTGTTTGTCCCTCTTTCTGGCTGTGTGTCCTCTATATTTGGAACTTATTTTCAGTTCATATCGGCATTTCGTTTGTCCACCTCCTATTTTCCTTTGGTTAAGCTATATAACTATCTTTTTTGTGAAAGAATTTGTCTCGAGTTTTGTATTTGTTTCTTTTTTCTAGAATAGGCATTTGCCACCTCATAATCTCTTGTATCAGGAAGTGCACTTGGTGGGTTGAATGCCAGCCTTAAACTTGATTCTTGGGTGGATTGACTATTGGGCATGCTTAATCTCATTAATGCGTCTAATCGAATTGCAATTTAGTGACCTCTCTTCTGGTTAATCTTTTTAATGTATTTCTATGCTTCATTCAACAGTACTGGTCTTCTTAATTTGTTTAATTCTTTTGACATTTTGGCCAACTAGGACATTGGTCATGGGATTTTGTAGGCTTCATTTTCCCTTTTCTTGTAGTGCACCAGTTTTCTGTTTGCATGCTTGAAGAATGTCTTCACAGTTGTTTGGTTCGTGTGACTGGGCTTATATCCTTAGCAATTCTTTTGTGCATGCATCTTCAATATCCCAATTATGATAGCCATCTCCTTGCTAAAGTCAAGTTCATCTAGTAATTTTCAAATTCCATTTTGCTATTTTTCTCTTGGAATCAACATTCTGGATGTCTCATCTGTGTATATGTACAAAAATAAGGGTTTGCATGTTGTTATTAATTTTCATCAGTTGCTATGTGCTCTACTTGTCAGGTTACAAACTTAAATCTAGGTTGAATTTTTTGTTGCATCCATATATGGACATGATTCAGAGAATAGAGAAATGTATATTGCTCTTAAGCTAATTGGAGAATTTCACATTATACAGAAATTCCTGACTCTAGCATGCAATTGTTGAGTTAACAGAAAATTTGTGAGATAGGTTTTTCCAGAATGGAAGCTTCATATCATGATCTCTGTCTGAGCTCTTTTTAATAAGTATGTCAGAAATAGGTCATGTCTTCCTTCCATTTGTTTGGCCAATTCTGTTTCTGCTCTTTCATTACAGCATTTGTCAGCAGATTATCCTGTTTTTCTTTCTGCCACATTCCATTATGGCAGATGTTCACTTTCTTTATGGATGGTTTCTCCTTTTTCCTGGTGGTGGTCCTATTCTACTGTGAATATAAATCTTTTTTAATTTCTCCTGTTTTTACATATTTTTCATGCCTAGAGCTGCAAGTAAAAAGAGTATGTCTATTGGGTGTTTTCATCCTATTCATTGGGGATAAATCTGCAAAGGAATTACGTGGTTAGGTCAAATTCACAATATAATTTAACATATAATTACACCTCAAAATTAAACTTTTTTCTTTTCCTTTCTCTTCTCTTCTCTTCTCTCTCTCTCTCTCTCTCTCTCACACACACACACACACACAATCTCTCTCACACATCTTCTTTTCTCTTTCAATTTACTGTTACAATGTTTGGCTCTTCCATTCACCTTATATCAACTTGTTAGCATATGGTAGTCAGATATTTAAGTTACAAATTCCTATAGCATATGGTAGTCAGAGTTTCTTTCAAAAGACAAAACCTCTCCTAATACTAATTAACTTCTAACCTCCTACTGTCAAAGTCAATATCCAAAGTCCAAATTAACTTCTCTGTTTTTTTCCCATGATCTGGGACACCAAACATATTTTGCTTCATATATGAAGTTGTTGTAAAGCAAATTTATGAACCTTTTCTCTGCATGTGTACTCTTTTAGTGTCTGCCTCTGACTTAGGAAAGATCTTTCTAGACAATATGTATGTGGCTGCATTTATCAATCTCATGACAAAAGTTTGCTACACATTCAATGTTCTCTGGTATTTAACCAGGGAATCCTCTCTTACCTTGTATCCTATTGATATTTGTCTCCTAGATTGCTTGCTTGATATTGAGTTTTCTTTTATTTGCTTCCTTATTTCCCTTGAACTTGTCATAATTTCCCATTTGGTTTATTTAAGTCTAATATTTATGAAGCACAGTTATAGTATTGACACAGATCTGTATCAATGACACTTTAGAGTGAGTGGCTCATGTCCTAGTTTGTACTTTGTAGCATATCCAGCACAAGAATGAATCCCTGAGGCAGAGAAGATATTTAAACTGGTAAGATGCCGGTGGTATAGATGGGAAGAAAATCGTGGCAGCAGATAATTCATTTGGTTTTGCTTGAGGCTCTTCTGATAATTTGTATTGGAGTCCTTAGCATAAGTATCATTTTCCTTTTGCCTAAAGCTTTCATGAGTTGGGAAAGAGTCATCATTATAGTAGTCAAATTAAACAATGTGGTGAGTGCAGTACTAAAAGTGTTGACTTGTGCTGAAAGAAGTAGCTTTTACATTTTGAATACATAACAATGTATATTGATACTATCCACCATGAACAATTATTAAACTGTGGAATATCTTATGGACTCATTCTTAATACCTAAATGAGGCATCTAATTATGATAATCATGTGACTTGTTTCCTCATCCTAGGATCTCTAGGATAATTAGCCTCTACAAGAATCTTCTTGTCCATATTAACATCTAATATTATGATAATAGTGGCAACTCTTGTCGAAATAATACCTATCAAGTGATCTGTCCTGTTGGTTGATTCCTAAGCACATTGATGGCTGCAATGTGTACATGTTCTATTTTTCTCTATATGATTGGTGTTGTCCCAAATTTTGCACTAAAAATGCTTTGACCCTACTTGAACACTCAACTAAGAATCTTTGGCTGTAAACTAGTTATGTTACTTGTTTTGTATTGACCCTGTAACAATATCCATTTAGTAGAATACCACCATAAAGGTAATCCATTTCATAGCATGTTGTTCAACTGTTAATTTTACTGCATGAAGCATGTACATTTAAATGGAATTGATCAACCTTTTTATCCTTGATCATTAACTTTCCATTAGATGAACCTCTCTGGCAATCTCAAATGCTGAGTGTTTCAGTGTGCGTCGCATTAATGTGGCATGCAGAGAGGCTTTGGTGTTATATGATCCATAATAAATAATCTCTTCTCTGTCATTGATCAGCAAACCACCATTAACAATGAGAGAATTTTCTATATTCCCTGATTCGCATGGGGTTTGGGTCTAACAATCCATCAACTCGTTACCACCTTTCGGATGAAAATTTTGGCAGAGGTGATAATTATTGCTAGGAAACAAGTGTAAAGCCGAAAGAAAACAACCTACATTGCTTGTGAAGTTAAAGTGCTAATTATAAGACTTAAAGCAACCGAATTAAAAGTGTAATAGAAGACTTATAGATGTATAAGAATGTAGATTGTCTTTGGCCATCACCTGAGTGCTCTCGGCAGATTGTCTATCGCTATCGGTTTCGGTCTCCTTCGCTCTTGCTACTGAAACCTCCTGAGGTTTGGACAGCGAGCAGTAGGGTTTTGGGACTTCTCACAGCAACTGGACAAAGCTTTGATGTAGAGTTTAGGCTGTTCGAACTTAAGGAAGAGGGGGTTGCGGCTGGAGGGTAGAATCCTTTTTTGAATTCCTCTTCTTTTGGCTCTCGACGCAAGCTGAAAGGTTAGGACCGGCTGGGGCTACTTATTGGCTGCCTTTTGTTTGGTCTTCTTCTTCTTGTTGCCAAAGGCCTCCTTGGAAGCTATTAAGGGTGACATTCAGTTGGAAAAGATCTTTGCAGTAAGGTGGTTGTAGGCTTGGAGAGTCCTAAAGGCACTTGTTTAGGGCTGCAACATGAGAGTCCTACTCCTATTAGGAGTTGGCGCCACCCTCTTCTTGTGGCTGCCCCTATTTCAGTGAGGACTACTCTAGTCTAGTCCTAGTAAGATTGGGATTGAGCTCAGTGGGCTACTATGATATGGGCTTTGCCTAGCCAAATAGGACTTTGAGGTTTCAAGAGGCCCTTCAATAGGGGTCGGCCAGTCTGGTTGAGTGTTGTTGAGATCGTCCCTGATCATTCCCTTTCATAACAAATACCAAGTACGATTTCCAAAAATAAGATATGTTTGAGAAGCTTGACATGAGGTCAATAATAAGATGTAATTCTTCCAGAAACTCCATGGTGAGCTGTGCTTATGGCCTGTCTGTACATTAATAGGAGAATGATGATGATGGTAATAATAACAACTGGAGATATCCATGTTCTGGTGCTTTCAACATATCTTTTGGCACATAATATACACATTGCTTACTGGGAAGTTTGATAAATGATGTTTGTTTTGACATGGCTACATAATCACAGGTTTCATCAGTTACCTGAATTTGACCAAGGAAAACGCAGTTGTCGCAGACGTCTTGCAGGACATAATGAGCGTCGAAGGAAGCCACCTCCTGGGCCATTTGGAACACGCTATGGCCGCATTGCATCATCCTTCCATGGTCAGAAGCATCTTATTGTTGTTGCATTTACATTTTCCTTCTTGCAGCTGTCTAATATGCTGCATTTTATTGTCATGCTAATATGCTTTGCCTACAGAAGACCCTAGTAGATTCAGAAGCTTTCTAGTGGATTTCAGTTACCCAAATTTCTCATGTGCTGCAAGGGATGTTTGGCCAACTGCAAGGACTGGTGATCGGATGGCTAATAATGAATGGCGTGGTGTCTTAGATGCTCCATCCCATGCAGCTGCACTGCATGGTACTCATCCCTGCTTTCAGGGACCTCCGGCGGGGGCCTTCTGCTCCCCCATGGAACTTCCACCTGGTGAATGTCTTGCAGGAGTCTCTGACTCGAGCTGTGCTCTCTCTCTTCTGTCAACTGATCCGTGGAGCAGCAACTCTGCTGGAAACCGTTCTCCGGTAATCCCAGCAAGCAGCACCTTTGATGGCCAGCCAACAACCCATTCAGTCATTCCCAGCAATTACTTCAACAGCCCATGGGGAACCAGAGGTCATGGAGCCAGGATTAGCTCACACGAAATCCAGCATGAAATGGGATTAGCAGGAGGGACAACCAACGTCAGTGATGCTCATTTTACAGGTCAAGCAGAGTTTGCTCCGCAGGAAAATGGACACTGCCTTGACCATGGTTCAGATAGGGCATATGACCATTCTGGTCCTGGCATGCAATGGTCACTTTAGACCTCATGATCAATTTGCTGCAATCATAGTTATATGGCATGGAAGGATGACCAGCATCATGAAGTCAAAAACTTTCTGAATATCAGTTCTATTTCTAAAGATCTTATGGATCTCAACTCGTTTATCTGTATGTATGAAACCTATGCTACCGAGAAGCATCAGTAATGTTGTGATGTCCTTTTGCTAGTATCTATTGTATGTAGGTGATGTTAGGAACTGTTGAAGACATTCTATCGTGATGAATTTGGATTGACAGTGCAATTCAAGTGTTTTAACAGGTAAAAGCTTCTTCCTAACAATAGTGCTGCAAATGACTGCTCATGGACATCCCATCTAATCTTCCATGGTGTTTTAGCCATCTAATTTACAATCATTAGCAGGAAAAAGGTTGCTCTGCTACATCCTCTGATTCTGTCAGCCTAATTTTCAGCCATTAGCTTTCGGACTATGACAGTAAATGCTCAATTTCATTTCAAAGATGATGATAGAAATACATGGTGCTTCAAGCGAAACATTATTTTGATAATATTTAAGTGTTAATTTCTTCTGCTGCTGATGAAAAGTAATGGTGCAAGCTCTCAATAGAATTTGGTGTGCATTCAAGTGACACCAGGATGTTGATGTTTGCAGAAGAAGATGAGATGGTTTTGTGGAGACCATGCTGTTTGTATGCAAGTTTGCCAGGAAAGTCTCCTGAATCCTGTGGCAATGGTACTGCTTTGTATTGCTAATGAAGAAGAATTCTCTGAATCCTAACACAAGTTGGTTCATGATTAGTTTGATGTCATCTTTGTGAGCCTCATTGTGATCATATCAGCCCCTGTTTCATGACAAGTTTAACCCAGCAAGATTCAGAGTTGCTAGTATTACATCTTTATACATGCATGTTTCTGCTCCCTGCTTCTAGGAAAGCCATGTAATTTCTATTGAGAGTGAGGTGTAGAGAAATATTGAAAGCATTAAATGAGTAGAAAGGCACTAATGAGATCCAAATCCAGGTGTACCCTTTGGTTGCTCAAGCATTATTTCCTTCTGCTTCTTGGTCTATGGAAAGTGATCTCAGGCCAAGGACAGCCATTGTTGTACTTGCCTTTAGCTAATTCTGGTGATTGAGTAGCCTCATGCAATAGAGGCAATAACATGTGATATCAAGTAGAAAGTAGGGAGTACACTAAATGTCCATATAGAACATGGTCAAAGAAAGTAGGAAAAGCCAGCTTGCATAATTGGCCAAATCATACAACTTTTTATATGGTCAATGTGGCACCACCATCATCATCTCTTTCTCATATTTGATAGCTGAATCTAACAAAAACAAACATGCTGCTGTTGTTGTGCCATATCAATCATGTATGTGACCTTGTTTGATTTGACCAGCTACCAGCTCTCAAGGAAGGGCTGAGGTGAGACCAACAGGTGATGGATAGAACTTGTTCAATGCCAGTCCAGGTACTGAACATATTCTAACCAGAAGAGAAGGGGAGAGAGATTCCAACACATTGTATGGTTCAGCACATCTTGTTGTTATCTTCTGTGTCCAAACATTATTAATGTGTAAGCTGGTCCCTCTCTCTCTCTCTCTCTCTCTCTCTCTCTCTCTCTCTCTCTCCAGGAACTACTAAATTCCAATGCCAATGACATGCTTTATCTCCCTCCTCTTAGGATAGAAATCATGGGAAGTGAGTCAAGCTAGTAAAGAAACAAATTCATCATTCAAACACTAATGAATCCAAAAGCTTTAGCTATCTGTGACTGAACTCATTAGTCTTTTAGTCATTTCAGAGTTTTCTTCCTCAAGCTGCTTTGATGCTTTGTGAATCCTGGTCGTCGGTTTCCTCCTCATCAATGGCATTGGATTCTATCATCTGCTCATCAAAACTTCAAAAAAGAAAGTGCAATTTTTCATCTAATGAAATTATCCATTGTGTTTGCCACTTCAATTGCCATGATTCTGCAAAATACTTGAAGCAATTGCATGATCAAATTCTCTCAGATGTCTCTAGTTTCAACTACCTTCAAGAAGGTATCTGTCAACTGTTGGTAGTGGGAGCCATGTTGAATTAAGTATGCCTGAAGTAAACTCCTATATCTGCAAACTAATTAAGGATATTTATGTGGCTAAATGATGAAGGAGACAGTCATCTCCAACTAATCTGATTCTGCCATTCCAACAATGGAAGAAGACCAACTTACAAGCACATACAACTCAATGCATTAGTTTATGTATATATATATATATACATATATATATATATAGAGAGAGAGAGAGAGAGAGAGGTTGTTTAGGAATGAGGAAAAGCTACACTGCAATTCCAAGTAAGATTATGGGTAGTCAAATGACACAATTAAAAGGCTGCAACTCTTTTGCTTTCATCTCATGCACTGCAGCATTTACCCAGCTTTGAAGGAGCATCTCATCATCCTTCATCAAGGTTGAAGGAGGAGGACAAGCAAAGTAAAAGCAGCTCACAGCATCTTTTGTTTGATTCATGGACAAAGTGCTGCATGTTTTTTGGGAGATGGGCCATCACTTCATGGCATTGAAAACTTGTGTGTCATATGAGCTGCCCTCCATCACATTCCAAGGGAAGTTGACCTAATGATGCACCAATGACCATCCTTTTTTCTCCTTGTTTTCTTACTTGTGAGAGATGAGAGTCATTTATGGAGGGACAGGTCCCCTGATGCCTACCTCTCACCAACTTTTGATAAGCACTGGTAAACCACCTTTGGATACCATCAACAATTCCTTGGTACTGTAGCAGTAACTCTGCTTCTTGTTGGCAATGAAGGATTTTAGGCTTGTGGTTGACATCCCAGTAGTAGCATAAAACTTTATGCCTCCATCTTTGAGCCACTCCATCCATTAGGTTAAGAATATATGCAAGGCAATAATAAATAGTAGCTTTTTAATATTCTTTAATAACATAAATTCAAACATTAAGGCATTATGATTTTTAGAATCCTAATGATATTTGAGACATTTAAATATCTCTTCAACTCAACATAGCCAATAGTTATTCACTGTCAATCAAAACTCTAGACATAAGACTCACTCATTAAGGAAATATCTGTTGAGTTAGTACGATATATCAAGAAACTATTTTCAATAATACACTTAAAACTTGATAATCAATGATAATTATATAAAGAAACAAGGATCTCTATGCTATGTCTTATTATCTTCTTTATTATATGAATTTAATTTGAATGATAATTTATTTTCATAAGAATTTAATTTAACTTGAATGTCAAAAAGATCTTATTCCACGTACAAATCATTTAAATATAATTAGTTAATTAAATCTTTATTAGACACGGATAAAATTTTGTCTCGACTAAATCGATGTTTTATAAATGAATATCTCATTTGGTCAAACTTAATCTTCTAAATCATAATTCATTTCAAGACCGATTTTTTCATAACTTTTTCCTAACTTCAAATATAATAAGATTGAAAAAAAAAAAAAGGATCAGATCTAATAAATTTCAATCAAAATCAAGTCTTCGGAGACATCCATTATATTAACGAGAGAAATACGTGTATATATAAAAGAGTAATTATACTATTTCAAACACTGTATTAATAGACTTGCAGTAACTTTTCATTAATACAAAGATTCCAACCCAACACCTCATCACGTCTTATAATTTAATCCCTCCGAGTTCATTAATTAATGTGGCACCAAATGTAGACGGAGACAAGAGAATGATGTCGCCTCAAGCAGCGGTAGTCGTACACCAGCCCATGTTCTCCATGGCTGCATCTGCGTGCCCCCACCTCTGCCTCTGCCTCTACCTCTACTGGCCTCAGTCGTCTGCCTCCTCTGCTACTCCCAATCGATTAATCCCATGTGTGCTACCAAATCAATCATTGAGCTGCTGCTGCTGCTTCTCCCCTTATCCACCCGTGACCTGTAATAATGGAGCTACATAATTCAACCCCCCCTCCCCTCCCATTGCCATTGTTTTCACCTTATCGAAGCTTTTGTGTCGTCTTCGCCGCTGACCAATTCCGCAGATTGCCACTGCTGGACTCTTTTACAGGCCGTCTTCTCTCCGCGAGAGAGTCTGCAAGCATCGCCATTGTTTTCACCTTATCGAAGCTTTTGTGTTGTCTTCGCCGCTGAGCAATTCCGCAGATTGCCACTGCTGGACTCTTTTACAGGTCGTCTTCTCTCCGCGAGAGAGTCTGCAAGCATCGCGTTGCGTCGGTTGATACGTAGCGTGAGTCGAGGCTCCAACGATTGGTCCAGCTGGCCATTAGCTGGACCGGCCCCACGCACGCAACAGGCGCTTCCACGTGTTTTGCCGCAGGACCGACACCCTAGTGTGGGACGCGTAGCAGGCACGTGCCGGATTGGCTTTTGGAAAGCTGGCCACTCTTATCTCGACACGTCTCAGGGTGCACAATTTTTACTATGACGAAACTACCCTTCACTGTCATTTAATGGGGAGGTAGTGGGAGCCACGTTTCTGTAATAATCGTGATTACTTGAACTTGATCGTGATTACCCTTTCCCGCCGCCCACGACGTTTCTTTACCCCTTCATTATTGGAAAGTAACGTGTCCCTTTTTACTACAACAACGTAACAGAGGAGGGGGAGAGTTGATGACGAAGAAGAAGAGGAGCGGAAGAAGAGTCGAAGAGGAAGGAGAGGAAGAGATGGCGACGAGGCCGAATGGAAGGCGGTTGTCGTACATCGCGGTGCCGTCGCAGATTATCCACTCGCTCTCCTCCACCTCGCTGCACAGCCTCCTCATCTCCCCGCCCAAGAAGGTCTCTCGGACCGGCCACCGCCTCCTCGCCCGCGGCACCAAGTTCCTCCTCCTGCTGCTCTTCCTCTTCGCGGGAGTCGGCACATTGAGGGTCTGGCACGACCTCGACCCGCTCCTCCCCTGCCCCCACCTCATTCGCGGCCCGCTCTCACTGGCGGATTCGACGGAGGAGCTCGCGCTCGGCGTCGGTGGAGGGGTGGAGGCGCGGGGGGAGTTCTGGCGACAGCCGGACGGGAAGGGGTACGTGCCATGTCTCAAGTTCAGCAAGCAGTATCGGGCGGAAGGCGAGGCGGCGGCACGGGCCGGCCGCCGGAAGAAGTACCTCCTGGTGGTCGTCTCCGGCGGGCTGAACCAGCAGCGGAACCAGATCGTTGACGCGGTAGTCATTGCTCGGATTCTCGGCGCCGCCCTGGTCGTCCCCGTCCTCCAGGTCAACGTCATCTGGGGCGACGAAAGGTGCCATCTTGCGTTCCAATTCCTCGTTCCCATGCAGAAATCTCCCTCGATTTCTCATCTTGACTTCATTGACTTCTCTCTCTTATCCAAACACAAATCCAGGCAAACAAAATGTCACCTTTTTCCTCCATATTTCTGGAGCACTACATCCAAAACTTAGATTGGTTTCATTTATGGGCAGCGAGTTCTCTGATGTATTCGACTTGGAGCATTTCAAAAGCGTTCTCGCCGAGGATGTTAAGGTGGTGTCGTCGCTGCCGTCGACACATATCATGACGAGGCCGGTGCAGGAGAGGGAAACACCCCTTCATGTCTCCCCTGACTGGATTCGATCGAGATACATGAAGCGAGTGAGTCCCTGTCTTTTGAACATTCATTTGTCGTTTGATCTTTAGTTTTCCCTTCTAATTCCCACGAAAAATGTATCGAACGCGGCATTCCTCTCATTTATGATCTGTTTTCCTGTAATCTAGCGAAATATTAGCAGCTCTTTAGTTTGTTCATTTACGATCTGTCTTGATTCTGAGTTCTTAATTCGTTCCTTTTTGTTGTTGATTTTTCATGAAGCTAAACAGAGAAGGTGTTTTGCTTCTAAGAGGTTTGGATTCCAGGCTTTCCAAGGACCTCCCACCTGATCTCCAAAAGCTTCGCTGCAAGGTAACCACAGCACCTCTCCAGTTTCCTTGCGTTCTATCGGAAGACTTTTGACTGGAAGCCGGAGTTGACTTGTGCGTCCCAAATCAACCAGGTCGCGTTCCGTGCGCTGAGGTTCGCAGCTCCGATCCAAGAGCTGGGCAACAAGCTCGCAATGAGGATGAGAAGCAAAGGTCCATATCTCGCGCTACACCTGCGTCTGGAGAAGGACGTGTGGGTGCGAACCGGTTGCCTTCCCGGTCTAAGCCCCGACCACGACAAGGTCATCCAAGAACAGAGGAAGCTCCGGCCGAAGCTCCTCACCGGAAGGTCCAACATGACGTACCAGGAGCGCAGACTCGCCGGCCTTTGCCCCTTGACCGCCATGGAAGTCACCAGGTACCTTTTACATGCTCCCTCTTCTCTGCATCTTGCAGACAACTCAGTGACGGTAATGAATCCACAGACTGCTCAAAGCACTCGAAGCGCCGAGGGACGCACGAATTTACTGGGCAGGAGGGGAACCCTTCGGCGGGCGAGAGGCACTGCTGCCTCTTCTCTACGAATTCCCCGATCTCTACAACAAAGAGAGCCTTACTCTGCCGGGTGAACTGGAACAGTTCGCTAACAGGTCGTCTCTTCTAGCTGCCATCGACTACATCGTCTGCGAGCAGAGCGACGTCTTCATGGCCTCCCACGGCGGGAACATGGGCCACCTGATGCGCGGGCACCGAGCGTTCGCCGGGCACAAGAAGTTCATCACGCCGAACAAGCGGCAGATGATCCCCTATTTCCTCGACACCTCCTTGCCGGAGTCGGAGTTCAATCGGATCGTGAAGGAGCTGCATCAGGGATCGCTGGGCCAACCTGAGCTCAGGACCGACCACAAGGTCGGCAAGGACGTCACCGCGTACCCGGTGCCGGAGTGCATGTGTAACGGCACGAGCATGAGGTCGATACTATAGCGAGCCAGGGCAAATGGCTTGTGCTGCTGCTGCTGCTGCTTCACCAAGATGCTTGCTTGCGTTTCTTTTCCCGATCACCACGGCATCAAAGCTTGGTATGAAGGCAAGATTTTGGCAGGAGACCAAACCAGATCTCACACAACACACACGCCAACATCAAATCTTCGGAGGGGAAGTATAAAAATGTATTCTTTTAGTAGATATTGTATAATTGTTCGGTTTTCGCTATTTTTTCCCTCCTTCTATGTAAATAGTTCGATATGAGTTCACAGTCAATAACATCTTCACCATCGAGAGTAACGATGTGAGGATTTAAGAGATATAACGGACTTATGAGTACGGTATAAATTATGATCATTGGACTTATGAGGACGGTATAAATTATGATCATTGTATAAGCATGACAAAGGTTGATAAGATTTGACAGACCTCCAAGTGGATCATCAACTTCTCAGTATCTCCTATCTTTTTCCCCTCAATATTTTCATCTCTGTTGCATTTCTTTTCCATGTTTACAATGTCAAAGTTGATGAAGTTTTCCTTTTGGCAGTGATTGTTCCCCTGACAGGAGGAGAATTAAAAACCCCCAATTATAGCTACCAACTAAGCACAGGGAGAGAGAGACCAAGAGAGATTATTCTACCTATATTGTAAAATATTTCTTTGGGCTCAGTTTACTATAAAGGTTTATTAATTTAAGCCCAATAGTCCAAAAGAAAATATTCTATCTATATTTTATTAATTCGTTATTACTCACATAAATTACTGTCACTCATGTGTCTATTTTATATCTTAATCTTAATTTGACTTTAATCTTTTTGCAAGTTCATCCATCAATGATTGTCGAGTCACTTTCTTATTCATTTTTAGACTCTTATGTACGTGGTCCAGGATCAAGTCGGTTTGATTAAGACATCATCGAAAAAACACCATCACTCATGTATACAATAATTTTGATGATAGAGATAGTTTCTAGGTTTAAAAAAATCTTAACGTTAAATTTTCTCACATCTTTTTTGCTCATGTAATTATAGACAATCAAAATTGCCAACAAATAGTTGTTAGAAAAAATTTTAAATAGAAAACGATGCTAAAATCAACCAAAAGACTTATCTGATAAACAAATTAATGAACATGCTGTCATTGCATGTAAGACTAAAAAAGCTAGTTGGTCAGATATGAGAAGAATCTTCCCTAAACCTGTGACTTCTTCATCGAAGAATGATTAAGAAATATGACTATAAATGGTGGATATCACATTACTGCAATTTATAGATGCAAAAAGAAGACAAAAATTATATCATAATCTTTGCAATAGTCTGAACAGAAATGGAATAAGATAATTGGTCTATTAGCCCTCGATGAATTTATTTATAAATATTAACTAGGACGTATGAAGTTAATAGATTCATCAAATTAATTATGATAAATGATATCGGATTAGCATTGGACATACAAGTCATAATTACACTAGACCTATGCTAAAGTTTAATTTTAAATTATATTTGAGACACACTAGGATTTGATTCTGGAAATGTATTTGAATGTTGATGAGGATATCATGTTCCGAAAAGATTATAATACTCACATGAATTGGATTATAAGTATCTGATTAATGATTGTATTTGGACCTTAAGGCATTTTAACGGGAAAGATTGTGACACTCCCAAACATGAATTTGGTTATGAATACCTAATGGTATGCAGTGGTATTGAGTTATATTTTAGTATTATGGATCAAGGTCCGTTATACTGTATCGTACCGGAGTTTCGATCCGGACTCGGTACGGTACGATATGGATATACCGATCGGTATATCGAGGTGTACCGAACGGTACACCCTAATGTACCGAGTAATTTTATATTTTTTTATATTATAATATTGCTACAGTATACTACTGTAGCACTGTAACAATATCGGATGATCCACATACCGATAATCTATTGGACCGATACGTATCACCCATATTGGGCAGTACGTTTCGGTATGATAGACCTTGTTATGCACAATCTGGTTTCAGAACTGCTACAATGCATAGCGTTAACCTGTCCTGGAATGTGTAAGAGTTAAAGTGATGATGGGCCAATTTGCCGGTCTTTTCTGGCCAAGATGAACTTGATCAATGGAGCATATTGAAACCTACAGAATGATGCTCAGTTGCAGAGTCTGTGATTGGTTGAAGCCACCCAGTTGTGCTCCTCCTTGGGGTGCTAAATCTGATGAATCCACTCTCCTGTGTGATGCTCTCCGCCATCTTTGCTGACTCTGTCTGCGTGAGCATATCTGATGAAGCCACCCAATTGTGCTCCTTCTGCGTGATGTGAATCCACCCAGTTGTGCTGACTCTGTTCCACATCTAAGTGCATCAAGAATAAAAAGAAGGATAATAAATACAATTATTTTTTTAAGATAAATGATCAAGATGAGATTTGAACTTTACCATCCTCTCTATCAAGAGGTGGCTTAAAGTGGGTCCTACTTAATATAATAGTAAGTGTTTTAGAGGAAAGTTTTGTTGTAAATTTATTATGGCAACTTTCGGAAAAACTTTTTTTTTTTTTCTCAAGAGGATTCATTTTTGGTTTATTTTCATGTAACGTCCATTATTTTTTAAAAGATGAGAGTACTCTTAGCATTCGTCCGATCGATCATCACTTTCACTCTATCATCCCACCGTAATCGTCTTCGCCCACGACATTTATTTTATCATGTAATATATTTTTTTGTCCTCACCTTCGTATTTAATTATTGAGTGCTACAACATCATTTTGATCATATTGCATGGACATATAAGCTATGAGGGGATAATTATACAGCTATACAGTAGAGTGAAAAAGGATGATAAATCTAATGATAATCAAAGTGGTGTCGAGGGTAATCCCAACATCCTGTACAACACTAATAGTAATTTTTTATTTCGACTAGCTTAAACAGCACTAATGTCATCATCTCTTTTTGTATTTTCATCACCTCAATAGTATCAAACGAGAGTGAGGGCATAGTCATGACGATGAATGACACACGATGGGGTGCATTGCATTTTGAGACGTGGGCGATAGGATGAGTTCGTAGATAATCTTTTATTTTAAATAATAATAATAATAATAATAATTTTTGCTTTTTTTTTTTGGAATTTACCCAATTTTGTACGGGTTACTCTTCCATCATATGTACATGTCTCACGACCGCACGAAGAGGTGACCCCAAAGTGGGTTCCTCCTAAATGTCCAATCACACGTCTTGTAATGGGACGAACATGTCGTGAGAAGGGAGGACGAATCGGCGAAAAGGGGTAATAAGGCTTTGATGGGCCGAGAATACGAATGAAACCCAACTGCGTGCCGCTTTCAGTCGAAATCCAACTTGATCCTCCTGTCGCTGTCACCGCCCCGCAAGAGGATCCTCGCTGTCGTCTTGGTCTGCTCTCCGCCTCTCCTTTCCTTTCTTAACCATCGCCTCCCAAAAGGGAAAGAAGAAGAAGAAGTCGGCGACGGGAACCGAACCGACGAGCGGGACCCAATTTCCTTAGAAACCCTAACTAACATACATCCGTCTTTAGCTCCAATTCGGTAAATCGCTTGGTTCTTCCGGGTAACAGTTTTTTCTTTTATTTTACTGCATCTCGATTTGATTTGTGGCGTTCATTAGTAACTTGGTTGTAAAATTGTTTTTTTTTCAAAGGTAATTAATTACGGTCATATCTTTTTGTCCCAATGAAAAAACTGGAATTTGGTTGGTTTCCGTTTTTCTCTTTGAGCAAAGTACTTTGTTCGTTTTGGTTGTGAAGGAAGCATAATCTGGTGGTTCTGTTTTCAGAAATAAATGGAAAGGCTTGTTTTTTGCTACCCATTTTGTTTTGGGTTAAATGGAACCGGCGAATTTTATGGAGTCTGAGATCTAATCGTGGTAGGAGTTACATGGGATTTGGGAATGATTGAGAAGGAGAGGATTTTGGGAATAGGTTTAGGTTCTTCTTAGATTTATGTTGAAGGTTGACCTTAAGGATAGGAGGGTTTGGGCATTAATTATGCATATTGAAAAAGCTGCTTCATGTTAACTCAAATTGAGGGGATTCCTTAAAATGGATTTAAAATGTTGAGTAATCGTGGGATGTTTTTGTTAATGATGCTTATGTTGTAACAATTTTGTATTGAGTTTTTGTAACTTGCTTTCGTTGGGGTTATTTTAGTATTGGAAGGTAGCTTATGGTGCTATGTTATATTGGTGGAAAATCTGATCTTCTGAATTGTTGAATACTACTTGAGGTCTATTTTAATTATTTCCTTTTGGTGGGAAAAATCTGATTTGCTCTTCATCCAATTATTCTTTAAAACTTTGTTTTATTTACTTACTTTTGTTGGAATAAATCCCAGACACTTTCTGAATCTGCTTTGTATGAGCATCGATAAGAAGGGTCTCCAAGTTTAGTGGCTTAAAATACCCATCTAAATCATGGATCATATGACAATGATAGCTCAGGACTTAGGTGGTGATGCTTTAGATTTCGAGGTGGATGGTGCTAAGTATGATAATCTTAACGAAAATGATGTTTCCGATGAAGAAATTGAACCCAATGAGTTGGCGAGAAGAATGTGGAAAGATAGAGTTAAACTTAAGAGACTTAAGGAAAGGGAAAAGCTTGCTGCTCAACAGGCAGCTTCCGAAATATCTAAGCCAAGGCAAATATCTGATCAGGCTCTTAGAAAAAAGATGTCCAGGGCACAAGATGGGATTCTCAAGTACATGCTGAAGTTGATGGAGGTGTGTAATGTCCGTGGGTTTGTTTATGGAATTATTCCAGAGAAGGGAAAGCCTGTGAGTGGTGCTTCAGATAACATAAGAGCTTGGTGGAAGGAGAAAGTGAAGTTTGATAAGAATGGGCCTGCTGCCATTGCTAAATACGAGGCAGAGAACTTTGCGGCCCAGAATGCACAGAACGGTGGTAGCAAAAGTCATCATAGTCTTATGGATCTCCAGGATGCTACACTAGGATCTCTTTTATCATCATTGATGCAACACTGTAACCCACCACAACGTAAATACCCATTGGAGAAGGGTGTTCCCCCGCCTTGGTGGCCATCTGGAAATGAGAACTGGTGGATAGGTTTGGACTTACCAAAGGGTCATGCCCCGCCATATAAGAAGCCACATGATCTCAAGAAGGTGTGGAAAGTTGGGGTACTAACAGGTGTGATTAAACACATGTCTCCCAATATTGGAAAGATCAAAACCCATGTACGGAAGTCAAAATGTTTGCAAGATAAGATGAGTGCCAAAGAGAGCTCCATTTGGTTGGGAATTCTGAATAAAGAAGAAATGATTATCAATCAGCTTAGTAGCGATAATGGGATGTCTGATGTAACTCAGCATAGTGGTCATGGGGAGCATAGGGAGGAGGCAAACAGCAGTAGTGATGAATATGATGTTGATGGCTGTGCAGATGCTCGTGGATCAACTTCGTGCAGAGATGGTGAGGAAAATCTGCAGGTCCAGACACAAGATTGTGCAGAGAATATAGCATCTACTTCAAAGGAGGATAGCCCAAATGAAATTATCAACCAACTTGGTCAAATCAAAGAGCAAACAAGTGAACTGCCAAAGAGAAAAAGACCTCGAGTAAGTGCTGTATCTTCTGACAAACAGACAGCTCCAACTCAGAATGAGCACATACCAGGGGAAACGACAAATGCCAGACCAGATATGAATGGCACAAACATCTCGAGGTTGATCCGTCACACACCAAGTGTTCATAACAAGACCTATTTGAATCCAAATCCGAAGCATCAAGAGAGAGATCTTCGAAGCAAATGTCTTGCACTGCAATCTGGGATTAGCAACCTTGAAAGCTTGCATTCTGTCAATGTTGCTACAGAAAACATGGGTGTTGGTGACCAACCATTAGTGTTCCCAGGCGTTGGGAATAATGAGTTGCAGTATGCTACCGCAATTGATAATGGGGCCAACTGTGAATTTTATAACTCATCAGGGGGCTTCGGTATCTTGCAAGATAAGCAACAGCACCCTATCTCTGTCACTGGTCATGGAATAAGGTCTCACAATAGCGGTAATCCTGTTCAGAATAATTCTTATGACTATTTGACAACACCAAATGTGAATTCACATACAGGTTTTGGAGACATGCATTTATTCATAGATGAACCATTCTACACTGAACAAGATAAGTTTGTTGGCAATTCGTTCGGACTGCCACTAGATTTTATTGGGATCAGCAGCCCAACCTCAATTCCTGATCTTGGTGACATACTGCATGATGATGACCTGATGGAGTATTTGGGAACATGAGTAAGATTATTGTCATGGGGTTTGCTGTTATCGTCAATCTTCTCTGCTAACTTTGATCACCAAGGTCGCACATTGTTTACCAAGACCTGCCTTACAAGTAATGAAGTTTTTCTAGGTGTGTGTATGATGTGCTTTCTGTTTTCTTTGCTTGCGGTGATTGGATACTTATGGCTTTAATCTGCAATACTTTTAACAAAAAGTAGTGGCCGGTAGTATCATGCGAATTGAGATATAGAATTGATAAAAAAATGATAGAGAATTGAATAAATTTAACATAAAAAACTGTGAAGTAAAATCTTCATTGCGTGAATTGTATGAACATCCCCCATAAAATATTTAGTTTATGAACTTTATACTTGTGGGTATATGTTTACCAACAAAAATGGAAATTTCATAACAAAGCATGAAGTATTTTCAGCCAAAATCTTCAATTTGGGCAATGCTAGCTTAACAGATAAAATTGTTCTCTCTTCTTCCTTTGTCTAATGTAGGGTTTAGTAGCTGATTTGGTCCGATTGAGCTGAACCAACAGAAACAAGACCAGGCTATTGGATCATTCAAAGTGTATGTTTTAGAGTTCTTGATTTGTTACCAGTTCGACAGAATGGTTGATTCCTCAGTAACAGTCCTTTCCTCATCCTCAATGGTGTCACCTCTCTCTCCCAACCTCCAGGAAAGCTGTCATAAGTATCTAAACAGGTAACATTTTTTAAAAAATCTCTTTCTATTGTGTGATGCCTGTGTTATCACGACAATGTATTACACCATGCTAATTTAACACACACACCATGTCAGTCGACAAGCAGCATAGTTGCATGTCATGTCATCAGAACAGTGAAAAGTATCTGTTCTGTTTTCTAGTTTGACAATGGAATTTGAGCATGAGATTGGAGATCAATTGAACTAAACGCTGCATTAGATTTTTAGCTTAGAAGATCTTAAGCATAAAAAAATACAGAAATAAGCAAAGTGCATGTGTTTACTGATTTCATCCATGGCAATACAATACCAACTAATAGGCATAGTTTTCAATTAGTATTGCATTCAAACATTACAAATTCATGTCAGGCATGAAGATGTGGCTTTCTGCCTTGTGTTAGGGTGTTTTGTCAGGAGAAGCAAAAACCATTGGAGATGATTTCTTGCAAGCAGACAGATTTGATGCTTGTTTTCTCTCATGTAGAGTACTGACTCTATCTTGGACATCTTTATCTTCTCCTCTCAGATCGAAGGTGTCTTGTGAACAACATGGGAAGCTTGATCCTGGATCGAAGATGGTCATAACTGATGTTGGGATCCTGAACTGGTACACAACAAGATCCCCTCGAAAGTTCGTCTGTGGGTTTCTAGATAGAAGCTTTACAGGTTTATCAGATATCAATCTATTCATAACTTCATGGGAAGCTTTACAGGTTTATCAGATATCAATCTATTCATAACTTCATGGAGTATCGCCAAAGTATATTTTCGCATCGAGCCATCAATCACCATAAAATGTCTCTGCCTTCGAGTTGGGGACATCTTGTTGTTCATGTCATGTCAAATTGATAACGAGGGTGGTTTAATCCCTTGTTCAATCGTTAGTTTAGAGAGAGTACACATCGCCTATTAATTGCTCTTGTGGTTAGTAAGTGTTGTCCGTATCTTATAGAACTCCTACTTTCTTCCTTTTTAATAATGAAAAATAGTGGAACTCCTTCGATCTTGACAGTATTGAGTGAATAAATGAAGAGATAAATACAGAAATAAATGTTGTTCATAATGTGACATGATGTCAGAATATCCAAAACTGAAGTAGTTGATCTCTAAGGGTCCTTCATTGTTCCTCGCCTTGCTTGCGGTTGATCATCATGTATAGTCTCAACTCAAGGTGGCCTTCAATAGAATACTTTTCAACTAGCCATGGACTTCCTCACCATGGCTGACAAAGTTCGCACTGTGAAGTCTCACCTCCCTGAGGAAATTGTGGCCTGGAACTCGTCGCACTCCTCCATCATCAGCTTCATGATCCTGTGCGACCGCCATCTTCTTCAGCTGGTCTCGTCAGCAAGAGAGTTCGGTGTGGATGACTCCTCTCATGGTGATTTCCTCTTTGTGAAGATTGAGTGGCTTAAAGAGGTCTCCTGTTCTTAATAGCTACATCACTTATTCTGTCGACAGCAGTTCCAGCAAGGAAGCAAGCGAGGGCCAATGGAGATAACCAAGCGCAGGGTTTCATACAAGCAAATTTAAAGGCATGAAATTATATGGAGTTAGAGCTGAACTAAGGTTACTCTTCTTTTCTTCTTTGGATGCAGATAAATGAGATCTCCGACCTCCAAAGTTGAGTGGTATCTGCAAGCACACTTCGTGATGTGTTGTTGTCTAGCAAAATGGAATTTTAACGACAAAATATATCTGATAAAAGTGAAATAAAGAGGAATCCATTAGCCTCACTAGAGTTAGAACTGTAGAAAACTTAAGGTTTTTTTTCAAAAGTTATATCGAAATTTTTATATTTATAAAAAAATATTTAATTTCATTATTCTATTAATGAAAATATTATATATGCCAAGTGATAAATGAAAGTAAGATAAAATCATCACGATTCAATAATAAATCCTATGATATTTTCGTCAGTAAAAGATTAAATATTTTAATTTTATAAGTATAGAGATCTCAATATAATTTTTAAAAATATAAGAATTAAGATACTAAATATACCTAATTATAATGAATAATATATAATTAGTCATAATGTTGCTATGCACAGTAAACCCTAGTGAAAAAAATTTATTGAACTGATGATGGTAGTCACCGGAAAAGGTTGCTCTCCTTATAAACTGACTAAGATATAGCACCAATTGCATGGTTTCAAATACCATTTTGGATCATGACCACTGCAAGTCCCAGACTCAGTAATGATAATTTCATAATTTTTTTCAAAAGAAAAATTATATTAAGATTTAAAAGCTGTACAAAGGACCTGCAAAGTCATTGTGTAAAAAGCAAAGATAACTCACCAGGGAAAAGATTCCACCCATTTCAAAACTAATGTAAGATAATTCAGTGGGATATGTTTATAATTAATGTGTCCATATGATGCTAATGTAAGCATGATTAATATGCAAATTAACAAATAAATGCAGATTAGCTTATATTAATAGAGGAGCAGATGAAGAAACAACAATGTCAGATGTATAGGAACCACAATCTGAGTCTACTCTTGAGTACCAATCTATGAATACTGCCCAATCGAATCACAATTTGCCATTGCCACCAATCAAACAAAAAAAAGAAAAATATGATAGTCATTAGGGTTCTACTGTCAGATATCTTCCTTTCCTCATGTTATGTAGCTTCTGGTTTAATTAATCAGAGAGTAGTATTGTAGTATAACCTATTTGTCAATCTGCAGGAAGGTCAAGATGAGAAAACAGGAACTACTGCATCTATCTTATATGATTCTAGTAAACATCACTATTGACAGAAAAGAAAAAAAAGAAAATCCTAGAAATGCCTCACCAGATGCAGCTGAGTAAGTTAATCATATGAAATATATCAATCAATTATTCTCATCTTACTGTAGCTGCTAGATGAATTCAGGAAATAAATGGTGGCACCATTGAAGATTGCACGGTTTACAGCCTGCCTCATTCCATTTGTTGGTTGCACAAAAGCATTCAGAGATTAATTGTCAGAAGACAAAACATCCATGCATTTTGTCATAACATAATAAAGCTGGGCAATAAAATTTAATTATGAAACAATGCAAGAGGACATATTTGACCACTGTAGAGATAAATAATGTCTTAATATCTTTCTATCATACCAACAAGCATTAAGAGATAATTGTCAGAAGACAAACATCCATGTATTTTGTCATAACATGGGCAATAAAATTTAATTATGAAATGATGCAAGAGCACATATTTGACCACTGTAGAGATAAATAATGTCTTAATATCTTTCTATCAGACCAAAAAGGTCATTGAGATCTTTTATATAGATTCATAAAATATTTCTAAATTGAATTTAGGAAAATTATTCAGTTTCTATGTGTATGTATCCCTCCCAGGGCGGTGGGCGGTGGACGGTGACCAGATCGCTCGCCTCGGTCTGAGCGCCATAAGCGGGAGGAGATACTAGATAGATAAGATACCCACGTCTACCTTGATTGCTGTCTCGATTCCCTTCACGACCCGGTGAGCCCGACCGTGTCGACCTAACTTCACACTACTGCACATGACTTGTTGGTGCCGCGTCCTAATAGGACGGTAAGAGGTGATGATAACTCGCTTCGGCGTTCTAAAATATCTGCCGCTGCGCTTTTTGAGCTTTTCCGTCCACCTCTCGCGTTGTCTCCATGGGTGAAGAACCTGGCGGCGCCGCCCCCGGGTCGGGGAAGGCCGCGGAGACGGCGGCAGGGCTGGTCGACGAAGAGCGGCGGGCCGCTCTGCTGCGGCGCATAACGGAGGAGGGCGGATTTGCATACGTGAGCTCTGCGGAGAAGGCGGCCGGCGGCGATCTCCGGGCAGCGGAGGCGGCGCGGGAGATGGCGTGGGAGCAGCTCCACTCCGGGCCCTGGCACGAGGTTGTCCCCGCGTGGCGGGAAGCCTACGCGATGGCGTGCCTCCACGTGGCGGAGCTCCGGGCCGGGGCCGGCGAACGGAAAGAGGCTCTACGGGTGCTTGACATGGGCCTAATCATGGGTGGGCCGCTACTCCGGCGTGACCTCGACTCGGCCGTGGAGAGGATCGCGGCCGGGAAGGGCGTCGAGAACGATGCGGCCGCCAACGTTGGGGATTGTGCCGACAAGTGGTGGGAGGGAATCTCTAAGAACCAAGAGTTGGCAGAGGTTATGAGGCTCAGACTAACAGATAAAAATCATTCTTTTAATATAGCGCAGAATTTTCCTGTCAATATAGTTCTAGTATTGAATCCATTTGATCTTATGGGTATAATTCACTTAGTTATGTTTTGGTAGGATGTTATTTGGATAATTTTCATACCTTTCTTTTCCGGATTTGATGTTTGGAATTGATTTTGGTGTTCATCGATTGCTTTCGACGTACAACTCCACTTTATACTGAATTAATCACAGTTATAGTTTCATTTCTCGTTCTTTTCTGCGTCAACTTTTGGTTCTTTCTTGAGTACGTTATTCTTTTGTTTTCTTTGCTTTCCCAGTTTTACATCTTCCAAGTTTATTGTCTTTTTTTTTGGGGGTAATTTAGTCAAGACCTAATAGATCTTTCAATTTCTTTCGCTGCTTTGAAATGCTGAACGAAGATTGGCTTAAATTCGTTTTCATAGTTAAATTTCGAGTTTTAGACCATAAAGAATAGTGTTTTGTAAATTTTCATAAAAAATACGTATCTTTTCCTCGAAATCTTTTCATAAAAAATACGTATCTTTTCCTCGAAGAATACGAAATTATAAGTGCTATTGAATATGTTTGAGAAGTTGAATTGCTTTTGTGCATCTGTGAGTGGGTGCTTTGTTCAGTGATATGGCACATGGAAAACTATATAAATGAGCCATGCTATAATTTTGTGAACTTGTCTTGTAGGCACTTTCCATTCTGCCAAGCAGATCGCTATCCTGTAAGAAAGTCGAAAAGCAATCATCCCTTTCTTTGGAGACATTCATATATGATTACTTTTTACGTGATTCTCCAGTCATAATCAGTGGCTGCATTGATCATTGGCCAGCAATGACGAGGTGGAAAGACATTGAATACTTAAAGAGGGTAGCGGGAGATCGAACTGTTCCCATTGAGGTGAATAGTCTTTCTTTTTGTTGCTGAATTTATGCCATCATGACAGCAGTTTGCATATGAATGGTAGGCTTAATCCATCATTTGCATTGAAAAACTCTAGAGCCTAAGAGATGAACCAAACCAATGAACTATTATATAGGGTCTCGGGTTGTTATTTCTGATTCATAAATAGCAGTGTGTTATTCTCCCTATATATCAAGATATCCTTGAGTTTTTTGCTTTTCAAGCTTCTTTTCTGTAATAAATTTAAGAATAGTTCTGTATAAAGATGGCAATTACTACATACAGTCAAACTTAGTATCATAAACTGTTCAAATTATGAGTTGGCTTGCTTTTTTACATACAAATGATAGCATGCATGCATGCGTTGCAGATTTCACATGTTTGTAGTCTAAGTTTTGCGTTTGTCCTTGCGATCTAAACTGTGTTAATCTGTTCTAACTCATTAATTTTATGCAACTATTTGTTTATAGTTGTTATCATATTGTTTTTCTCTGTTATTTTGAGCATGCAAATATCAGTCAGTCTTTCATGGGTTTCTAGAAATGAGCTTATGCAGTAACAAGCTGTACTTATGCTAATTAAAACTTAAATCCTAATCATTCTTTTGCTTCAAACTTTTAAGTTTGTATGTTTTGCACTAAAGCATTTAACGGCAAACTTGTCATTTACATAATTTATTCTCCTAATTATCCTCTTGCAATGATGATTGATGATTCATGTATTATACTAGCCAAAGACCAGACAGGCCTGAGAAACCATAATATATATGCATTAAGTCCACATCACTGCTTTTCTAACTTTGTTTTTTTATCACTATAATTTCTTTTGTCATTTGAAGAATTGGTACCTTTAATTTGATAGTGCCATTTACTTTATTCACATTGATATCAGCATCTTCCACTTACATGCGTTCCTTTTCTTGATTACTCTAGCTCGGTCAGCTAAATTTTGTTCTGTTTGATAAATATAATTTTTCAAATATAAGGGTTGAAACTTCATCCCTCTTATGAGGAAAAAAGGGATATGTTGATGTTGAAAATGACTTCTTAACCTGAAGCTGATTCATGTTTAGGTTGGCAAAAACTATCTCTGCTCTGAGTGGAAGCAAGAGCTGATTACCTTCTCTCAGTTTCTTGAGAGGATTCAATCGACTAACTGCCCTGCCAACTTGCCATACCTAGCTCAGCATCCATTGTTTGATCAGGTACCTCAACAATTTTCCAGTACTTTCTGCCATCAGACCAATGGTATGCGTCAATAACTGTTGCTAACAAACTGGTAGATTCGAGAGCTACGTGATGACATAATGATTCCAGATTACTGCTTTGCTGGTGGCGGCGAACTCCGATCTCTTAATGCTTGGTTTGGTCCACTTGGTACAGTAACACCCTTGCACCATGATCCTCATCATAATCTTTTTGCTCAGGTACATTGAGATCACTTTATTTAAGTTAAATGCTAGCACATCAAATGCTCTATATGTACCTTGGTATTGCTAACCGCATGGTAAAGTGCAAATGACAAATTCACCCATAGTTAAAAACTTAAAATACTACACAGGATAGTGTCATTATTTTATACAACAACAACAACAATAAAGCTATAAATCCCAATTATTTACGGTCGGCTATATCTTTTATCACCATTGAAATATGTAAAAAGTCATATGTTTAATTAAGTTCAAAGTACTTAAATATTTATTTATGGTTTCTATTAAATTTTTTTAGGTTTTTTTCTATTTCTACTCGTGCCACTAACATTAATTATTTTACCTCTTCTAACTATCTCATTTAGAGGTCTCAGTTAAATGATTTTCTTTCATACCTCTTCTAACTATCTCATTTAGAGGTCTCCTCAGTTAAATAATTTTCTTTCCTCTCGTTCTCTATCAAAGCGATACCTAGTTGTTCACCAATAAGGGTATTTCTTTTCCTATCTTTTATAGTAATCCCACATATCCATCTCAATATTCTTATCTTGGCAATACAATTTTTTTGTATATGGTTTTTCTTAACTATATAACACTTAGATCCATAAAACATTGTTGGTCTCATAACAGTCTTATGAAAATTTTCTTTTAATCTCAAAGGTTATCAGATGAAGACTTTTATCAATGTTTGCAATATTGTACCGTACCGGTGTTTCGACTTGGGCTCGTTACGATACGGTACGGTGTACTGAGCGGTACACTCAGGTGTACCGAGCACTGTAGCACTGCTACAGTGCACTGCTACTGCTACTATAGTGCTATTGCTACAGTGCACTGTTACAGTGCACTGCTACTGCTACTATAGTGCTACTGCTATAGTGCACTGTGTACTGCTACAGTCGAAACCAGTACGTACCGCCCGGTAGCCTATCGGACTGGTACATACCACCCGTACCGGGCGGTACAGTTCGGTATTGCAGACCTTGCTCTTGACGCTCCGCGCCATTGTAACTATCCTATTTTTATTCTGAATAATAGCTTCATTAATCTCTTTATCTTGTTGAATAATTGATCCAAGACATTTAAAACTCTTATTTAGAGCGACTTATTGTCCATCCAATTTAACTATATCCTCATATTTATTTCTAGAATCATTAAAATTATATTTTATATATTTTGTTTTAGTCCTAATTACTCAAGTTTATAATTAATTCTACTTAAGATCTGATCAACTAAGACAATATCATTAGCAAATAACATATATCAAGGAGGTCTATTATGAACCTAAATTTTTATTTTCATATTTAATATTTAATTAAATACTTATTCTATTCGATATTTATTTATTTAATATAGGAAATAGTCTCAACAGCTAAAAAGTAATTTCCACATTAGGATACATACATTAAGAAATAAACTATGCTGATATGGTAAAATGCTAATTATGAAATTTTGCATTCAGGAAATGAGAATAAAAATCTGGGTGTTACATTGCACTTGTTGCAATCATCATATTTTTCTGTTAGTTTTTAAGCATCATAGAGATATTATAGTTCAGATGCGCTTGATTTATTTTACATTAGTTGATCAAGATGCTTCAGCTACTTGTACTTATAGTGCCTGGTGTTTCAAAGTGAACCAAATAACACATCTGAGAGTCGAGTTTACTGCAAGTAGTTATCTATTGCTATCGGTCAAGACCTTTTGGTGGTGTAGTGCCTAAAATTGCTAGTGCAGAAGAAACAACATTTTTGCTAAAAGGCTGTCACACACTATGGAATAAGCCTAATGCTTGCCAAATGACTCGGAAAATAGAAGGTACAAGAGAGATAATTATTTTGGTCAAACCTCTTTGTAACAACATCCCATATAGAGTCTGGAACAGAAGTTTTATCAACTCATTGTCCAAAACTTATAGCTTTTTACATTTTTACCATCTTGCAAGTCTGCCCTTACTCTTCCATGCCAGCATTCTTTAGTACAGTGATCACCCATCAGAAAACAGAGCATGCCATTTTTCCTTATTATCATGTGGGCCACTTTGAACGCCAAGGACAGCCATGACTCTATTTTGGCCTTTGTTGTTTACATATTGCATTTCAGATTGTTTTTTGCTTATGTGATCTTAGTGGGACCTTTCTTTATGGATATTTTGTTTTTCATGTGTTTAGGTCAAGTTCTTCTTTCTAGGTGGAGTATTCTTATATTTCTTTTAATTGGAACGATGCAACATATACTGAATGTTGTTAGCTTATGCTCTTGTATGTTGGCATAAGAATTTAATCTTCATATGTTTTTAAATGGTTTAAACTCATGTTAGCAATGGTTACTAAGTAACATAATTAGAGCCAGAAGAATTTCTTGTCTATGCCCATGGTTACTATAATTTTCTTTGAACATATTGATTGCATCCAATTTTTTTAATTATTTTATCTTTTTCACCACTGGATGAGAATATTTCAAGCACAATACAACATTTCTCTAGTTTTTTTTTTGTTTGTATAATTCATTCTTCCAGTAATTGTACTAAAAAAGCTTAGTTTATTTAAAAATTTTCTCTAATGATTGTAAGGAACAAGAAACTGTAGCCAAACAGAAATGAGCTTAACTTGTTAGAACTATCCATTCCACTAGCATACTAATTTCTATTTCACTCTTATGCTCCAACCAAGCAAGATCTTTTATCTTTGATATTAAGAGACTCAATTCGGCAATTTACTTGTTTTGTGCATTTGAAGGTTGTTGGCAGAAAATACATAAGACTTTATCCAGCTTCAGCATCAGAGAATTTGTATCCGCATGCGGAATCCATGCTTAGCAATTCCAGCCAGGTATGCAGTTTCTAGAGGCCTTGACACTGATCTGCATATGTAAATGGCATCGATAGTGGGCTTAACAAAATGGCCTGATATGGGAGTATGGATTTTTCCATGTTGCTTCTATAGACATTTTTGTATGGTACAACTTAGCATATATTCAAGACCATGAGTATGTTTTGATAGTTATGCTCCAATGCTGGTTGTATCTGGTCCTTGATGATTAACGACATCAGAACCTTTCCATCAATGTGATGATTATTTTAAAAAATCATTCCTGTTTCATTAATGTTTATTATGTATTTGCCAAATACTTTAGTGGATAATGTCAGACAGTATATACTGTTACCAGTTTCTGAAGTGTTCCAATTCTTGGTGTTCTTTTGGATCCGTCTGCAGGTTGACCTTGACAACATTGACTACCAAGAATTCCCAAAGGTGGAAGGTCTGGATTTCATTGATTGTGTCCTCGAGGAAGGTGAAATGCTTTACATTCCACCCAAATGGTGGCATTATGTGAGATCACTTTCAACAAGTTTCTCTGTCAGTTTTTGGTGGAGTGCAACAGCCAGCTCTCTCCAAGGCACATAGTCCTAATCTTTGTTATTCCACAACCATTTATTGACTAGGGTGGGATGGTAGAGAATGATAGAAGCACAGGATGCATGCTCCTTCCCATATAGATACACAAAAGGGCCCACTATTTGGGATCCACCATTACAGGATTTAGTGTTGCTAGTTATCGTAGGATGTAAGTCTTATAACAAACCAAAGCATATACTATCACATTTTTGTGGCATGGAAGTAGAACAGCATTTCTACTGTTAACTGTTCTAAATTGGCAGTGATACAGGTTCCTTGTTCTTGTCTATTTGGTCATCATGTATCAACTGATCCACTTATACTAGGGGTTTCTTGTAATCTTTTTAACCATTCAACATGGTTCTACTCCGATTATTATGATATGCAGACAAAACATGATTGATTGCTACTTTGGTAATTGTTTTTGGAGGTGCCTCATCTTTGGATGAATGTTAATAGTGAAATTAAATGATGCAACCATTTGCTGAAATTTCTTTATGTGATACTTCCATTAGAATTTATTCCCACTTGCATGTTTAGTCTGAGAATCCAAAGTGGGATGTGTGCTTTGTAATAATTAGAATTACTTCCTATATGTAGGTGAAAAGAAGCAAATTTAACTAAAAAAGTTATAGTACCCAATCTGTAATTGGTTTTACATGATCTTGCCTGCATCACACATCACTTCCTGAGCAAAACATCAAATTTAGGAAATGAATAATTTTAATATTTTGCTAATTAGTCATAGATCAACATAATATTATGATGTCAAACTGTGTTACTGGAATGTTCCATCACATAGATTTGCAACCCAAGTTTGGAATGTGGTATAGTATCAAATGAATTGTGCAGGCATTTTGCACACCTCATCTTTCTTTAAACTTGCATTTTGGTATCAGTTCTTTTCTTATGTCTTGTTAATTGTAGGGCCTGGCAATATCTTGTTTTGTCCTTCTTTGTTCTGTTTCAACTGCTAGAGTGTAAAGAGGATTAAACTCTTGACTTGAATTTGTCTGGCTTTATGAACTTAGATACCAGTCAATCCAGTGCAAAAGAATATTAGAAAAGGATCTTGATGGAAGGAGATGATGTCTGGAGTTGTGTGCAAAATGTTGACCATGCTTGGCATCTTGTCAGAGCCTGATTTGTTCCTGTTGTGGAGGCTACTAGAAAGCTATAAAAGCATCCATTGAGTTGTATTGACTTGTGCATAGGGAAAGAAGAGAAGCAACAACAGCACAGGAATGTGAATTGATGGATTAGGATGAGAGGAAGGGAGAATATTTTTGCTGATATGTGTCATCTTCCTCACACCAAACAGCTGTCCATTGGGATGTACACCAAAAGCTCTTCTCATTTCTCTCTAAATTTATTTTTAGCTACTACTTTTCTGCCACTTGAATTTACTAGATCTCCATTGTGCAATCCAGTTGGTTGGATGTGTTGCATCATAAAGATGGATGATGAGGGCTCCTGTAGTGAAATAATCAAAACTCACATGGGTTTGATGCTTGTTTCTGAAGAGAAGTGAGATGTGGGATTGGAAGAACTTTGACTTGGATGCTTGTTTCTAAAGAAACATGAACTGGGGGGAGAGAAGAACTTGAGCTGTTGTCTTGGCAGCAGAAAACAAGGGGTAAAGAGATTTCAGCATAATTTAATTCACTCTTATAAGACCTGCATCTAATTCTCATACACAAACACCAAGTTGGTCATAGAGTACATTAATGTTACACTGCTACATTTATTTGCCATATTAATGTGTTGTCTCTGTAAATTGTAGGCCATTTTTTTTGTTCAAAAGCTTCTCATGCAAAAATGCATGCATGTGGCAAATTATAAATCCTCAAATATCTTCTCCATCATTGATACATGGGCTTTGCATGTTATTTTAATTCATGATGCTCTGATGCAAATTAGATTGAAGGGATGAAGGAAAAGTTAGTGTTCCTTTTATTTCATTGGAGCAAGCATGGAATGATAACATCAAGGGAGTCAAACCTCAACCAAGAAAAATGGAATTGGGTTGGAAACACTAGAATTCTCCACTGCAGTCTTCTCCATCTCGAGTCAACAAGGGAACAAAGCAGCGGCCACCGCATTGCTCGATATTAATGGTGCTCACTGTCCAAGAACATGTATTAAAATGCTCTCTTCTCAAAGCCAATTACCTTCTTATCTTTACCCCCAGCTGATAGAGCTATATTCGAACAGGGAAAGTGTTCTCTGGGCAACGTGACGAGGGGACCAAGGCAAAAGCTTTTTGCCTTCTTCTTCTTCCTCTTAAGCCCTTTTAGTGGACCTCATAATTCTATCTGGCAATGGCCCCTACCATGTACCAGAAGCATGCAAAAGTGACTGAGAACACAGTGGAAAGCATATAGAGGCCATCATCACTGGGTGGGTACTGTTTATGTTTGCAAGGCTTCAACAAGCAGCAGGAAGGAAAGAGATAACTAGCAGAATAATCTTCTACAGAATATGTGCATCTCCAACCGCTGTTTCTCTTTCTTGGCTTCTTCACCTCATGAACGGTTGTAGAAGTTCGTTCTTACGCCTTGGATTGCAGCGGGGGGGGAGGTTTTTGTGGTTTGTAGCGGAGTTTTGACTCGCCAAATAGATGTGCTTCTCGAGTTTGGAGAAAGAAAGCACGAAGCAGAAGGTTTTAACTCTCGAGGAAGTGAGGCCTGCAAGCTCCTTTTTGGCTGCTGCTTACAGCGCATGCATGCCATGGGGCATTATGACAAGAAGCAAAACATGATAGCCATCTCTCTGTTTGTTTAGAGTAAAATCTCTCTCTCTCTATCTATCTACTTTTGCTAGTTGTTGTAAGTAGTAACTCTAGCCATAATAAAACTTGCAGCTGCTCACAGAGGTTAAAGAAAGAGAAACTAATATGCTATCTTAGCTGGTTGATAATGACATCTTCAGCATCTATAACACATAATTGAAGCTCCATATCTCAAACAAATCCAATAAAGATTAGATGATGAATGGGGCACGTACTAGTGATGTGCCATCTCCAACAAACAGCCCACTGCTTGCGTCGGTTGTCCTAATAATGCCATCTCCCAACTCTGGAAAGAAGCAAGCAACACTAACTCTCATTCTACAGGCTGATAAGCTAGCTAGAGGACCATGGAAGAATGGCTAGTGACAAATGCATCTTCTGATGTTGGACCAAATCCAACAGTCTTAAAGAACATATAGAAAAAGCATTTTGGTGATTTAGGTTCTGAGATGAGCTCAAAGCAAGAGGAGTTGGTGCATTCAGATCTCCATGCCACTCCATGTGATGTGACTTTAATGTTGGCGCATTTCTAATTTGCATCATCATGCAAGCAGCCCCTGGAGCTGCCAAGCAGATCCAGGTCAAAGAAGAAAGAGAAGGTTTCGTTCATGGAAGTAGTAAATAAAGGCCATGGCAAGTGGTGGAGATGGTGCTTCTCTTCATGGTCATTCATGCCACTGAACACTAAATTATGGAAAGGAGCTTTCTTTTTGGTGGAATACATGTATTTAATGCTTTCCTCCACCCTGTCCTTGGAGTTGTGTGTGCCTTTTACCCAGAACTTGGATTTGCTTTCTCACCCTCTTGTCTCTGCTTTTTTATGCTTCCCTTCCTGCCAAAGGTGGTGTTGTTGGATATGATCACCTCACCGAGGCTACAGCTGGTACCACCACCCCTTCCTGCCGTTGAGCTCGATCCCACCCATGCCATGGAAGATGCTGAGCTCCATGGATTTGCCTAGCGGTGGTGGTAGTGTTGCTGCTGCTGCGCAGGCTCATGGGATCAACAGGCAGGACGTCCAGGCGGCCATTGTGAAGGCAGCTGAGCTGAGGGCGCTCCACGCGGCGCTGCTCCAAGGTGGCGCCGGCGGCAGCCCCGCCGCGGTGAGGTTGCCCACCGGTGCTTCCCCTTCCGTTTCTCGCGGAGCTAGCCAGTTCACGGTACCTGAAGATTACCCGGTCTTCACGCCGGTGAGTTCTTGCTGCTCATCTGATTCGGCTTTTGCGCCGCTCTTGCTTGTAAAGTTTTGGTTTTTCTGTCGAGTGTACCGCTCTCCAGTGAGGAAGGTGGCATTTTGTTACATGCTTTCTTGATCGATTGGGGGGCATGTCATGGCATCTCTTGACAGATTCTTGCTGATTCCTTTGTTTCTTGTTGGATACATGACGTTGAGCTAACATTACTCCTTTCTAACCAAGTTTCTTGATCTCAGTGAGTGTTTTGGTTACGGTACGGATTTTAAGCACTTGGGCTTCTGCTAGCTTCCAGGGTTTCTGCACCCCCTTCAGTCTTGTTCTAATCACATTTTAATGGATTATACTATCACTGTATTGTATTCCCCATAGGAGCTGTGGGAGTAACTGTGTGTCTTGGTTTCTTTATTTGGATTCTTGCATGTATGATGTGTAGTTGAATCATCTTATTATTGCCTTCGATACTTTGGCTGAATGGTTACTTGCTAGTTTACCTAAAGTTCATTACAGCTTGATGAGTGGTTAAAGTGTTTGCTTGATAACAATTACAAGCTTTTGGTGGCTTTTCTCATTAGATTGTCTTCATGCAGGGAAATGAAACAAGGAACAAAATAAACTCTTGAGGAAAGGAAACCAAAAGCAACAAAAGTGAATACCAATGAGTAACAAATGGTCTGCATGACTTAACAAGAGGGCAAAATTGTTACTTTTTGAGAGGACAGCCTTAGTTTTGAAGCAAACCTTTAGCTGAGAAAACAATCTCATAGTTTTGAACCTCTCTTTTTAATGCTTCTATTTCATGTCCTATTGTGAGTATTTAAATTACCTGCATTAACCCAAGAGGAAGCACCTGTGTGGTTGTCTCTTTATGGTTCTTTACATGCTTAGCAATCCATGCAAAAGAATGAGAGTGCCGTGTGTTATCTGTTCTCTCTCAAAGTAGGAACTGTCTTGCAATTGTTTGAATGGATAGATTGGACTACTAATGTCCTAGTTTTGTTAATCTCGCTTTATATCCTCTTGCTCTCACTTATCTTTGTTTTCCCTTATTTTTCTATAAATCAGCATATTTACTATCTTGCCGAACCTTTCACAACACCAAGATTGATCTGTGTTAGTTTTCCCTATTTCAGGTTGATGAACATCATCCTTGTCCCAAAATACACTCATGCAAAAATGAGCATACTATATGTTATGAATCTTGATGGTGCTCTCTACTCAGTTTCTCCTCTTTAATCAATTTGTGAGGATCTTGAGAGTATCAGAATATTTATTAACCTTGGTAGCTCTTTAATTTTTGACTCCTTTATGTTATCCTTTGAGTTGACTTTGACCAATTCATGCAATGCAATATCTAAGCTTCTCCCAATTCCTTCTACCAATTAGTATGGTCATGTGAAGGAGTGAGATCGATCAGTTCCTGAAGCTATTCTAATTAAAAGGGCCGCATTTTGGTTAATTTTCCATCTATTGTAGAAGAAATATGATTTTACATCTTTCTGGTTATTGTAGAGGAAATATGATTTTACATTTTCCTGGTTATCGTAGAGGAAACATGAGTGCACTAGAAATATTTTGTAATTTATTATCATCTATCTTGATCCTCTGTTGTACATAGATACTAGACGAGAATGAATGACAGCATGAAACAAGTTTCTCACTACATTCCTTTTTTTATCTTATTTATTAGACATGCTTCTAGAGCAAAATTATGAAACAATTACTCTTAAATTGTGTTTTTATAGGATTCTCATGCTGGAATGTTAAAATTATTACATTTGGTCATTTCGTGTAAGTTTCTGGTCTATTTTCAGAACATTTCACTGAGTTACTGGGGATTATACTAATTGTTAGATAAAACTGATAACATTCTAATTGCTCAAAAAGGAAGTGCTATTTGGAACCATGCTTCCAGGATTATTGTCGATTTCTCTTCTATTCAATTTGTTTCATTGTGTAGTTTGTCAAATAATCTTCCCTTCTTTATTGAGATTTCCAACAGAGTTATGAAGAGGACCCCCTGCCTGGATACCACTATTTTCATCCGGAGAATAGAAGCTTATCGCAAATCTGGAATGAAATCGGTCTGGAAGAAGGAAAAGATAGTGAAGCAGTTGCCTTTGTTAATAGAAGTACGAATAAGCTTTCTCCATCAATCAGTGAACTGCACATTCCCTCTGCAATTGAGAATGTATCCAACGGAACCTCATGCGCTAACCACATGCCCCCGCTGCAAGCCTCTTCGGAAGCTGATGATGTCAAGTCCTTAGGTAGAAGAACAGAATCTGGAGAATATACAGCAGTCTTGACAAATGATACATGCAACCAAGAAACTGTAAACATGGAAGTGGGTGGTGATCGGAAGAACCTCAAGAATGCCAAGAGCACAGAGGTCTCACACAATCCCGAGCAATCTGTAAAGACACACATAAAACACAGAGGGTCAGGTCTTTCATGGTTGTTTCCAAAATCAAAAAGGAAACCCAAGCCGGAGATGTCACCGAAAATGATGGAATCTGAGGGCATGTCCCAAATTTTGAAGGAATGGGGGGTTCTATCACTGGAATCGCTGAAGAAGGAGCTCCTCGAGGCCAATGAAAACAGGGATGCTGCACTGGCAGAAGTCTCAGAGATGAGGTCCTCACTGGGAGAGCTGCAACAGAAGCTAGTCAGTTTAGAAGCATATTGTGCAGAGCTGAAGAAGGCCTTAAAACATGGTATGCATCCAAAGAGTTCCCAGATTTCGGACAGATCTAATTTATCAAAGAGAACAAAGGCCATGAGCAGCAACAGAGACAATTCGATGCCTGTGAGCCAAGAGGTAATGGTTGAGGGATTCTTGCAGATAGTATCAGAAGCCAGGCTCTCAGTCAAGCAGTTCTGCAAGATGCTCATCCACCAGATTGAGGAATCCGATGATGATCTGCCAGAGAAACTAAATTTGCTTCTCCAGCCACATCAGATGGCACTGATCACTGGTAAGTACTCAAAAGGAGTTATCTATCATTTGGAAGCATTCGTAAACCAAACTCTATATCAGGATTTCGAGAACTGTGTGTTCCATAAGAATGGTTGTCCAAAATTTCTGGATCCCCGGGAAGAGTGCAGGGAGAACTTCTCATCTTTTGTTGGGCTTCGGAATTTGAGCTGGAACGAGGTGTTGCAGAAAGGGACCAAGTACTACAGTGAGGATTTCAGCAGGTTTTGCGATCAAAAAATGAGCTGCATTGTTTCCATGCTTGATTGGTCAGCGCCATGGCCTGAGCAGCTTCTGCAATGCTTCTTTATCGCCGCCAAGTGTATTTGGTTGCTCCATTTGCTGGCCTTTTCCTTCAGCCCACCCTTGACGATCTTGCGTGTCGAGGAAGATCGTGAATTCGATCCCCTCTACATGGAGGATATTCCCTTGGACAGGCACAGACAGCAAGGCGCTACCCGAGTTAAGATCATGGTGATGCCGGGATTCTATGTTCAAGATAGGGTGCTGAAGTGCAGGGTCCTCTGCAGGCATGGTTCTGTACCATAATCATTCATTCCAAAGAATTCTTTTCTTTTTCTTTAGCACCACATTTGGGCTTTCTGGAGTGATCAAAATTGATGTTTCATCTCCATAACTGCATGCTTCTCTTTTAATCTCTCTTCTTGAGTACAGTTTGTAATATCCAACTAACCACAAGTGACCATTTGGAGAACTTGTAGTGAATCCTGTCATAATTATGAACAACTAAAGAAATTTGATCACAGTTACCTGATCGATTCATTGGATTGTGAATTGGTGAAAATATAGAGTTACCGGATGTCAACTATGATATTTGTCTGGTTTACACTAAAACTACTGCTTGTTCCAATATATAAAATGAAATAACATTTATTTATTTCAGGTAATTATTACCTGATAACATCCATGCTTACGTGAGCAGATGAGGCCAATGAACACAGAGAACAGTAAACTTTTTGCTCAAGATCTTCCAAAGACGGCCAAAGTTTCGCAGCTCCAGCTCTCCTAGATTTTGATCCTAGAAATTGATGAGAAAAAAAGTGTGCAGAAGACAAGATTTTTCTTTCAGAAGTCTCTGAAACGATTTAATAAAGCAGAATAAAAGACCTTTAAAACTTGGTGAGAATAAAACTGCTAAAAGTCAACGCAAATTGAGAAACAAAAAGGAAGAAAACACTATCTGCAGGCAGCAGCTCACCGATGTGAAATTTTCTTTCCATAGGAATTTTCTTTTCCTTTTCTTTCTAAAAGACATAAATCAATTGAAGAAACAAATAACTAAAGCTCCAAAATCAGAAAAAAATTTATAGTTCGCGTATATACTGAAATGTCAGTCATGAAGCTGCTTAATTTGTGTCTAGTGTTGTGAGCTTCCATGGAGGTTTTGGTGGGTGTTGTGCTAATGTTCTTCCTCACTCAGAATCTGTTCCACAAGTCCTTAAAAGATCGAGACCACCATATCCATCGACTTACTGCGATCTATTCAGGTTGTAGATGTTCCCAACGAGAAAGGCCACCAAAAGAATCAGCAGTTATTTACCTGATTGAACTGTTTGATGCTCCATTGTTTAGTGCAATAGCTTTCTCCCAAGCACCTTTGTGCTTCTAATATCCAGTCATGGAAAATTTGATGTAGCTCAATAAGAATCGTCAAAGCTATTCATTCTCGATGGCATCATCTATAAACATAACAGGTGCATATTAGAAGGAAGACGAAGGTATCGGGAGAAAAAGACTGTAATTTGCTAGCCGGGTTATCTTCTAATCTCTGCCATTGTTTCTTTGCATCTTCCAGTTTTGGGATTAAAGTTGCTGATGTCTTGAAGAAAAGTTTAGGATTCTGTGTCTTTTTGGGCCACGCACAGTAGATGAGAGTTGACTTCTGTTTATCTCTAGAGGGTTGAACTGTCCTCAAAGTCAAACATAAGCAGCAATAGGACACGAAGATCGGAGTTGCTTTCTCATATTTGTCACACGTTATTCAACTTTGTTTGAGGAAGAAAGCGAAAAATACGTATTTCTAATTTTGTTAGGCCACGGGGGATGAGGGTTGACCTTCGCCAAGGGTCAAACGTAAGCAGCAGCATGTGACCTTGGCCAAGGGTTGACCTTGGCAGTTCACATAAGCAGCAATGTGAACTGCCTTCGTTCACAATTTCTTCTTGAAAATAGTTATAAGCTGACAACTCAAAGTAGCAAGTCAAATCTGGTAGCTGATAAGTCAACTGATGCAACAAGTACTACTCCATATCACTATTTCTCACTGTACAAACCTCCAAATCAAACTAAAAACCTCAGAAAATACAAATAAAAAACAACAAGAAAATAGATTAAGCTATGTAAAACATTTTATCCTTTCTCGCACTCTTTGCAGATTGGAACCACTAGAACTGGCAGACAGTTCTTGTTCACTGTTGGCCGGAAGGCAGCGGCTCACCGGAGCACATTGAAGGGTAGATGATTGGCTCGAGTGACTGCAAAGACCGGACAACCTCAATGATCGAGGGTCGCTTCTCGGGCAAAATAGCAGTGCAGCGAAGAGCAAGCTCCAGTACTTCCAACATGTCTCTCTGTGCCGTGCCAGAGATCTTAGGATCCAGTATTTGTGGAGCTCCATTGGTCATGTTTACTTTCCTTCTTACTAACTTGACGACGTCGAGCGTCTCCCGAGCTTCTGGCTGCTCAGCTGGCCTTCCGGTGATGAGTTCCAGTAGCACGACCCCGAAGCTGTACACGTCCATTTCTTCTGTTGGTCTCTTGCTACTGCAGCCATACTCTGCAACCATTAGCAGCATACATTGTCATGCAGTTTCCAGTGCCAACCGCTTATAATGAAGCAAGGCAATGTTCTTGGCATCTATAGCAAGTAGATCTTGTTGTTACAATTTCAGCTAAAGGAAATTATATTAACCATTACTAGAGTGCAGTGCATTACGTCTGTAGCATAAAAGAGACTCATCTACTATTTCAGTCAAGAACATCATGTGGCTGTAATTTGTATGTCATCAATGTCATTGTGATTTCAATCCACTTCAGTACAATTGATACAAGAAGAGTAAAGGCATCTCATGATTAAATTGGCTTGACACCGAAAGAACTGCAAGCAATGTTTTCTCACATTATATAGCTTACCTGGAGGCATATAGCAGTAGCTACCCAACTCGGAAGCTACCGATGATTTGTATGAGGTCTCCCCAATCACACGATCAAGGCCAAAATCAGATACCTTTGGCTCAAAATCATCTCCAATGAGAATATTGTTAGATTTCATGTTTCTGTGAAGTATCTGCGAGACATAATCTTTGTGAAGGTAGAGTAATCCTTGTGCAGATCCAATTGCCAGTTTGAGGCGAAGACTCCACTCGAATGAAAAGCCCGGTCGACGAAGAGCATCTCCTAAGCTCCCCTTTCGCAGGTACTCGAAGATGAGAAGAATGGTGCCTTTGGAGTAACAAAAGCCCAACAGCTTGGTCAGGTTCCGGTGCCTGGCCTTTGCCAGTATCTTGATCTCCGACTTCACCTTTCTGAAAGATAAATTACTGGAGTTGAGCAATCTCTTGACTGCAACAAACTCTCCCCCTGGTAGCTGGACGACATGAACTTTGCCGAAAGCTCCTTCACCGATTGCGTTTTTCTCGACTAAAGCCATCAGCAGTTCCTCCTCTGTGATCCTGAGAGGATAAAAGAACACCGATTTCCATGTACATGGATTCGACTTGCTTCGAGACAACCTATATACCACATACAGTCCTGCAGTTAATACCATGAAACCAACAGCAATGGTCATCACGATTACTGCCCAAATCAATCTGTTGGTGTTGGATCTCCGCCTTCCCGGTGGCACATTGCATGGATTAGGCAACCCAGGTCCACACAAGCCTGGATTCCCCTGTAGAAATGAAGCTGGAAGACCAGAAACCAGAGAAGGTGGAACACTTCCTGATAGCTGATTGAAAGAAACATTGAACAGAGCAAGTTTCAAGTTTTGAAGCTCCGATGGGATCTCGCCACTGAGTTTATTGTTGGAAATGTCGATGTACGTCAACACCGGCAAATGTCCAAGAGAAGATGGGATGTTCCCGGTGAAACTGTTGTCTGCCAAGGATAAAGAGACCAACTTTCTGCAGTTGGTGAACTCTGGGATGGATCCAGTGAGAGAATTGTGGGACAAATTGATGATGCTCAAGACAGGCGAATCAAAGATGCTCTCAGGGAGATTGCCAGAGAAACCATTAAGCGACGCCGAAAACCTGTACATGGTGTGAACCAGACCGAGACCTCGAGGAATTCTACCCGTGAAGCTGTTGTTGTCGATCTGAACTTGCTCGAGCCGAGAAGACACTCCAACCAGATCGGGTAGTTCGCCCGAGAAGTGGTTGTTCTCAGCTCTGAAGAGCTTTAACTCTGGCAATGACCATAAACCAGATGGAAGTTCCCCGGCGAAGCTATTGCCCTGCACCTGAAACCTCTCGAGACTCGAGCATTTCTCGATGATGTTAGGAATTGGACCGGCGAGGGAGTTATCGTGAAGACTGAGCTCGATGAGAGATTTCCCATAACAAACATCAGTAGGAAATGATCCGGAAAGCATGTTCTGAGAGAGATCCAGAGTAGCCAGCTTCAGAAAGGCCAACCCAAACCCCAAGGGGATTTTCCCTGTCAAATTGTTCTGGGAAAGGTCTAAAACCTTCAGTTCACGAAGACCGAGGAAGGATTGAGGAATGGCACCGTAAAGACCAGATCTTTGCATCAGAAGCCATCTCAGTTTAGCCAGTCTCCCGATTTCTTGCGGCAGTTCAGATGCCAAAGATGGGTTCTGAGACAGGTCAAGAAGGACAAGCTCACTCAAGTTTCTGAAGAGGGGAGGATGGAGGATACCTGAGAACAGATTACTTCCCAAGTTGAGAACCTGGAGGCCGCCCAAAGAACCCAAGCTGAGTGGTATCTGCCCTGCGATGCGGTTCCTGCTGAGATCAAGTGTGGTGAGATTGGAGAACAGAACTATCTGGTCAGGAAGAGTTCCCCAGAGGAGATTGTTGCTGAGGTTGAGAGTGACGAGTCCGGCGCACTCGGAGAGCTGGAGAGGGATGAGCTGGTTGAAGAAGTTGTTGGCAAGGTTGAGGTGGGAGAGCTGAGGGAGGTGGCAGATGGAAGGAGAGATGTCACCAGAGAGGTTGAGGTTGTGGAGATCAACAGAGGTAACCAGAGAAGTGGCGTTGGAGCAAGTGATGCCAGTCCAGTTACAGTAGTGGGTTGTGGAGTTTGGGGACCAGTTGGACAGAGCCAAGGTAGGGTCCTCGATGGAGGACTTGAAGGTAAGGAGGAGGTCTGATTCAGAGGAAGAGCTGAGGGTACTGAGAAAGGATAGAAAGAGAGGAAGGAGGAGAGTGCGGAGAGCTGAGGAGGAAGCCATGGCAGCAAGCTCTCCGGTGTTCCTTCTTCCCACTCCTTGTGTCTGCTTATCAGATTTGTATTCTGCTGCCAAGGAAGGATTGTGTTTGACTTCAGATGCAGTGATGCTGCGGCACTGTTTGCTGTTTCTGAGTCGCCGTGATGGCTGTTAGATTTAGTCCTTGGGCATTAAAGAGAGACAGAGACAGAGAGTCCTCCTCGGTCAGTGAATGTACTGCAGCAGTCAATCCGACTACATTAATCGATGATCAGTTAATTCATGACAATTAAATGGAGAAGATTGCAGATAAGACATGCTTGGGATAAACAAATGGAGAAGATTACTGCTGATACGGATGCAGAATCCAAAGAACCCGTGAATCCGATATGACATGTCAGAAATCTCTGAAGCAACAGAGGAAGAGACAAACCGAGTCCACCCGCCCAGCTCTGCCTTCCTCTTTTCAACCCCATCTCTCTCTCTGATAGTTGATATAGCTACGTCCAAAAAGGCGCATCGCTGTGCACTTTAAATTGCTGTACTCGGATGCTCTGCTTTCATTTTTTTTCCTTTTCTCCCCTCTGAAGTCTAAACCATAGGAAGTGGCAAGTCAATGCACATGAAATGTTTTTGGCTGGAAGCTACCCGTGATTGATGCAATTGTCATGCTCTTAATCTGCGGTGGATGTTGTTGTTTGATGACCAAATGTTGCAGCCCATCCAGCGTCGATGGACAAGAGATCTCCAAGAGCCACAACATCCCGTTCATCCAAGTTCTTTCTGAAGGTGCCAGCCATGAAATAAGTCTGTGGGCTTAATGATCACAGACACAAAGACACAACCCACTCGAAGAACATGACAGCACGGGTGGTCTTTTGTGCTCAAGCACGTACCCCACTAGTCAAAACCTTAAGCAGGGGATTGTAATATGCTTTCCCTCTTCAAATTATCCTCTTTACCTGACAGGTAAAATGAACACTGATCAAATTGATGTAGTCTTGCTCTACTACCACTTCAAATTACATGATCTGATCTCCCAGAGAAGAAGAGAATTGCTAATCCCATCCAAGGGCTCTTTTAGATAACAGTGGGGCCATTGCAATGAGTTAATGGCAATGGGTGTGGACTGCTGTGGTGTGATGACTGATGTCCCATGATATGGACCTTTCAAGTGGTGAGGACTGCTTCAGCTCTGAATGAAATAAATTCTTGAGCAGGAAGACCACTGCACACCAATATAATAGCTCTTGTCCTGGAACACATTAATTTGGGGCTATGATGCAAGAGTAACATCCATGGAGCTGACCTACCTCAGCAAGGATGATGAAAATTGTTACATCAAGCAAGTTCTTAATGCACATTTTGCACTGTTATTATTAAACTATTATTTAGCAAGTACACTGTTATGTTATTCTATGTTTGCAAAGGATTTCTTGATTGGTTTGGAGAGTTTGGTCTTCTCTGGGAATGTGGAGTTTCTATATGGTTTACTTGGGCACTGTTCTAAGCACTTATCAAAGGTGGGGAGCCCTTTTGGACACTGAGGTAATTAATTGTATTTGATCATATTTTCATACTTTAATGATATGAAGTTATTTCACAGCAAATAGCAAATTTTACTAGTATGATGGAAGGAAGGAAGAGAACCCACATTCACTTTTTAGCTGTACACCATCCAAGGAGAATGCAACATGCCGAAGTTTAGATCACAATAATGTTGCAGCATGTAAATATGTAATTGTATGTATATGCTGCAAATGATATACTGTATGCAATCAAGTATTTGTAAGTAAATTACTTCTAATTAAATTTACAGATGGCATAGATTTCTAGGCAATCAAAAAGCTTGTTAGTTCAAGCCTACATGCTAATTCATTGGGGGATATTATTCAAGATTATCCAAAACTATAAGTGCTGGGTTTATTTTGAAACTAAGTTCTGAGTTGTAGTTGAGGTGGCAATCTAAGTGCACCACTAGATGGGTTTACTAACACTAATTTGATCTAAAGCATTTTATGATAGTGATTAAAGCTTAATAAAGTTAGTAGATCTGTTATCGAATTATCATAAAATGATATCATAACTAACCTAGTACTAAACATGATAAGATATTTAAGCAGGAAAGGATTTATAACCGTAACTTGACGATTCATCACGATGTGTGAAGTCACAATTGGACTACAACTTACATGCACCATGTTATATTTTGATTTTGAGTTATGTTTGTTTACATGAGAATATTAAAATACTAAGTGAGAAAGCTTGTAATGAAAGAAGACCAATCAACTAATAAAGACTAGACAAGTCTACTACCATTAACACTAGCTTAAAATGGAAAGTTCCATAAGATTGATAAATCAGTTATAGTTGTATGGAGACTGTGACATACCATCTGTGTAAGACCATTTCTTTCATAATTATATGGGCATCTAATATGTAGAAGAACATGAATGGGGTTGCACAAGGAATATAGTCCAATCTAACAGGAGATTCTCATCAGCACTTTAGCCATTTAAGGGTAACCCAGAAAGATGTGGAAGTGAAAACATGCAAATATATTTCGAAACCAGTTGTAAGGAACTCACTCATACCTATCCTTGAGTAATCCATAGATCCACAGCCTGCATCATAACCTGTATAAAAAGACCCTTTGGGTGGTTGAACATTAGAAAGATAAGGTTTATTGCATCATCAAGTTCTAATTTTATAGGCTGTAACAGAAAAGGTTACATTTTGAGGTCCTGACATTTTGCATATTCTTCTGACCATAATTATGCAAAACTGGGGAATGAAACCTCTTTACCAGTTAAGTATTGTGCAAAATACATTCACTATCAGAAATTTCAAGCTAAACAGCCGGTTGATTTTACTGGTCTCAGTCAATGAAAGAACAGAAAGGCAATGACATACTTTGAGAGTTTGAGTAACAACTATCCCAGTTCATTCTTTCAGCTTAGAGTGTCAACCCAAATGTCAAGCTCTTGCATAACAATCAATAACCCAACAATAATACTTTCAGGACAAAGAAATATATCTCTGCTAAGATGCGGCTCTTGTAATTGTTATCAGCTACTAGCCATAAATTACAGCAAAGAGATATCTAAAATTCAAAAGGAACACACATTTGCTTGTTAATGAGAATCACCAACAAATGATTTCTGGCATGAAATAGGACATTCATAATGACAACAGAATAGCATGCCATAAAGACATCATAGTGGTAAAGAAGAGAAGATAAAGATTTATGGGGTCCCCATGGTATTAGTCAGATACGGCAACTTCAAATACACTTGCAAGTGCCAAAAAAAGAAAGTACTGCAATTCTGCATGGGATTGGTGATTATTGGAAAAAACATATGAAGAAGAATGCATAGAGGGAAAGAGATAGGGTGCCATAATTATGAAGAGAACCAAATAGGATGTATGGTCATGACCCATTAACTTGTTAAGCGACTTGGCCAAAGATGCTTAAAGTCAAGTTAATGATAGTATACTCATCAAATTCTTATAAATGAACTCAAGTATTTATCCACTACTAATATGAGATTAAATTTAGTGTTATAATTGCTGTGTTACAATCTTACAATATATCACTTATCGAAAAAAAAATTGCAATGGATGATTAATTGATTAAGTGAATGAAATCATAGTCAGATCTTTAGAATTTTTTTTTTCAATGGGAAAAAGGGTGGATCATATCTTTGCACCAGAAAAAAAGTTTCATGAAATATAAGCATTGATGGTATTAGAGATATGTACTCAATAATGAAAGGCAAAAGCAAAATTAACCGAAGCCGAATGATTAAAAAGCAGAAATTTTGGATTGGAAAGTAAAAGACAATTGAATAAATTACTCATCAGATACTTCACATCAAAGGACTGGAGAGAAACATAAGCCAACTAGCTAAGCTGAGGAAAAGAAGAGTGTTAACAAAAATAATGTTAATTGCATGGAAATCATAAAAGATACTGGCAGATGTATGCTACAGAATTGTTAGTAGGCAGATAAACGCTCCTTTACATTGAGGTCATTTAAACTGCCATTTTAGGTGCTAATGTTCTGTAAATTATGGAGGATCCTAGAATAAGGTAAGATATGACAATACAGGTATGCAGTCAACAAGATTTTTCCTTTTCTCCCCATGATTAGCTCAAATTCAAGATGAATCCTTAAATATTGTGACTGTTCATCTCAAGATGAATCCTTAAATACTGTTCATCTCAACTTCAAGTGCATCGAGAATTAAACTGGTATAAGTTGATCGAGGGCAAAGATGATAAATGAATTTTGTCCATGTAACTAAAAATGATTCTACTTTTTATTGTTTCGACAAGAGACGAAGGCCTCGAACAAGATGCACATAGATATAAGCCGCCAATAATCCAAATACATCGAAAGAGAATTAAAATGAATCACATATCCCATAGATCAGAAACCTCAAGTTTGCACAAGGAGGCAAACTCCAACAATTTCTATGCATCTAGTTCACCAAATCACACAATTGTAACACAGCTCTATGGTAACAAAAAGAAGCGCAACAGGAGAACAACAACACATCCGAGCTTAGGCAACAACAACAAGGAATAGCTGACAGCAATTTCTGAATCATTTCTGAGTACATTATCCAATAAAGGACCATCAACGACAACATCATAACCTTATTCTATGGATTTCAAATGGATCGCAAGAGGGGAACAACACCCTTACCTTTGTCTCTCGTGTTTGGCCCTTCACAGATTGGGTGCGCATGGCATCAGCAAGAAATGGCCGCGGAGGCCTCGGCCTCCAGATACTTGCAGATCCTCTCGACGACCTCCCTCCCCTTGACGCTGTTCTGCTGGAACCTCTCGGCGCACCGCTGCTCCACCTTCTCGGCGACGGCCGCAAGCGCCGAGAGCGGCTTGCACCGAATGCTGGTCTGCTGCCGGAAGGCGGTCCACCCCTCCGGCCGGTCCGGGTGGGGCCGGTAGGTGGACCGCTCCTCGACCTCGAGCAGGCCACGGAGGCTGGCGTTGCGGACCACGATCTCCATGGACCGCCCGCGCGCGTCGACCACCGTGGACTCCACGCAGTGACAGACGACGGCATCCTGGCCGAGGATCCGGCGGAGGATGAAGGGGAGGGGTGGCGACCGGACGGTGATGGAGCGGACGGCGTGGAGGCGGCCGGAGGCGGGGTCGAGGCGGCGGTGGAGGGTGTGAACGTCGACGATGTGGGAGAGGAGGGCCGGGGTGTCCGGATCCGTGAATTTGCGCCAGGCAGCCGTCGTCACGCGGTCCCACGGGTGGTGGTACACATGATCCTGTGTGTACGCGCGGACCATCGGGCGGCACCGGAGGGGGCGGACCTTAGGTTTCGGGCGGAACGGAGCTTAGGCTTCTGTGACAAGCCGAGGAGCTTAGGGTTGTGCGGCGGCGAGGGCGTAGTGAGGAGGAAGAAGAAGAGATCAAAAATGGAAGATGGGGTTTTACAAATACATCTGAAGACAGAGAGAGACGGTCGGAGGAGAAAGGCATAGAGTCACTCGGTCGACTCGGCCGAGTGGGAGCCGAGTTCAAGGTTCGGGTGGGAGCATGTCGGGCTCTACGATCAAAACCCGACCCGGTCGGGTTTTGTTAACCCGAAGAGATGGACAACCGAAGACCATCTTTTTCTATTGATCGGGTCAGAAACGGAGTCTGAGCTAAACCGTCTGTTCTATTGATTTAGATACGTGCAAAGCATACGAGTAGAGAAGACCTATACATTAATTTCTTACATACGAATAAATTGTTATCTTTCTTGATTCATTGTATGCTGTCTCTTTTAATTAATAAGCCGATAGGAATCACAATCGTAAAGTCAAGCAATGGTTGATGAGTGGTGAATGCATTTTATTATAGCATATATAACTTGAGTTCATCAGACGGTTCAAAAATTTTCTTTGCATTTCAGTACATCAGATAATTTTTCGATAGGGAATAAACTATTTATTTTGAGTGAAGAATTACAACAATCATCTCACCCTTTAGTATCAAAATAGTTTATATAGCATCGGCTTAGTTGTGAACAATCAATCAAATAACTATATATTATAAAATCTAAAAATTTTTCATCGTTTCAAGAAATGATAATGCTAGTCATCTATCTTAATTAAAAAAAGTCTGACTAGTCACTGTACATTAATGACGACTACAATTCCAAATTGGTGGAAATATTTATTCCTTTGTTTTATTATACTTAATTTCAATTTTTTTTCTCAGGATTACTGTATGTGATATTTGACTTGCAAAAAATTGCTCAGTGCAGATGATCTTTCTCCTTTGGGACAGCCCTCTGTTTCACTTCCTATTTGTTCAGTAAGAATTAAAATCGAACCATATGATACTGATTTCGATTCTCGACCAGTTTGATTGTCACAGTTAGCAATCTCATCGGGAGTCCATTTGGCACAAACTCGGGAGAAGAATAGTGATACCAAAGCGATGTGAGAGAAAGACGAAGTAACATTAAACATCAACGTTGTTCGGCAATCACATTATTTGAAGGAGGAGAACAATGAACGCTAGAGATCAAAAGATGTCAACAGTAACAATAACCCCACTCGTTCACTGTTCACGTAAGCCCTGCATGAGGCTCGCCTTCCCTTCTTCTACTGCAGGTAGAAGGCGAAGAAGGAGAGGACGGAAGCTCCGATGACGGCCCCAACCGCGGGGGTGGCTGCGAAGGAAGCACTGGCGGGGCCTGGCGCCGCGGCCGGGGCCTCGGTCGCCAGGGCGGTGGTGGCCGCGGCAGCGGCGACGAGGACGGCACAGGCGATCTTTCTCATCTCCATCGCTGGGTCGCTACTGCTCTCGCCGGCGTGGAGGAGACGAGAAAGATTGGTTCTCAAAGAGTCTTTGTTATGGCGAGCCTGAGAGGAAGGGAAGGGAGGAAGGGGGGTTTTAACAGGACTCTTCGAGGGGTGGAGTGATCTCTTTGGAAGCCGTCAAAGGATTTGTGGCCTCTGCTGCTTCTTCTTCGGGTGCACATTTTGAGGAGGGGCTGGTGGTGGCCGTGTTTGACGAGGGAAGGTTTGACGTGGTTGCGTGTGCATGGAAGGTGGAGGGTTTGTTGACCACGCTGTTATTTTTAGGGCACCAAAAAATTGAGTGTCTAATTTAGCACGACAGCATAGTTTTGGATAACTCATATGTATGATGAAATCGAGATGTTTTCTGTTTTATATACGCAGAATATTACAATAAACTTTCAACCTATATTCTTCAAGAATATAGAAAATATATATACTCAAAGTTACCTAATTATTTTTTATTAATATCTTTCTTGTTATTCGCTATGAAAGTACTTATATTAATTTGAAATTAGTGTTGAAGAAAGAACTAACACTCAAAAATTGAGTGTTGATATCCTTTCTTTCATACCCTATTTTTCATTCGTCCTGCTACGAATGAGTTAATTATCTATTATTTTTTGTACTTAGACACTATTAATATTATGATTTTTTAACTTAAAAATAAAATAAATAATTTTATTTACTCTAACGTCGTTAGTTGCATTGACGAAAATCACATGATATCATATGCTGAATCAACATAAAAATAATGGACAAAATGATAATTTTAATATCACTTCCATTTCTAATCACTTAAAGATAATTTTAACATTCCATGTGCTAGAAATAAAAGAAATATTAAAATTATCTTCTTACTCATCATTTTCATATCGATGATATTACATATTATAACACGTGATATTACATATTATATTTTTCGTCAATATAACTAATGACGTTATGACAAATTAAATTATTTATTTCACTTTTAAGAATCTAAATATAAATTTTTTAAATACAATATGTAATTAGCCCTCTCCTAACTCTTATATCTTTTTTTATCTCAACATCCATACTCTCTCCACATCCTTCTCCATTTTAAACTTCTTCTCCTCCAGTTTTTTATTTGGACTTCTTCTACTCCAGTTTTTTATTGACTTACAACGTGACATCAACTTTGACGACGCCACAAAGTTCAGGTTTGATTGATGGTTTCCACCGTCATGTTAAACATGTTGCCAGTGTCGTTTAATTTGGACAACGATGCACATTACAAACATAAAACAGTGATGAAAGGGTGTAAAAGATTGTTTAAGAACAGTAGCACAATGATTTGCAACCAGCAGAAAACAAGCTGAGAAGGGAACATTAACATGAGAGGAGCTCAGCCTTGACATAATGTTCATCAATTGGTACTTTATTTCATGCTCCAGAGGAGCTGCAGTTTGACTTTTACTGAGCACTCAGATAACTGTTGTTGAAGCTCACTTCATGCACCACAAGGGAGGATTGGAACTCCCATTGCAAGAGGCCAACAAATCATGATGGCCCCAATCACCTGATGATCATCTCTCCTGCTAGCCCTGCATAACATCCTTTAAATTCAAGAACTAAAGTTTATCTCCATATTGGGCTGCTACTTGCAAAATAAGGGAGATAAGGTCATGGAAACCTCTGGTTGGATCAATTTTAATGATATACAAAGAGTGCATATAAGAAATCATAATCAGTAAATGACACTGGCATAGTGCCTCAGGAGAACCTTCTCAATAAGTGAATAGGCATCCGACTAAATTCCAGCTGCTAGTGATTCAGAGATTTGTGCTCAGCTGTAAATTTTACACCAAAAACATATGGCACATGCAAGCACAAAACTAGATGACAGCAAAATGCTACCAGATCAAGATTTGAACATAACTCCGTGATAAAAGTTGAAGGAAACTCAGGAGACTAGTAGTTTAATCCATTGACAAAATATATATGGCAATGGCACATTATCGGAATTAGTTGTCATCATCGCTTAGTAGTTCTTCATCATCCATATGCACAAGTAGAAAACTCATCTGCATGAGTAGTAAACTGCCAATATCCTCTTCATCAAGATCCTCAGTTTCTTCTTCGTCCACATCAAGCAGAGCAGCAAGATTGGCTAACTCATCCTCCAAGGCAAATGGGTTGATAAAATATTCTATTTCCTCTCTTTCCATTATCTGTCTGGACCTGTGTGGATGGGGCATGTATCTGCAAGGCCTATGTGCACTTCGCCTATTTGCATGTGGCTTGTAAGTGTGCTGGAACATAATGAATTCGACATTGGTCATAAGTCCAAAACCTCCACGCATGTGACTAGTAAAATTACAGAAAGAGGTACTAGAAACAAATTGCAATGACAATGACAATAATACCTCGATTTAGAAAAACAAATTAACATTTTATCATACAGAAAAAGGGACATACTTGGACTAACAAAATATATGTTAAGATAAGGGTTCATGTTTTTTCCATATGTCCTGATGTGGAACATAATCTCATATCATCATCATAAGCAAAAAAATCAGGTTCTCAGCCAATCCATAAGCACTAAGTTATGTGGTCAAGAAAGTCCATGTTACACCCCAGTTTTAGTTTGACGTTGGATGTGTGAAGCCAATTGAGTTGTTCCATTAGTTAAAAGTGCTGTGCAATGTAAACTTAGATTTAAGTTTTTTGGATTAAAGAATCCTAGGTTTATCAAGTTAATGGATCAATTATCCCATCGGACCAAAATAGTAAAATGGATCCTAGTGAAAAAGGGTTATCTGTTACACTATTCAAGTGGGTTTAAACATTTTGACCGGAAATTCATGATCATCAAGTGAAAGGGTTAATTATCCAATTTTGGTGAGTCACGATAAATGTTTCATCGAGAACCAAGAATTAGGCATGATGAGGGATCCAAGTAGGAAAGAACTAGCCCATGGATGGAACAAGAGGCACCTCACGGCATCGAGTTACCATTGTGCCTCACATGCACCATACTAGAGTTTAATTGTAGGCTATAATTGCCAAGAAATCAACAGGGCAACCACAAGATCCACAATGGCATAACAATTTAATGGTGAAATTTCTTTAGAGGAACTTTGCACAAAGACCATACAGTACATTGAAATATCCTGGTATTAACTAATGCCTGACAGCAGTCATTACAAGTCTGACTTTTTAAGACGACTAAAAATTGCATTGCTCTAGACATGATAAACTAAACAATCTCAGGAAATGACAGGAACAGAAATTGCACATATGAAACATCACCACTTATCCAATATAGTAATCAGCCTTCTGGAAATTTAGTTGCCTAAGGATACCTAACTAGCCCATGATTTAACCAATAAAGCAGGGCGCTTCTGTCCAGTTTCCTTGTTACTAGTGGGGTATCAAGAACCAAGCCGAGAAAACAACAACGAGAACTTCTTGATATTAACTATCTCCTAATCCCACATATCGTCCCTCTCAAAGCCATGAACATAAATACTCAAGTTACAGGTAAAAAAATAGACTCTTGATAATTGCATAACTTGATCAGTCTCCCTAAAAATAAATTATGTAATAAGGAAAAATAAATAACTAGATTAAAAAAATCATTCTAGCAACACATAATAATACCACAAACGTACTAATTCAAAATTGAAAAACTTCAAGACATGCATATTAATGGGGTTTGATCTAGGATTTGGAATACAAGTGCTTATATTCACAAATCTCTAGCCTTCATCCATGGTTTTTCAGAGCTAATCATTACATTTTAGCAATGCATACTGATTAGGTATGGGCCATAGTCATGCTAATATAGGAAAGATAATAATAGTCCACATTTTTGTAAGAACTTAAAGAATGCCATGCGCTATACAGTCACTTAACTTCTATTTGGAAGATAATTATTGGCAAATATATAGGCATATAATGTTTATTTGAAATGCTAACTAATAGTCTTGTAAATTAGACAAAAGCATTAACCATGCAGCTCATGCCAAACATTGCAATTTTGCTTCCACACGTCTAAATTAGGTAATGACCTAGAGATAGCATGCTAGAGTTCTTATTTGATTCAGCTGCACAATATGATGCTTGAGAGACATGCAAACACGTTCACATGACTAAAAGAGAAAACATATGGCTGATGCAAGTAGTGTTAGCTGGATCCCCGATCCCAACAACAACACATTAGACACACATCAACATGCAATCAATGCACCATAGACAGCATGCTTCAGTCCACTGACAGATGGACACACCGGGGAAGCTGAGAGGAAAATAGGAGGGAAGGATAGAAAGAAGCAAATGAGAAAAAGAAAATACCACTAATCACTGTAATATTCATGTCACTTGCAAGGGCAGTGACAAAGGAGAGACAAGGCGGGTGGGAAAGGAAGATGGACATGGGATAAAGGAAAGGGCTCCCCGATCCCATGACATAAGGGAATCAAACTCCATCAACAAACAGATTAGTTCAAGTGGAGATCCTCTCTGATGCTACTTTTGATAGAATTCTTATTTCTCGCATGACAACTATCCACTGACATAAGCCCCACCTAACCAAGTTTCACATCTCAATTGTTGATTTAAAAAAAGGTGAAAGGAGCAAAGGAGAGAAGAGAAACACAAAGGGGAAAAAAATGTATATATTAATTATATTTTGCCAGATTGGATAAAATTTTCTATCATAGATAATTTATTCTAAAATATATTAATATAGAAGCTAACATTCTTTAATGACATCTACAAATTTATGTTTCTAGCATATAGAATATAATTAAAATGCATAAAAAATAATTTTGTGCGCATATCCAGCATTCCTTTCTTTTTTTATATATTTACTTCTGCCTAGCAGGCTATGCAAACATATCCAGAAAGAAATGTACCACCTTGAAGCTATTTTTCAATTTACATGAAGTTGTTCCCATGATTAAAACATTCGCATATAACACCCATGTGAAACAAAGAAAGCCAAAAGCATAAACCACACTTACCTTGTAGAAACAACTAGCCCCAAATGGACATGTTCCATTACCAAAGTCAAAATATTTACAATCAATCAACCTGCCAAAAAAAATGGTATGAATCCGAGCACATTGTGCATAATTAGATTAAGAAATAATAAAATTTGATCATCATTTGAAGTCCATAGAAGCTATTACATGATTGCCTAAGTTATTCGAGCAGATTCATAAATAATAATATATGATTATATTGCATAATGAAGCATTTGAACAGCCACTTGAACTTTGATATGATTATGCATAATGAAGCATTGTCTTGCAATTAATTTTGAATTATTCGTAATAAGATTTATTCCTTGTTAACTTATTCATCTTGAGTTACTTCACAGCTTGTATGTACAGTCCAGCAATGTAGAGTCCAGCTTAATTTTAAATTGTCAGCGCTTTGGTCAGCTTGTATGTCAGAAGTGAGTTACTTCAGAGTTTGTTTTGGTCATTACTCTTGGGAGTTGCTTCGTTCAACAGCTAATCAAATAACCGAATAACAAATCTAGCTAATGCACAAACACACATGCAACATAGATATCGTTGCTTATATATAATTTACACCAGTGGAAGCTCATGAAGCACCCAAAAGAAAGACGCAAAAACCAAAAGTGATACAAAGTCAGGAAGCTTAGTAGATATAAGAATTGATAATCTTCTGGGATATGTCACTCATGCCTATATTATTTAAATGGCTCGGAAGATAATATCTGAGTCTGAGCTGATAATCAAGCTGAATTTTCATAATCCAAATTTATCTGTTTCCATTTAGGAGAAATTGATAAAACACATTGAGGAAAAGCAGCATTTATAACTAAATGACAGGAATTTCGTAATACATGTCCTCGTCATTTATATAAAGATGAATATCCCATAAAATGGAAACTATGATATAATATTATACTTACAAACAGAATAACTAATATGTAGCCATAGATTACAAAGGCATTAGATTAATTACTTCACCACAAATTTTCGAACATCACATAGTCCACATGAAAAAAAAAAAAAACTAGGTTAGTGCAAATAAAATGCAAAACAACTTGAATCAGTATGCAGATATGTAAACTTTACATACTTGAGCTTGTCTTTGTAGCTAGTGATTATTTCTTGTTTTTCTTCCTTTGTGGTGAACCAAGTAACACTGGGAATAACAAAGTATGAATGCTTTCGGCACACCGGGCAGGCCCTTAGTGCAGTGTCCAAATCAATCCCAGAAGCTGGAGAATTCCGACGCCAGTTCCGAATACATGAAATGCAGAATGGGTGGTCGCACTCAGATAGTATTCCAAACTTCCGTTCAGCATCTGTGGGTTTAGAAAGTACTCGCTCCAGACATATACTGCATTCTATCTCCTGACTGTATTTCGTAGTTTCATGGAGCTTGTTATTTTTCTGACACATTGTTATATGTTCTTCTCTTTTGTCTTGATGGAATGGATGCAAGCAATGCATTTCGCAAATGGTACACATGTCCCCATGAACATCAGTGCAACTTTTGCCATGCAGGCAACTACCAGTGATGTGAAGGGCACAAATTTCTGAATCAGCTGGCCTCATGTGTGCAGGAACACGGCTGCCCTCATTGCTTGAAGAAATATCAGCCCCATGTTTCTGCTTTTGTGCATGTTCCAAAGGAGGGGTATGAGATTGGCATGAAACTGGTAAGTCCACTGGAATTCTAAAAGCCTCACTAGTTTCTCCATTCAAAGAAGCTCTAGATGGATGAGCAACTTGAGAAGAACTAGATTCTACATGATAACTCTGATGAGATATTGATGATGCTGGATCATATGAATTATGAGAAGAAACTCCAACATGGTTATACCTGCACCTACTTCCATGGGTGCACAACCCTCTTTGATAGAAGTTACATACCTATCAACGCAAATAAGCAGAAAATAGTTACAGCAAAGCTCTATGTACATTGGAAACTGAAAGTAACCAACATGATTGACCAAAAAAAAAGGTATTGTGATATTACATTATTAGATTGATCTCTCCAATCGTGTGAGAATTCACAATACTCCCCTTTTAAGCATGTTCCACGTGCAAAGTACTTGCAAAGAATTCTGGGTTATAAAAATATATATTAGATAACACAACCAAATGTTCATGTTTAATAAGGCCATAAAATGGAGTGAAAATATGCAATGTCGCTTATATAGAAATAGTTCTTGATACTGATGACAGTAGAACATCTGAGAAATTCATACAGCGAAAGCATGGTCAAATGTCTAATACTTACGCTTTGACTTGTTGATATTAGGCCAACCCTGGGCAAGTATCAGTTCTGCACAAGATACACTGATAACATCCTCTAATTTGGAGTCCTAATGTTACCATAAAACAACATACATAAATAGTCAACTAAGTTATTCAACCTGGAAGCCGACTACACATGAATCATAATGTAGAGTAGATCTGGAAATCAAGCCCAATGTTTTTGGGAGATCTGAGATAAAATATCAGATGCACTATTATAGATTTAATCCAAAGTCCACTCCATATTTTGTATAGAGATCTACCGATGGGCCACGAGGATTCTCATAATAAAAGCCTTGGGAGAAAAAGTTTGCATGAAATAGTATAATAATAGCATACCTTATATGGCTGACCTATACTGATATATAAAATCAACTTTGATCCAAAAATAAAAACACCATGGTTTACAAAATCAGAAGATCCAAATATCAACTTGCGACCATGTCCTCAAACTCAGATAGATGGATAGTAATAACAGCAGCTATAGGAGCCTCCTACATTGAAGTTACACACTTTGGAAAATCCACAAAACTTTCAAACTTCTAAATCCAGATGTTAGACGTCCCTAGAACACTAAAGCATCACAATCTGTTTTTCAAAATAATTCTAAAATCTGTGTGAATCAAGCAGCCTCCATTAAATTTTTGTTTTATGGCTAAATGGTGATACTAATCCTCATGAACCCTTTAAAGCAATCCTCACCTGCACAATCAATTTGAGTCGCAAGATTCTCCATTGACACTGTCGAACCCAAGATGCCCCACTTCCCTCTCCATCTTTGTCCCCTACCATTGTCTTTTCTAGAAAATTAAGGTCCTCATATAACCATTACAAATTGCTACAGATTGAACTATCAATCAGATAATGGAACCAACAACCTATCTTGTCTCAAAAATCTATTTTGTCTTATCCTAGAGTTCTCTGAAGTCTCTCTAGTATCCCACCAAGCTCACAACAGTATATCTTATCTCAAAAACCTATTTTGTCTTATCTTAGAGTTCTCGAAAATCTGTCACACTCCATTACAAACAAGCCTTCTACAGTCGATATCTCTAGTATCCCACCAAGCTCACAAAAATCTATTTTATATCAAAAAACTATTTTGTCTTATCTTAGAGTTCTCTGAAGCTGTCACAGTCCACTACAAACAAGTCTTCTCCAGTCAATATCTAGTATCCTACCAAGATCATATATCTTCATAAAAATCCAAACAAAAGATGCATATGAAATCCAACATCCACAGGATCCTCATAGTGCCCCGAATCATCTTCGGAAGAGCCCCAGTATCATCAAGTTAGGTCATTAAGACATCGAACCACATATTTTTCATTCCACGAACTGCTATTAGCATCCAAAAGACACCGTTATCAACTCCCAAAAGATTATCACAGCAGAGAAATCCACCAAACAACCAGAAAGAAGCATCGAATGTCTTAACAAGGAAAAAGGATACCAAAACTCAATCGACGACAAAAGAGACGCAAATAGATGAGCGAGTAAGCTGTTCAAACTCGGAGACTGATCAGAAGGTGAGGAATCCAAGTGGCGTCACCTTCTCGGCATGGAGGAGGGAAGAGGAGAAGACGAAGTCGGCATCCAGTTCGGATGGGACGGAAGAAAAAAGAATAGTAGGGTTTAGTAAATTATATTGTATTTGCTTCTACGGCTTGAAACGGCTCGCTTCGTACTCAAAACACCTTGGTTCGAAATGATCCTCAATTTGGTCTGAAACTACGAATATACTCCCTAATTGAAGACTACGTGAGAGAAGTATGTAAGTGCTATTACTGTAATTAGCTTAAACTACAAGGGTTTTGTATATGTGATGACCGTCGGTTTAAATTAAGTTTGATCTTACAAGTACCTACGGATGGATTGGGTGAGATATTAATCGCATAGAGGAAATGGAGCCCACAGTGTGGAAAGCCGCACAGAAGGACGGGTAGATTGGAAGGCCAGTCTGTTTGAGTGTGAAAAGAAGTACATCGAGTCAAACAAGGAAGGTATTGACTCGGGAGGACTAAAAATTTAAGATATTACTGAAAAATAATGAAAGGATTCGTAACTTAGTCGCGACGTGTTGCGAACAGGTTCGTTCCTCTTCCAACACAACTCGAGACACGGTCAAGAAATGGCTCTAAGCTCTCAAATATATCTTTTTTTTATTTGTTAACATTTTTTTTCTTTTTTCTTATATAAGACGTTAATATATAATAAAAAATCTATCTAACACATGATTGACATATGAGATTCAAGTCACGAAGATTCGAAGCAATGACAAGTTTTTTTTTCTTTCACAAAGAAAATAATCATAAGTTTTTTCTCAATTTTATGAGAACAAAAACAACCATAAACTTTATTATGTTAAGAAAAATAATCATAAATTTTATCTTCTTTTGTTACAAGAAATATCAGCAGAAATTTTTTTTTCATCCTTCAAAGTATAAAAACACACCCTAAAATGAAAAAGTGAGGCTCTCCTTTTCAAAACTATTCAAACCCACATTCAGTAAACTTAGATTACTAACTTGAGCTTCGAATGAACTGAGTCAGAATATTTAGAAAATCTCTCTCGACCACGATTTTCGTACAAATGACTCCTTAATAGTATAGTATTTCTCCCTCGGGAGCATAGTATTTCTATCTCAAACATTCTTGCATATGCAAGTCTAGATTACGTTAGGCTGACCAAGACATTAATGATATTTTCTTCTAATATTTTGGCATTAAAAGGAGAGCCCAATGTCTCAGGAATGTCCACCTACTTATCCTCTCAACGAATGTTCCAACGAGAAAGCCCTACCTCCAACCTATAATGCTTTTACTCAAGGGAGGTAACCGCTATCCTTCTCACACGTGGATGCGTCCACCTTGACACAGACGCTGACAAGGCATCGATGTCTGTTTAGTGACCTAAGCCCCTCACAATCAGGAACAAACTTGAGCCACCTACTCATTTTCCATCAAGATGCTTTTGAACTTCACCCATTAAATGCAAACACTCATGGGCATGTTGTAAGTTATTGCTCTGCTCCTACCTTAGCTAGCTAATAAGTGATGCTACCATCTTAATCATGGTTGATGCCTCAATTGCCACTAGCATCGGCACCCATTGAAATCTACCCAATAGCATCTCAAGATCACTAGAGGTCTGTGGAGCTGCCTACTGAAGGAGCCCCCCACTCCCTAATGGTGGAGTTTAATGTACTGTCGCACCATCGCTCTGCTCCAAGATTTGATCAATGAATTCAATAGATAGCTCCCTGAAGGTCCGATTGAGGTAATGGACCAGCGCCTAGATGAGATGCAACAAAAATTCCAACAATCCAATGGGGAGAATCCAATCAATCCTACCTTGAATTGGTCCCCCTTCGCGTAGAACATCCAAGAGAAACTGATCTTAACCAACTTCCGCCTCTCGTCATTAGAAACTTTTGAAGTTAGTATTAACCTGGTCGAACACATTGCTATCTTATGCACCCAAATGTCCCTCTATAACACCTCAAACACTCTGATGTGTTGTGCATTCTCAATGACGCTGAGAGGCCTAATGCAAAAGTAGTATACATATTTGAAGTCACTCTTGGTTGGCTCCTTCTCTTAGCTTACAAAAGAGTTCGAGCTCTAATTTCTTGAGATTGTACACTCGAAGCCCTCGATAGCAATACTGCTTAGGCTCAAATAAGGGGAGGAAAAGACACTCTGTGTAGGAACAAGCTCTACGGTTCAAGTTTAAAATCTCCAATAATGAGGTCAAATATGAAGTACTTCTCTTCGGGCTCTGACTCACCCGAGAGCTATAAGTGAGTGTCAATAGAGGATCGTCCGCTCTCACTATCATGATAAGAATATCATGTGTGTTCTTACTTAAACAAATCCTTGGCCAAGTTCATTCAGATTGAGAGAGAAAGAATTCTTCGGGAGAATCCGATTAGAGCAAGACTCGGGGAGAAACCATATGAGCATGACAACACCATGCCGATATATAGTCTTTGGGATATTAGATGAATGAGAGACTATAGGTACATGGTAATTGAGGACAGATAGGTCCAAAGGATTTGATTCTCTTATATCGTCTGGGGACTACGGTGTAGTGGTCTAGTACGTCCGTAGTCGATGAGTCGAGTGAATAATTATGGAGATAATGATTCACTGAGCCAAAAGGAGTTCTAACATGTATGACTTATGACTAGCTCGATATTTGGCCTAGAGGGTCATACACATATGGTAGGTGTTACGACAAGTAAATGTTCAGATATGAGATATCTACTAGAGCCCCTATCTTATTAGATATCCAATAAGCCCCTGAATTATTGGATCCTATGGATGAGATCCAATAAAAGCTAATAAGAGATTGTTAGGTAGAAACCCACCAATCTAATATGCTTGGATAATTGGATGGAGATCTAATACCTAATAGGACATTATTCATTCGGGGTAACTAAGGGCCTCTATAAATAGGAGGGAACTAAAGGCTCATAAGCTGAGGCTTCTTGGTTGCCACTTCCTATTCTTCTCTCCCCCTCTCCTTAGATAACAAGTGTGGAGATTTGAGGAGCGTCGTTATAAGAGATTGTTAGGTAGAAACCCACCAATCTAAGATGCTTAGATAATTGAATGGAGATCTAATACTCAATAGAACATTATTCATTCGGGGTAACTAAGGGCCTCTATAAATAGGAGGGAACTAAAGGCTCATAAGCTGAGGCTTCTTGGTTGCCACTTTCTATTCTCCTCTCCCCTTCTCCTTAGATAACAGGTGTGGAGATTTGAGGAGCGTCGTCACATCCCTACTATGTGGATCACCGCTAGAGATGATGATGTTTGACCTCCATCATTTCCTATAGATCTATAAGGATTCAGTGATATACAATCTCCCTAGGTAACACAACTATCTCATACGTGATTTTCTGTTTAGTGGGTTTTGCGTACCAATCTTCGCATGACGACGAACATATATTAGGAAATTTATGATTTTTATTTTATGTTCTTCCATTGCATATGTGATGTTGCCCCTAGATTTTCGTACCAATCTTCGCATGACGACGAATATATATTAGGAAATTTATGATTTTTATTTTATGTTCTTCCATTGCACATGTGATGTTGCCCCTAGATTTTTCTACAAATAATTTACTCAACTTATCGGCTATAAACGTACTAGGCCACTATGTCATAGTCCCCAAATGGTACAAGGGGATATAATCTATTGGACTTGTCTTTCCTCAGTTATCATGTATCTATAGTCCCTCATCCATCTAGTATCTCAGAAACTGTATACTGGGCATGATGTTGTCGACCCATAAGGAATCTACTCGATTCTCGCTCTAATCAGATTCTTTCAGAGAACTCCTTCTCTCTCAATCTGAATGACTCTAACTAGAGATTTGCTTAAGCGAGAATATACGAGATATTCCTCTCATGACACAGAGAGTAGATCATGTATCTATAGTCCCTCATCCATCTAGTATCTCAAAAACTATATGCTGGGCATGATGTTGTCAGACCCATAGGGAATCTACTCGATTCTCGCTTTAATCAGATTCTTTCAGAGAACTCCTCTCTCAATCTGAATGACTCTAGCTAGAGATTTGCTTAAGCGAGAATATACGGGATATTCCTCTCATGACACAGAGAGTAGATGATCCTCTAACGATACTCAATTGCCCTTATAAAGTTAGCTACTACTCTCGATGACTAGTTATGCTAGATCTGAAACCTCCAGACTTATAAGTCTGGTATCAAAGAGTGAAATACTCATAAAAGGCATCCAGAGAACAAACGATTCTCGCTCTTATTAAATTCTTCCAAAGAACTTCTCTCTCAATCTAAATGACTCTAGCTAGGGATTTGCTTGAGTGAGAATATATGTGACATTCCTCTCATGATACCGAGAATAGATAATCCTCTAATGATACTTAATTCTCTCGATGACTAGTTATGCTAGATCTGAAACCTCCAGACTTATAAGTCTGGTATCAAAGAGTGAAATACTCATAAAAGGCATCCAGAGAACAAACGATTCTCGCTCTTATTAAATTCTTCCAAAGAACTTCTCTCTCAATCTAAATGACTCTAGCTAGGGATTTGCTTGAGTGAGAATACATGTGACATTTCTCTCATAATACCGAGAATAGATAATCCTCTAACGATACTTAATTACCCTCGTAAAATTAGCTACCACTCCCGATGACTAGTTATGCTAGATTTGAAACATCAAAAACTACAAGTCTGGTATCAAAGAGTTGAGTACTCATATAAGGCATCCTTTGTATCTCAAGTTTAAGTATTAGATACACAATTGGGACCACGGAATCGCTGTTTGATGATGAGGTACCATTAACTATCCAACATTCTATGAGCGAATCATTCAATGAACTCATTCTCTAATAAGCACATTCACTATATTCCTAGTGTCCTCGCACAAGCAGCTATAAGACTAGCATCTCCATTATATGGACAGGTATATAGTACATCGATTTGTCCGGCTATCTCGATATCCCTCTCGAGTAACTTATGACTGAAATTATTTAGAGTATATGTTTTTAAGCGAATACTCATTGGTCTTATTATCATGATCTCATCGTGATTCAATTCTCATTACATAGATCCAAGGACATCATAGTATGTCAATCAAGTAATATAAAGTGAGAAAAATAATAATAATAATTATTATTATTATTATTATTATTATTATTATTATTATCAAAGATAATATCATAATAATAATTATTATTATAATCAAATAGACTATGCAATGTGTCACACGTATCATCACTCACGTGATTATCTTGTAGGGCACTTACAACCGGCAAAAGACACATAAGTAGAAGAGCTATCAAGCATTCTATGGGCCTCTCAAATGACACCCAAGACTAGCTCGAGAGAATTATCATTTAGCTTGACATTCAGTATTGAAGTTATCCTGCTACCTAAGATAATCTTCTCAACACCTTGGATTGAGAGCTTCAACAAAGAAATATTTGATGAGGGATTTTGAGCTGGACTCAACCTGATTAGTAAAGTTAGAGCAGAAGCACACTTGTGGGAATTGAGATACAAAAGAATAGAACTTTTGGTGTGAGGTACACCGAGCAAGCTTTTCAAGTTAGCGACATCAGATGCTTTAAGGATAGAATTTTTTCAAGTTGGTGATATGCTATGTTCTCGACAATGGCACTCTCTCTAAGAGACACTAAGATGTCAACGATATTTTCTCCTAACACTTGATAACATTTTCAGAATTATATTGATTATATTGGAATATACTTTACCATATTCTAACTTACTTAGAACGATACTCTTACGACTTAAATTTGATAAATTGTTCAACAAGATGTAAGTGATCCCAAACTATATTGTCTTCGTGATATATACTGTTAGGGGAAAATATCATTGATGTCTTAGTCAACCTGACGTGGCATAGACCTATATATATAGGAATATCCAATATGTCTTTGAGGTGAAAATACTATGCCCTTAAGGGGAAAATACTATACTCCAGAGGTGTAAATACTATGCTCTCAAGGTGAAAGTATTACGCTCTTAAGGTGTCACCTACATAAAAACTAAGATCGAGAGAGATTTCTCAACCTAGTCCCTTCGACGCTCAAGTTAGTATTTTGATGTTCCTGAATGTATGTTCGAGTAGTTCTAGAAAGGAGAGAACCTCAATTTTTCCTATCTATGATTGTTTTTATATCTTGAAGGATGAGAAGGAAGTTTATAATAGCATTCCTTCTCATAAAGGAAGAGAATGTAGCTTAAGATTGCTTTCCTTATTATAAAGGGAGAAAAGGAAGTTTGTGTTTCTTTATTTTGAATCTTTGCTTACGTAGGCAGATGACTTAGATCTCACATGACAATCATATGTCAGATGACGATAGATTCCTTATCACCTAAGAACTTTTTATGTGTGATTTAAGTAATTATCAAATTTTAATGGATAATCTCACAGGACATAATTTCGTGAGATCATTGAGTATAATGAGATATCAATAGTTACTAGGACCATCATGCATCATAATCGTCATGTTCCAATCATGAAATTAAGGGATATTTATGTCAAGCTGAGAGTGACATGAAATTCAAATACCCATGTGTCATCATTTTTTATATTACTTAAATACTAATTGATGATTTATTGTTTGATAAGATTTCAAATATTTGATTCACCTATTGGTAGAAATATTTAGAATTAAAATCTTTTTCTCAGCATAATAGGGATAATCCTAACATTCCCTAGCTCCCCTTACCACATAAGCAACATCTAAGCAAAAGCTCGGGAACTACTTACTCCCTACAATCGTCAGTAGGTCACATCACCTGCCCTAACTTCCCGAAATGGGCTCGCGAGACCTACTCCTCACTAATCCCATAATTAGGAAAGAAAATCTGAGTCCATATTAATGGTCGGTAGCATAGCCTAGCCTCACCAGCCTTTTCTTCCGGTCGAACGATGAAGAGACCATGTCTTGCTTGACCCAAAGAAGCAAGAAAGTCAGACCAAAGGCATCACACACTCCTCACTGATCCTATAGTTAGGAAAGAGAATTTGACTCTACATTTATGGTCGATAACATGGTTCAGCCTCACCAACCTTCTCTTTCAGGCGAACAACGAAGGGACCACACCCTACCTAACCCTGACAATCTCCAAGCATCGCCCATGGGAGCATACGTCAGCAAGCCGCTTACATTAAATGCCTTGTCCATGCAGGATAAGGGGAGCCTTGACGGAGACCTGTCTGCTCCACCAAACGCCCAAGTATAAAAGCCAAGCTAGGGCAAGCAGGTGGGTAAGAGTTCTTCACTCTCTTACTTATATCGTTAATCTCCCTCTCCGTCTCTTTGACTTAACCATCGGAGGGGTCGAGCTAGGACACCCCCAGTGCAGGCCTATTATGCAGGATTGTCGATGCAGCCAAGATGCACGACCAGGAGGCTACCCAGCAAAGGGGACCGCCCAACTCCCCAACCAAGCTTCATTGCTCGAAGACTAAGTCGCTCCCGGTGAACTACCTCTCCCTACAGATTCCTTCGTTCTTCTCGCAACGCTTGCTCTTCACGTCAGTTAGGATGAGTCATCAAAAGGGACTCACACTTTTGATAGTGAATCAACTAGGCTGACTCACCCGTCGACAATCTCTGTGTATTAGCGGAAAGGTAATGCACCTAAGTATTAATAAAGTTAATATTTTTGGGAAAGGTACGTGAAGTTTTCATCACATTAAAGAGTATAAATATTGAAAATGAAGGTTATAAAAATATGCATCATATAAAAAAATAAATATTGGAAATAATGTCTTGCTAACATTTATATTCTTCTAATAGAAAGAAAAAAATAATTGGTTTCTTCCTGCCTTTCTAGCATACTATGAGTTGCTTTTCAATTTTGTACATGGAGAGAGAACTTTCATAACATTGCCACAAAGGAGTAACTTTTTCATGCTTCAGCAAGGGTTTGAGATAACACCAGAGATTTGTATCTTCTATCTATCTAAGATGGGTTTTGGTGTTCATGTGAATTGCCTTGAGGAAAACCATCATCACTGTGTTAGATATGACTCTTAAAACTTGACCATCATCTCATCCTGTATCTTTGTTTTAATGAACAATATCTTCTCTTTGTACTTTAGATCATAGAAGATTTTCTTATGATCCAAGTTCTTAGATGCTGTGATTTGCATGTCAAATCTAGTGAATGGCAAAATCCAAACTAGATTAGCCAAGATTTTGGGTATTAATTGCTTGGTAATATGATCTTTGGCTAGTTCTTGCAGGCATATCACAGGTGTAGAGTAGTATAACTATAATCCCCTAAGGAATGAAGCCACTGAGTTTGCCAAAAAGAGCTTCAAGTTCCTCATCCCTAACATGACTCTCTGAAGTTTTCAAGGATCTACCAAGTATACCTCAAAACCTCATTTAAACTTGAAGTTCATCCAGAATAGATCTACAGATTTTTCAATTAAGTTGATTAAAATTAGTGATGCAAGAGAGGTACATATAGAGACTGGAGAAAAGTTATCATTATGGATAATGAAAGGACACATGAGTACTATTAGCCAAAGTTTGGCTAGTTAGTCTGAAATAGAGCTCAATAATGACAAAGATCTATGACTGTTTATTGTCCCCATCGTGAAACATTGAATTGATCCACAAACATACATTTTATGAGTCTTCAACCTAGTTTAATGATGATTATTGAAGCTTCAAAGTCATTCACATATGATTTATGTTGGAAGTCCAATCATCTTATTTAAGATCTTTTGGGTTCTTCAATGGTCAATGAGTTCCCAGCAACACTTCATCATGACACTCATTCCTTGTCTGTAGAAACTAGATTTTACTGGAAGATAAAGTACCTGAAGCTAAAGTGAACCAATAAGGCCATGTAAAGAAGAAAGTATAACTAATTTGTCATCTTTTTTATTTACTAAGCTGCTTTGTTGCATGTACACTAAGCTTAATGAGTTCATTGACCACTAAATAGGTAGAAACAGTTTTGTATTAGGAAGACATGGCAGAAGTATCAACTAAGATGCTCCTCAAGTTAATAGTTACTGAAATGATATGAGGAACTCTCACTGATGAGATCGATATAAACTCACTCTCTCTTTCTCCACCATGTAGGTGGTGCTGTTATATTTAGAATCTTCCTCAAATCTCTTGCTGCTATTCACAGCTGAAGAAAAATAAATACTTCACTTTTCATGTGACAAGCCTTTCCAATTTTTTTATTCATGATTATGTTTTGAGTTGCTCAAACAGATTATCCCATTCATATTGTAGCTAAGTCTCAATTACACAAGTAAACAATCAGGTGAGATATGCTTCTTTTATCCGGTTCGCTTATCTTCAATAAAACACTAGCATTTCCTCCTCTGTATTGGAGGCTGAGGAGTTAGTTTGCACTTTTGTACTTCAGTTGGTAATCAAATTTAGCAAACAAGTGTGGTGATTTGTACATCATCTCAACATTTTCATTTCATGTTATTACCAAACTTTCACTCTAGCTTCAAGTTTTCAGCAATCTCAAGAATTAGGTAACTTGATACCCAAGGAAAAGCTTGTAGGTGCATCACTATGATGGCCTTGTTCATGAAAAATGAAAGATTTCTGGAAGCATGATATGAGTAAAGATTGAAAATTATCATAAACAATTGTGATGTGAGCTTCCCTTTAACCAGTCATGCCAAGATTGTATTCACTAGCTCATCATGTTCAGAAATCTTTGACATCTGCAACTGTTGACTAGTAAAATTACTTTCCATAGGATAGCCTTTTTTGCCTATTTGGAGCTGTTGTTTAACATTTAACTATCATTTTTTATCCTATGCTGATAAATGTGTGCAACTAATCCTCTGTTTGCAACACTTAGTTCATCTAACACCTGCTTTCATGACTTCTAGATGTGTTTGCTAATGAAATTAGTGCAAGAAGAACATACAAAAGATCTCTGAAATGATATCATCAGTACCATCAAAGAAATCCTGTAGGAATATGTCAGGTACCAACACAGAATTAGATCAGGCTTTATGAGGCTCTGAAGTGCTCCATACTGACAAAGGAGCAGCACCTGCATTGAACATCTGGTGCTTCATTTCCTGACACTGTAAACTATGCTCATCAGACAAGCAGACTCAGATGACAGAGGTAAAACTGATTCTTTTTATTCCTCCTTGCAGAGTTAACATGGAGTGCAGAAAATAACTCCCAAATCTACTTTTCACATCCCTTCTTCCAATCATTTTATCCCACAGTAATCTTCCTTTTTCCCCCTTCTTCAGAGTGTCTTTCAAGAAATCAGAAACCAGCATCAGAAAAGAAAAGAAAAAGGTTCTGAGCAATGACTTGTTGAGTAGTTCCACTTATCTTGTTTTTGTTTTGTGTTTCCTAAATTTCCACACAAAATTTTTACATAGACTCCTCCTCCTTTTTAATGTTTGAATAAAAAAAGAACAGCAAAACCATAGTGTTGGGTACATGGCTTCATTTCTTGACCAAGTGAGACTGGTTGGGGGATCAGGACAGTCCAAGCTGAAACATGTTGTCCTTGATCCAGACAAATCCTGACCGCACAGCAGAGCCCATGTGAAATTGATCAGATGGCCCTAATTGTGCAATTGATGAGCTATTCTGGTCCCACCAACAACAAGAATCTAAATGGCACCAGAATCCAATCACTCATCCAGGGGGTGATATTTCCTATTCTCTGGACCACATCCAATGATGAGGAGGTATATTTCTTTTCCAAGTTTCTTTTGCATTTGGTAAATGGAAACATCAAGTAGATTTCTTTCATGATGCTATGAAATGTGGAGAAAAGCCATTACTGAAGAAGGTAAGAAAGAGTAGATGTAACTCCAGACAAAAGGAAGAAACCTTGAATCAGCTGTTCAATGAACTTGCAATGTCTATCTCTCTCCCTCTTTCTTCATTCTCATCCTAACTGAACATGCTATCTGCAATAGAATGGCTAGACATTGTTAGAAAAATGGTGGGGTGAAGATACAATTTGCTGTCATACAGATGAGTAATCCCCAGAACTTGGAATTGTTCCTCATCAAGGATTCTCCTTATGAACAAGTGAGAGAACTTTAAAGGAAGGCATGCATTTTTGCCAACTACTAATCCTTATGAACAAAAATATTATTCTTGCTTAAAGAAAGATCACCTTTTCTTTTGTTTACCAGAGTAGTAGTGCAAATCCAAGTAACATGATCCTCTCATGAGCTCCTAAATTGTGCTATGATTCATAGAGTTTAGAGTTACATCTTTCTGTGATGTTGTTTGAGTGTATTTTATTTTCTATGTAGAGTATGTTTTCTTTATTTTTGTGATGATAATATTGCCTTTGTAGCCATGCATATATTATTCAAGCCAGTTTTTGAATGAGAGTTGTTTCTTTGGAGATCTTTTGGAGAAAAAGAGAAGAAAAATCTTTTACTCATTTTTGGTCGTCAAATAATATTCTTATATTTGAATTACATAAAATTATGAAAATATTTAGCTCGTGTTTAATAAAGTAGTTAGGACATCAATATAACTCGAAAGGATAAATTATTAAATTATGAATCAAACCTAATATATATCACCAGACTCCTTCGATACTTCTTATTCTTTTCTTGACCTTTATCTCGCATATAAATATTTAAATATATAAATGATTAATTTGTTGGTCAAACTTCAACATATAAATCCTCCCTCTCTCTTTTAATGCTTAATAATGTAGGACTATTATTAGTCATTTTTCAATCTTTATACCACATATAAATAACATCTTTCTTTCATATCTTGGTCAATTGGGCCTTTTACTTGTACGGATTCTCACCTTCTCTAAAGTCAAATTGCAAATTGACCTTAAGTTGGCTGTAGTCAAATGGATTCATCTAGCTTTTTTTTCACTCAATTTATCCACCCGGTGCAATTTTAATCTTTCATCAATCATCAGCTCTAACACAATGTTAATGTTTTCATAATTATATGAGTTTAAATCAAACTAGTTAGACTAAAAAGATGTTTCTTCAACAAAGATGTTCATTAGAAAGAATTTAGTCGATGAAATATGAACTAGAGACACATCCGTTCATAGAAATGACTCCAGGATCTTCAGAAGATGAGAGAGAAAACTTCTCAGTACAAGAAGAAGGCAACTGAATCTTTCCATCACTCCTATTCTATTCTCAATTTTTATATGTTTTAACATTCTTACCTCCTGTGAGGTTGAACAGTGGAAAAGTGTTCATATGTGTGTGTGTGTGTGTGTTGCCTTCTCCTGGACTTACCATGTATTTGCTGTTCCACGAGAATTGTAGCTAGGGAAGTCGAGTCCATCATCATCATCATGTTCCGTCCTCTGGTCACAGTAAAGCATCAGCACAGAAATGCTCTTTTGTCACCCTGGGAGACATCTTTTTGTCTTTGAACACATGTTCCGTCCCTGCCTTCTCCCTCAAGCCCCTCGAGAGGCTCGTCCTGTTATTCCCCCGGTAAAAGAGACGCAACCCCCAACCAACTTGAAGCTTCTCCACAGCTTCCAAAGCTTTGCACCCTGTAGTTTGGTGACCTCTCTCTCCTCGCCACTCCTTTCTTCTCTTCCTTTCTCGAGAGTTGCTTTCATCTTTCGTAATATGACTGACTACGTTCTCACATTTCCATCCGATGGCTTCTTGAACTTGCACAGCTGCCATTCTTCTTCTCTCTTTGATCAGAGCTGTTTATATCCGAATGTTTTCGGTTCTTTGCGTTTGTATTCTAATACTTTGCTCATTAATCGATCTTAGAGATGTTATTTTGTCGAAGCAGCCATGCAAGATATCTGCAAAGTTGTCTTGTAGAGATGCCTGAGGAAATGAGACCAAACCTAGGCCTAGTGTTTCCGCTTAGGGGAGACAAAGCTGTCTCCATGTGGAGAAGGAACAGGACCAAGGCGAACATACATTCCGAGAAGAGCCTTCTGTCCCCATGACAAGCTCATCGCATTGGACCGGCGAATGGCACAAATATTTAACGGGACAAAGTTTATCGCAAGTTCTTTGGGATTTTAACCTGCACCTCCACCACCATACAGGAGACAATAAATATTCATTGTCCTCGTGTGGGCAATCTTCATGTCAACTCCATATCTGTCTCGAGTTATTCACTCCAAGATGGATATGTTGATAAGGAGACATGCATGTATACCTCAAAGGTTTGACATATGTTTACAGCACATACTATCTACATTGAAGGTATTATGTTTATTATTTGATGTAAACATACTGTACCACCCTCAATAAACCCACGATGGAATCACCCTAAAAGCTGTGTCGTTCGCAGCATCTAAGAAGACTATCAAACAGCAACTCCACTGGTTTGACAGGGATGACAGATCATAGAAAAGGAAGAATGAGGGCACAGTATCGGTGAAAAGAAAGATCCATGCGTTCCTAAAAGATTTCTGCCTGCCTGAGAAGCTTAAAGTAGAGGATCTTTCAGAGAGCAACTGATCAAGCATGCCCTTGGTTATCTTTCACTACAAGCAAACCGAAACGAGAAGCAATAGCTTGTTTCCCTTTTTTGAGAGATAACTCGAAAAGATCGAAGCAACAGCCAGAAAACACTACTTTGCATATAAGCCTAAAGTGAACTACAGGAGAGAAAGGAGATCCATAGCTAACCTGACAGCCTAAGAACAACACATTTCCATTGATCTATGAGAGTTATTAGTAAGCGTGAAGAGATGCTGAGATGAGTCTCCGCTTACAGGGAATTATGCATTGGCCATATTACCTCCCCTTGTGAGCTTGTAGAGAGTCTTGTTCGATCTCGGACAGGGGCTCGTCGTCGTCCTCAAAGCAGTCGGCGCCGACTGGCGCGTGGCCCCGGCCGAAGGACTTGATGTGATCCTTGAGCGACCTCTTGTGCTTGAAGTCGGAGCCACAGATGCAGTACCACAGCTTCCCGCAGTTCTTCTCATGGGTCCGCCAGTCGCCGCGAACGGCGAGGGCCTTGCCGCATTTCCGGCACACGAAGGGCTTGATTCCGTGCTTCCTTTTGAAGTGAGTTTGGAGGGTCCTGAAGTCCTTCAGTGGCTTCGATCTCGGATGGTCGATGTTGTTCTGGCAACCGGGCGCGCAGCAGTAGCATGGAAGCCGTAACATCGCCGTCGGCTGGATGCCTCTTAGCGACTCTGGTCCCTTCCTGTACTGTGATCCATGTCCCCACATATGCATCTGTTGCCATTGAAACACCACTATCAATTTAGCTATCTTTGTGCAATATCTTCTGGCGATAGTTACAAACATGAAATGAGGAGAGTTCTACTTCATCTTTTCTAAGGGTATAGAAAGAAGAGGAATCAAAGTTTAGGTCATTAGCGTTGCTTGACAATCTTGAACTCGGTCTTCAGCGTATGAAGGTTAGAATTATTCTTCCTGCCACGAGGGAGGGGCCTCTGGAAGCATTGTACTGATGAAAACCTGCTATCATCTTCTGACACTATGCTGTTGAGCTTGTCCTATTGGCAAGTTGGGTTGCCGCCGGTCAAAGAACTCACTAGATGAAATCTAAGAAATGAAGGAAAAGGCTCACTGCATGAGTTATCACACACACCCAAAGAGAGATCCTCTCTCTCTCTCTCTCTCTCTTATTTTGGAGATAAAGCCCTTATAAATCTAAGGTCAGAAGACACGAGGACCTCCATTTCCTGATACAGTGCACTTTGGGTGCAGAAGATTTTATCCTTCTCTATGTATGAACCGAAGGTACCCTGAAAGGACTTGAGATCTTTTCAGTGTTGCTGCAACTCCCAACGCACAATATATGTATGTATATGTCAACAAACTCCAAAAAGCACAAAAAGCATGAATCGGAACATAGGTTGCGTGTAGTTCAATCACATAAAAAGTAGAGGAGGCATACAGTATCCATCCCAGTCTCGGTTAGCCCAGACTTGGGACAACGATGAGTGCAAAGGGAATAGCTAAAAACGAAGATCAGAAATCAACACAAGTGATTTGAAGAACCGAAGAGGAAGGCAGAAAAGATTACCTGCAAGTTGTTGTACCTATTGAAAGATTTACTGCACACCGGGCAAGAGAACTGGATTGGACCAATGAGGATCTGATATGGGGTGGGAATCCAATACTGTCCCTTGTTGATCCTTCCTATGGGATTGGAAGGGTAACCTAAGGGAACCACATCACCATCACCTCCTCCTCCTCCTCCTCCTCCTACTTTTTGTTCAGTAACAGCCTCCGAAGAGTTTCTTGATATTAGATCAACTGCACCGGGGCTTGGAGGGCCTAAGTGGAGAGAGATAGCCGCAGCATCAGCTTCGCCATCGATGCACATGGCCTCGTCCTTTCCACCTTCATCAAACACGCTGCAAGAGGTGTTGTCCTCCCCTGGGTGCCTTGTGGGACTCAACCTGAGGAGAGGGAGGGCCTCTCTCACAGGAGGAGAACTGGTGTGGCCGTGGGAGAAGCCGTAGGTGGTGGCAACTGCCGGAGAGGATGGGGTGGAGGAGGAGAAAGTATTGTTGCTGAGGAAAGCCTCGAAGAAATTAGTGTAGTGATCTGCCATGGTTAGGGATGCTCACAGAGAGTAGAACGAAGCGAGACACACAGAGAAGGAACAAGTTCTAAGCCACCAAGATCTACAGATGATCACAAAATCAGAAGAAGACTAGACAGTAAAACATCAAACAAAGAACAATTCATGAAACCAAAGAGAAGGAGAGGAACAACCTGCCAGACACCGGTAGGGACTGCGGGAGAGAGGTGATATAAGAGCCGCGTTGTATAAGCGTGGCGACAATCATAAGCAATTCTTATTGGAGGATGAGAAGTCAATATACAAAACTCTTTTACTATAATAATAATAATAATATAATAAATCTTAATTATTTGATCAACTATATGAATCTTTTACTATTTAATTCTTATTTATAGTCTCTATTACAAATTGTTAAGCCTTTTTTATTTTTTTATCACTAATATTTGACTATTGTGTTAAAGGACTTTTAAGCACATGTCCATATATCTTAAATGATTTTCTATCATATATCCTCTTTCTAGTTTTTCATAAATAAAAATATTTATTTTCTTAACTTTCACATATATCTCAACATTCTTATTTCAGAAAAATAAATTTTTATATATATTAATTTTAACTGTCTAATACTCAGATCCATAAGATATTATTAATCTCATAATTATCATATAAAATTATTTTTTTAATCTTAAAAATATCTAATGATCAAACAAAACTTCTGATCATCTTATTTTTACTCTATAAATAATAATTGATTCAAGATACCTAAATATTTTACTTAAACTAACTTTTTATCCATCTAACTTAAATATATTCTCTAATTTATTTTTAAAATTTTTAAAATCATATTTTATATATTCAATCTTAACCCTAATTAATCTAAAACCTTAGTTACTAAAACTTACCTCTATAATTTAAATTTATAATTAATGCTACGTAGGCTTGTCTCCATTGACAAGTCACAGCAAACAAATAGGAGAAAAGGAAACTTTAAGAGAATCTTAGGCCAAAGACAAGCAGTGAGACTTTTGGCCTAGATGCTGTTTCCACCCACTAAGATAAATATTAGAGAGAGAGAGAGAGAGAGGAGTGGTTTTAGTCTTGCTGTGTAGTTTTCTTCTTGTACGTTTCTCTGTAACTCTTACAAGTGCGATTCACAACGTTACTCCTCGTGTGCTTGCTACAGTCCGGCATTTCCTTTGACGGTCGAGCCACGGTCGGCCTGGAACCTACCGATGTATTAATATAACTCCCATCCCAATGCTAATCGACCACTTTTTCTTTCGATTTCATGAGCTCAGTGTCTTCTAATTAACCCCTCTCATCTTCTCGTAGTTTGTACAAGTCCATGCAAATCTACGTCCCCCCTCCCATGCATGGAAGCATTAAATTAAAGCACCCGAAGACCCAACTTAGGCTTACTTGGCCTGTGATGATCATGCTTAAGATCCTCAAAACATGTTTATTGAGGGTTTTCTATGATCATATAATCGATTGAGGTGTCGAAGACAATCCTTGTTAAAGTTTTTGTTGCTATTCGCTTGCACAGTACCATTATTCAGCGTTCAACATTTCCATGCACTGGAGAATTCAATGATTAGGTTCATGTAGGCCAGAGATCTAAGCAAGCACGCATACATGTATCAACTTGTACATATATACACATGAGTGGTGTTGTGTAATCTTCTTATACTTGAATAGATGTTTTAATGCAGATGAACACTCGATTGGTCATTCTGAGAGATGAAACTGTAAATGCTGGAAGTCATTGTCATGAGAGTGACATTATCTGCTACACTTATTGCTCCCGGAAGCAAGTATTGTAGCATCAATTATCCTATTGGTATTGGAAATCTTATAACATTGTAGGTTGTTTAGCATTGTAAACGTAGTGATAAGTCTAATAAAGTATACTTAAACATTAGTGATGTACCTCATTTACCTATCTTAAGTTAGGGGTTTAAACCATTAGTCTCTCTCTCATCCCTTGGTGCATTAAATAAGTTGTAAAATAAAAGGGAGTAGTGGTTGATTGAGAGGGTGGTGAAGGAGAGTCTTTATACTATTTAGTTACATTTTTCACTCTATATAATTTCTACACACCCTCGTACATCATAACCCCCTCATCTATATAGAGAGAGGTTAGAGGATGATTTCAAACAAAAAATATCTTGTAGCGGCATAGTTATTTCAAACCAAATTGTACCTAATGTACTAATTTTCGTGTATGGAGGGGGCCATGACAGTGATCTTATATACTTGCCAGCCAGGAGGAGAAACTTGTTTTCGTCACTCAAACAAACAAGAAAAAGAAGAAGTCATTCCTCACTAAATACCCTTGTTTTCGTGATTCGATTCCTAGGAGGAACTTGTGGCACCATTTATGATAATTACCCTTGATTTCTCATATTAAGATTTTATGTTAAAGGCTTTTTACCACCACATCTCTTTTGTGTTTCCTGAGCTACTACTACTCCTGACTCCATAGAGCATTGCTTCTTGTGCCACTTTTCAGTTTTTTTTTTTTAATTTTCTTTTACAGTTGATGAGCAAAAAAATTAATCTTAATCTCCCCAATCCTACTCGGTGGTGTACGGGTGAATGGATTGATGTAGGAGCTCGAGTAGATGGTAATGTGGATTTGCGGGTGGTCGTCCTTGTTACGGGTTTGTGATGGGGTTTGGAGAAGTCGCAATGAGACTTTGTTTAATAATTTTAAAATATTTATTTCCAATATCTTTTTTGGTTGTGGGTTTCGATGGCAATACGTAGGAGAGGACTTGTGTTAGGGTGATGCTGAATTGCGAAGGTATGCTAAGATTTGTTTTAAAAGATACATTTTAATTCTTATGATTTTGGTCATCGACTTCTTATGTCTTTATGGTTTATGTTTACTTATGTCTAAAATAATCTTATATTTTAAAAAATATAACATATAAACTTCTACCGTCAAGTCTGATTTAACAAACGTTAAAGTCTGATTACATGACATGTTGATTCACAATAAATTATTAATATAATTATTTATAAAATTTAAGTTAACAAATTAATAATATATCGATTTGAAAATATGAACCGACTATCTAATCAACCTTGTCGAGCCAGGAGACGTAAATCTTCATGATAGAGTGCTCCCACATTTTTCACTTTCCCTATATTATCGCTCATATTAGGAGACATGCCAACCTCACCTACCCCATCTACTTTGCCTCTTGGCACAACACGGTTTTTCTCTCCGCACTTCTTCATCAAGAAGATGATGCATTCACTGTCGAGCAAGGAGCGATGGGCGAGATGGAGAACCATAACTCGAATAGGAGAACTATCAACAACAATAGTGTAATTTTAAAACTTAAATTATACGTATCAGTATATTAATAATTTATTATGAGTCGATATGTTAGGTAAGTAGATTTTAATGTCTATTAACTTAAATTTGACGGGAGATGTTTGTATACTATATTTTTGAAAATAGATAGATTATTTTAGATCTAAATAAACTATAAAAACTTAAGAAATTCATAACTAAAACTAAATAGACCTTAACATAAAATCTTTTAGTCATCTATTTTAAAGAAGAAATTGATAACTAAAACTAAATAGACCTTAACATAAAATCTTTTAGTCATCTATTTTAAAGAAGGGAGTGGCCCTCTCGGTTAAGCTTTTTGTTACACTCCGACGCTTGGAGTGTTTTATTGTAACAAGTTGATTTAATTAATTAAGTATATATATATATATATATATATATATATATATATATATATCTATATATATATATCTGTCGAGGAGTTCTCAAAAGTGATATTTGGAGTGGATAATAAATAACCGATAAGCCTTAACACACATTTCATATGAGACTATTTTGAAGTGTTACGTTTGAATTTGTGGTAGAAGCTGTGTAGGCCATTGAATCTATCACAGAAGGTCTGATGATAATGTTGAGTTTTAATCAAGTTCATCACACCTTCACCTCATCACCCACAGCAGCCGAGTTCCTCAAGATATCAAATTCCTTGCTGAATCGGAGGTGATGAATGATCTGAGAGCTCTCCATGTCCCTTCTGATGAATCATGCCTCTATAATGGATGGTTGGTCAAATCAAGCGACTATGATTGATCCAACACCCATTACTTGCATCTTACTTACAAAATAATGCCGCAAGTGTGTCATGGTAATCCAAACACGCAGCGAATTCCGACAGCATCTTGTTTTTGTGATAGCAAGAAGCCGCGTTGCTCCACCTCCACCGAGGCATCCATCAGAGTTTGGCCTTCATAATGATTGGAGTTCGGCACTCCGTAAACGAAAAATATAGCCTCTTGTGATGATTCCTTTTGTTCTTTCACATGGAGATGATGTTGTGTCTGTGTTTGATGGTGACACAGCCATTATTGTGGAATAAAAGCTTAGTGTGGCTTAGTTATCACACAGTGCTTGAAAAGACAAGCTCAGCACAATACCGATTGTACTATATGGCCAATATGAGGTGAGGTTTCTATTTGGGGATCATAGTTCATGTAATATATAACTTGATGATGATTTGTGATAATTAATTTAGACAGATGAAGTGCATTGTCATGTAAATTAATATAGGCTAAGAAAATAAAATTTATGATCGAGTGACCATTGTGGACAGACATAAATTATATAAAACTAATAATAATCAATTTTAGGAAAAGATATCGATGACTACTGACTATGATTGTTGGGACTGGTCTTAGAGTCAACTTATCTTCCTTATGAAAAAGATAAACATTCTTATCTTCCCTATTTCCTTTGTAATTATTACTCAAGCTAATATCTGAGTAGGATGACTCCAACATATTAGATTTTTCTTGGAATATCTCTATATATTCCAAGAATGTTGTATTCAGAAACACAACATTCTCACCTCCAACTTTATGCAGTGTTCCACTCCAAGGACATCTTTGTTGCCAAGAATAAACACCCACTTGAAGAACAAGTTGCATCCAAAAGACTGATGAAATCCTCCTTTTCCCTGCAAAATATCTGAGGTAGTCTTTGCTGCAATCTCCAAAGTGAGCTTTGTCTGCAAATTCATCAGCAAGCAGAATGCATCCTCGGACTGAAAAGAAGGATTTAACAGCCTTCATCCTTTAATCATTAGACTCACTTTTCCTTCTGCAGCTGCTCTTTGAAGCACTTGGCAAATCTTTGCTACATACATTATGACTTGGTTAGATCTGATGTGAGGATTTAGATGCAACCTTCAGTCTCTATCATATAATGATGAAACTGTAGTCCAAGATGTTGCACTCCCCAAATCATCTGTACAGACATAAATTATATAAAACTAATAATAATCAATTTTAGGAAAAGATATCGATGACTACTGACTATGATTGTTGGGACTGGTCTTAGAGTCAACTTATCTTCCCTATGAAATAGATAAACATTCTTATCTTCCCTATTTCCTTTGTAATTATTACTCAAGCTAATATCTGAGTAGGATGACTCCAACATATTAGATTTTTCTTGGAATATCTCTATATATTCCAAGAATGTTGTATTCAGAAACACAACATTCTCACCTCCAACTTTATGCAGTATTCCACTCCAAGGACATCTTTGTTGCCAAGAATAAACACCCACTTGAAGAACAAGTTGCATCCAAAAGACTGATGAAATCCTCCTTTTCCCTGCAAAATATCTGAGGTAGTCTTTGCTGCAATCTCCAAAGTGAGCTTTGTCTGCAAATTCATCAGCAAGCAGAATGCATCCTCGGACTGAAAAGAAGGATTTAACAGCCTTCATCCTTTAATCATTAGACTCACTTTTCCTTCTGCAGCTGCTCTTTGAAGCACTTGGCAAATCTTTGCTACATACATTATGACTTGGTTAGATCTGATGTGAGGATTTAGATGCAACCTTCAGTCTCTATCATATAATGATGAAACTGTAGTCCAAGATGTTGCACTCCCCAAATCATCTGTATATATTTATTTATACATGCGTTTTCAAATAGTGACAAATATCTTACTGAGAGATTTGAGCAATATCTTACGATCGCATGTCAAAGTTCTTACGAGTTTAGTTTGCCAACTCCGGATGAGATTTAAGTGTGCTTCAAGGGATTTGCATTATAATACTAAATATATCTTATACATCACATTTCCTTTCTTCTACTGTCATGAAAGGAAGCCACCATCCATGCGATATGGGTTAAGGAGAAAAGAGGAGCGAGTGCAGCCATAGCTTTACTTTCTCCGTCAACATCCATCGCCGAGGGGAAGCGATGCGGGCGTTTCCTTAGAAGCCCCTGTTCGCGGCGGCCGCCCTCGTCGCGGGCGCCTCCTCGTCTCCAGCTTCCTCGTCGGCGCTGACCGCGGCCTCCTCTGCTCCGGCTCCCCTTATCCAGCTGGTAAGCCCACTGAACCCACTGAGTGAAGGAAGCCCACTTCAGCCCATCATTAACCATGTCAGGTCTACCTGGAAATAACAGGATGGTTGGGGGTATATTTGGAAACAAAATCCTAAAAGCAAAGTCAAAATAGATGTTCGTAGACAAATTGTCAGTTATTGCAACGTTTGACCGTTCCTCGCCATCCACGTGCTGATACGTACGGTGACGATTCGTTTCGCATATAAAGTTTTATGCGTGAGTCAACCTTTTCGTTCCCACCTCTCGCCTTAGCCCCGCATAATTCTCTTTTGCCTCCTATAAAGTGGGAGTCGTAGAGCGCTACGGAACAAGAGCGAGAAAGTGAGATCGATCACGCTTCCCAACGACGGTAAATCCTTGATCTCTCCTCGGTTTCTTGCTTCTCGATTAGTACCGATCGAATAGTTTTGGTAGTTGGTCATCGATTTTCTCGGATCGGTGATTATTGCGGCGTTTCGGTGTGGTTTTCTTTTCTTCCTTTTTCTGCTTTACGGCAGATGAATGGTTCGTGATCTTTAAGTAAGCAATCGACTGGGAGAAGCAGCGAGTTGTTAACTTGTTGACCTTCTGTGCTTGTTTTTTGGTCCATTCCTGCCGGATCTGAGACATTTGTGCATATCCGAAGGATGCATATTTGATATCTTCAGATTTTAGCTTTAAGATTATATTTGCAGGATTTTGGTTTGATGTGTCCTGAACATATAATCGATTGATCTGATGGAAGGAAAGATCTCACGTTAAAAAGAGCTTCGTTTTCCTTTCTGACTGAGTTTTCCCCCTAAAGATCTGATCTTTAATCAGGTTTTGCCTCTCGGGATCCCTTCTGGGCTGGTGGATTTCTAAGGGTTTGATTTTGGTTTTTGGAACTCGCCTTAGTCGTTTCACTCTGTAGGCTGTATGATCAACGTTTATCTAGCCAATCCTAATTGTCGTAGGATTTTCCTTTTAAATATATAAAGATTATTGGATCTGTATCTATACTTTATCCACATCAATGTGCCATGGGATTTTGGAACTCTTGTTGAAAATCTGGACAATCTTTAAAACATCAATGCGCACCCAGACCTCTTAATCCTTCCTGCTTCACCCTCTGAAATCCCTCCCTCGCAAGTGCTTCAGCACTCCCTTTGTAGGGCATCAGAAGCGATGTGCATTGCACAATCAGTAGCAACTATCACCCCTTTTGCTTTCTGTACCACAGCCTAAACCTGCATGTTCAAGATTAGAGGAAAATGAGCCTTGACAATCTAAACAAAGAATAGCCCTGTAATTGGGCATATTTGATGGATTGTAATACATTATTAGCCTTGGACTCTCAGATTGCACAGTCTGTCTTTTTTGTAAGAGAAAGCTTGGATATGTACCAGATGACACTAGGTGGGAGACTATTATTCCTGTCTTTTCAAATCAACCACAGGGAATTTACAATAACTTGTTTTTGTGATAGCAAGAAGCCGCGTTGCTCCACCTCCACCGAGGCATCCATCAGAGTTTGGCCTTCATAATGATTGGAGTTCGGCACTCCGTAAACGAAAAATATAGCCTCTTGTGATGATTCCTTTTGTTCTTTCACATGGAGATGATGTTGTGTCTGTGTTTGATGGTGACACAGCCATTATTGTGGAATAAAAGCTTAGTGTGGCTTAGTTATCACACAGTGCTTGAAAAGACAAGCTCAGCACAATACCGATTGTACTATATGGCCAATATGAGGTGAGGTTTCTATTTGGGGATCATAGTTCATGTAATATATAACTTGATGATGATTTGTGATAATTAATTTAGACAGATGAAGTGCATTGTCATGTAAATTAATATAGGCTAAGAAAATAAAATTTATGATCGAGTGACCATTGTGGACAGACATAAATTATATAAAACTAATAATAATCAATTTTAGGAAAAGATATCGATGACTACTGACTATGATTGTTGGGACTGGTCTTAGAGTCAACTTATCTTCCCTATGAAATAGATAAACATTCTTATCTTCCCTATTTCCTTTGTAATTATTACTCAAGCTAATATCTGAGTAGGATGACTCCAACATATTAGATTTTTCTTGGAATATCTCTATATATTCCAAGAATGTTGTATTCAGAAACACAACATTCTCACCTCCAACTTTATGCAGTATTCCACTCCAAGGACATCTTTGTTGCCAAGAATAAACACCCACTTGAAGAACAAGTTGCATCCAAAAGACTGATGAAATCCTCCTTTTCCCTGCAAAATATCTGAGGTAGTCTTTGCTGCAATCTCCAAAGTGAGCTTTGTCTTCAAAGTCATCAGCAAGCAGAAGGCATCCTCGGACTGAAAAGAAGGATTTAACAGCCTTCATCCTTTAATCATTGGTCTCAGTTTCCTGTTTCACTCTTTTTTACCTTTGCTTTTTCTTTGTTAGACTCACTTTTCCTTCTGCTGCTGCTCTTTGAAGCACTTGGCACATCTTTGCTACATACATTATGACTTGGTTATATCTGATGTGAAGATTTAGATGCAACCTTCAGTCTCTATCATATAATGATGAAACTGTAGTCCAAGAGGTTGCACTCCCCAAATCATCTGTATATATTTATTTATACATGCGTTTTCAAATAGTGACAAATATCTTACTGAGAGATTTGAGCAATATCTTACGATGGCATGTCAAAGTTCTTACGAGTTTAGTTTGCCAACTCCGGATGAGATTTAAGTGTGCTTCAAGGGATTTGCATTATAATACTAAATATATCTTATACATCACATTTCCTTTCTTCTACTGTCATGAAAGGAAGCCACCATCCATGCGATATGGGTTAAGGAGAAAAGAGGAGCGAGTGCAGCCATAGCTTTACTTTCTCCGTCAACATCCATCGCCGAGGGGAAGCGATGCGGGCGTTTCCTTAGAAGCCCCTGTTCGCGGCGGCCGCCCTCGTCGCGGGCGCCTCCTCGTCTCCAGCTTCCTCGTCGGCGCTGACCGCGGCCTCCTCTGCTCCGGCTCCCCTTATCCAGCTGGTAAGCCCACTGAACCCACTGAGTGAAGGAAGCCCACTTCAGCCCATCATTAACCATGTCAGGTCTACCTGGAAATAACAGGATGGTTGGGGGTATATTTGGAAACAAAATCCTAAAAGCAAAGTCAAAATAGATGTTCGTAGACAAATTGTCAGTTATTGCAACGTTTGACCGTTCCTCGCCATCCACGTGCTGATACGTACGGTGACGATTCGTTTCGCATATAAAGTTTTATGCGTGAGTCAACCTTTTCGTTCCCACCTCTCGCCTTAGCCCCGCATAATTCTCTTTTGCCTCCTATAAAGTGGGAGTCGTAGAGCGCTACGGAACAAGAGCGAGAAAGTGAGATCGATCACGCTTCCCAACGACGGTAAATCCTTGATCTCTCCTCGGTTTCTTGCTTCTCGATTAGTACCGATCGAATAGTTTTGGTAGTTGGTCATCGATTTTCTCGGATCGGTGATTATTGCGGCGTTTCGGTGTGGTTTTCTTTTCTTCCTTTTTCTGCTTTACGGCAGATGAATGGTTCGTGATCTTTAAGTAAGCAATCGACTGGGAGAAGCAGCGAGTTTTTAACTTGTTGACCTTCTGTGCTTGTTTTTTGGTCCATTCCTGCCGGATCTGAGACATTTGTGCATATCCGATGGATGCATATTTGTATCTTCAGATTTTAGCTTTAAGATCATATTTGCAGGATTTTGGTTTGATGTGTCCTGAACATATAATCGATTGATCTGATGGAAGGAAAGATCTCACGTTAAAAAGAGCTTCGTTTTCCTTTCTGACTGAGTTTTCCTCCTAAAGATCTGATCTTTAATCAGGTTTTGCCTCTCGGGATCCCTTCTGGGCTGGTGGATTTCTAAGGGTTTGATTTTGGTTTTTGGAACTCGCCTTAGTCGTTTCACTCTGTAGGTTGTATGATCAACGTTTATCTAGCCAATCCTAATTGTCGTAGGATTTTCCTTTTAAATATATAAAGATTATTGGATCTGTATCTATACTTTATCCACATCAATGTGCCATGGGATTTTGGAACTCTTGTTGAAAATCTGGACAATCTTTAAAACATCAATGCGCACCCAGACCTCTTAATCCTTCCTGCTTCACCCTCTGAATCCCTCCCTCCCTCCCAAGTGCTTCAGCACTCCCTTTGTAGGGCATCAGAAGCGATGTGCATTGCACAATCAGTAGCAACTATCACCCCTTATGCTTTCTGTACCACAGCCTAAACCTGCATGTTCAAGATTAGAGGAAAATGAGCCTTGACAATCTAAACAAAGAATAGCCCTGTAATTGGGCATATTTGATGGATTGTAATACATTATTAGCCTTGGACTCTCAGATTGCACAGTCTGTCTTTTTTGTAAGAGAAAGCTTGGATATGTACCAGATGACACTAGGTGGGAGACTATTATTCCTGTCTTTTCAAATCAACCACAGGGAATTTACAATAATAGCCCTGATTATGCTTGAAGACTCCTTGTCCAGGGGAAAACCCTCTTATGCCAATCTCCCTGTAGCCACCTTTCCCTAAACTCAAAATAAATATGATCGGTGAAATCCATCTGGGAAGTTGTTATGATAGCAGCGAAGAACCTTTGAGGATTGCTCGGAAGTTGACAACCTTCTTTAAAAGAGTTTCCACAAAAGAACCTTTGTGCAGTGCATTTGAGCTCCACATTGCCTTCCATTCCTCCCACCTGCTAGTTTCATTACTCTGCCTCTCTTGTAAAAACTGATAGGTCTTTAGATATGGTAATCCCTAAAGTTTGTGGAGTCCAGGCCCGTTTATAATTATAGGATGTAAGAGTAATGTGAATCCTTTGGATTCTGTCAACTAAGGTGGAGTGGAACAGATGAAAGGAAATGCATATCCCAGGATCCCTCTCTAATAAGATCAGCCATAAGTTGAAAATTCCTCATCTCATTAACATAGAAAAAGTTTGGCCATCTGCTACGAGGATTATTTACAATCCAGGGGTTCTTGGTTGAGGCAACCTCTCTGGCATCATCAATGGTGAAAGATGCGTTCAGCAGGATATCCACTGACACATTGGAGTTCCCAAGGGAACACAAAGCAGAAATAAAAAACTAAAACCATAACCGTAATTGAGTAACACTGAAGTTGCGGTAGCAATGTGGAAAAAAGCTGCCTTAGCTATGTTTTTCAACTAGCCAATTCATTCTTTCAGTTAGTTGACTGGTGGAGTAACAACAGGTTACTGTTTATTTTGTGATTCACGGGTCTGGTCTACTTTTTGTCTTAATCTAGATCAAATAGGGGAGACATTTAGTTATTCACAGATGACAGTTCTTCATTTTTATATTTATTTGATCTCATGGCAATGTTGTTAACTTATTCATATTAATTCCACCAGCAAACCAGACATTAATAATTCTTAATTGTTAATGTTCCTCTGAACTTCTGGAATAACAAATTATTTGAATCTTGAAAAATGTTCCTCTGAACTAATAGATTCTTCTCTATATTCTTTTAGGAAGTAATGGCAGATCAGGTTAACCACCCAACAGTGAGCCAGAAGGTTGCAGGCCAGTTCCATCTTAGATCCTACTTTGCACAAGATCTACATGCTCGGAATCGCAGCTTCCATGGCCCCTCTTTGTATGAGAGGCGCATTACAACAGGAAACTTTATTAATCAGGATTTTCAGAAACCATACATGCAGTTCTGCAGTGCTAACTGTGGAATACCCACTGTAACATCTGTCTCACCTGTTTTTGCCAATGCTCCTGCCGAAAAAGGTTTTGCAAGCTTTGCTATAGACTTCCTTATGGGTGGAGTTTCTGCTGCGGTTTCCAAGACTGCTGCTGCTCCAATTGAACGTGTGAAACTACTGATCCAGAACCAAGATGAGATGATCAAGACTGGTCGTCTCTCTGAACCTTACAAAGGAATTACTGATTGCTTTGCCCGAACAATCAGAGATGAGGGTGTTGGATCTCTATGGAGAGGGAATACAGCGAATGTCATTCGTTATTTTCCCACTCAGGTAAGTTCTGTGTGTTGGTTCTGTCATATCATGTTCTTTTAATTCAGCAGGGGGGAGTTCCTCAGAAAGCATGATGTATAGACTACTAGTGTCATTAAGCATGATCTAAATGGTTTACATTCTCTAGGTTTAAGTCAAGTTCAATTCCGTGCCTTCTTATTTTTGCAAGTTTACAGGTTATTAACTGTTGGAGCTCTGGGCACACATCATTTCTTTAGATTTGTCATGTAGCCTGTAGATTTAATGTGTAATTTAACCTTGAGCTCCATGGTGAAGCTCTTCTGGCAGTGCATTTCATGTGTCCTTTCTGTGTTTTACTGAATTGTTGGTGTTTGAATGTAGATTGAGATTTACATTTGATATAGCAATATGCTAGCAGTGGCTTGGCACAACCAACCAAGTGAGGTTGAAGCATTTGCATTAATGTGATTGATTTTTTAGGTGTTCCCTTTCTTTCTTAGTGTCACTGTTTGAGATTGTTAAATCTTTTTATATATTAGTTTAATTCCTTTTTTTGCTATTCAACTTCATTAGAAAACAAAAGTCTGGAGATTCTGCAAAATACTTTGAGCTATGAGAAAAGCAGTTTTGTGTCGTCATTGATTTTGTTACTCTTTGAAATAACATACAGATTGTGTACTAATCATTGCATTTTGTCATGTTAATAATTGTACTTACAAAGACTATTACTTGCCAGGCTTTGAACTTTGCATTTAAGGACTACTTCAAGAGGATGTTTAACTTCAAGAAAGACAAAGATGGGTACTGGAAATGGTTTGCAGGCAACCTTGCTTCAGGTGGTGCAGCCGGTGCTTCTTCTCTGCTTTTTGTGTATTCTTTGGACTATGCTCGGACTCGTTTGGCAAATGATGCAAAGGCAGCAAAGACGGGTGGTGATAGGCAATTCAATGGCCTTGTTGATGTGTACCGGAAGACATTGCAGTCAGATGGTGTTGCTGGACTTTACAGAGGATTTAACATTTCATGTGTTGGGATCATAGTATATCGTGGTCTTTACTTTGGAATGTATGATTCTCTAAAGCCAGTGCTCCTCACAGGAAAGCTGCAGGTCTGTATCTCTAGCTTTCTGCATATTCTACCAACCCCCATGTTTCATTTTGTGCTAGATATAAATATTGGTTTTTAGCACTTTGGTTCTTAAATTTTGTAAACCAAAGTAATCAACATGGATATAAGGTTTTGGATATAATTGGAACTTGTCTCTGTATCATCAGTTGGAGAACTTTTGTTTGAATTTTGAAAGTTGTAATTACATGGCTCCAAAAACATTCCTAAGTGATTCCAGTTTAATGACAGTTTTAAATCTTCCATCAGTTTTAGTTTTCTGTTTGTCCTCCTACCGCGTTTAAAATTGTATCTTTGCTGACAACTGATTCGCCTTTATTTGCAAATGCAGGATAGTTTCTTTGCAAGCTTTGCCTTGGGTTGGTTGATCACAAATGGTGCTGGACTTGCATCTTATCCCATCGATACTGTTAGGAGAAGAATGATGATGACATCTGGAGAAGCTGTCAAGTACAAGAGCTCTTTTGATGCTTTCTCCCAGATCCTGAAGAATGAGGGAGCCAAATCATTATTCAAGGGTGCAGGTGCTAATATTCTCCGTGCAGTTGCTGGTGCAGGTGTGCTTGCTGGTTATGACAAACTTCAGCTCGTTCTTTTTGGAAAGAAGTATGGGTCAGGTGGTGCTTAAGGATACACATAATATTTTATGAAATTGAAAACCAATTTTCTTTAAACCAGATGCAAATCTGGATGGCATTTTTTTTAAAATTTCAATAAGATTCTGTTGAGGGAGATTCTCATTACAATTTTTTGGTGGAGGTTTGTTCTCCCAAACCTTGATAATTTTCAATTTAGATGATAGTGGTCCTGTCAAACAATTATATGTTTGAGGGAATTAATGAAGTTGTCAAGACTTGGATTAAATAGTCATCTTCTGTTACATTGTTGTGATTTGCCATGGCATTGTGGTTTCTTTATATATCTTTTGATAGGTACGATTGTAATATGAATAACTTGTGTGACCGAACAATCAGAAGGTGATCACCAGAATGGATGCATGGAATTCATTCTCAGGGAAGAACTCAATCTGACTCATGGCGTTTGGCTACTGTGATTATTGTGAATATGCTACTGGTATGGATACCTTGTCGCATGGTTAGTAGAGTTGGGTAATTACATATTTCTACAAATGGATGTTGGCAGAGTGATTTTGCTGTATTCCTGTTACATAAAGTGATCTTGATGCTGATTATTTTTGTGTAGAATTATTATGCACTCTTTTTTTAAAGCTCTCTGGAGGAGTTGACTTGAGCTTGGCTTGACTATAAAAGCCCAAAGATGGTAAATTGTTAGCACAATATTTTTAGTCGGTCAACCGGTGATATTTTTCAAGCTTCTCATGACCTGGAAATATAATGCTGTTGAGATGATCAAATATAAAGCCTCTCCCCCCCGCTTGCTTTCTGCTTTGGGATTATGAACAAAACGGTTGAGATGATCAAATATAAAGCCTCTCCCCCTCTTGCCTTCTGCTTTGGGATTATGAACAAAACAGCAGCCATCATCACCTGTACCGGAGAAGAAATGGATTGGGATTAGCCATTCCTGTAACACACTCGATTGCTTCATCATTGACAGGGGGGGGCTTACACCGACTGTTCCATCACCCACATGTCCATGGAAGAGAGATCCCCAGCCGGCAACCTCATCTGAATCATTTTATCATCCACAGGAGTACCAGCAGCTGCACAGGGATTCAGACGAGCTGTATCAGTTCCTACGCCATTTCCGTGAAGGATTCTGATGAATGCTTGGGTCACTTACTGAAAACACTGTCAAGATCATCTTTTCGGCGAAATCCATTGGACCTGTACGTCGATGAACGAAGGTAAGAGATCTTTTTGGCAAAATCCATTGAAGCGAGTTGAGCGGACGAATTCCCGAAATTTCTCGGAGAGCATTGAAAATTCCCACAATGGAAAGATGATTCTGCACTCGTCATTTTAAGAAATTCTTACCCAACCTTAGCCGCGCCTCCGCCCCGCAGGCAACCCCCCTTGGCCTCACACGTGGCCGCCCTGCTCGTCAGCCCCCCGCCCGCCCATCGACCCTCATCATCATCGCTGGCCGCGAGGGTGAGTCGCCCCCCCCTCCTTCCTTGCCTGCGGTTGGCGACGAAGAGGGGACACGAGGAGGCTGAGGGCAGAGTGTAGGATTCCTTGGAAAGATAAAATAGGGCAAAGCAGAGCCCATAGGGCGAAGAAGATCACCAACGCCAAGGAAAACCATTGAGAAACCATGTGCTGAAGCTGATGGGGTCTCCACGGGGAATGAGCTCGCCCTCATCCCCACTATTATGAGATTGACATCTGTGCCTGTCAGCGTGCTGATCCATCCGATGGCCGCGTAGTAAATCACTCCCAGTATCACCGGCTCGCGGAACTGGTTCGCGGCCGGGGTTTACCGCGGCGTCTCCTTCCGGGAGCCACTGCAGGACGCCGGTGCCCACCGGCATCATCATCACCGCCGCCGCCGTGTTCTGCATCCACATGTTAACGAACGTGGTCGTGGCGCAGACGCCCAGGAGCAGCAGTGGGGGGTTCAGTGGATCCCCGAAAAACAACAAGGTCACCTGTGCGTCATTCATTTCGTAGGCAAGGAGCGCAGACGAACGAAGAAGAACATGACGAACTCGGAACTCACATTCGAGGCCAGCCGCCGGTGGATGTTGTAATGTTCAACAGCCAACGCCAGTATGAAGCTGCCAAGCATCAGGGAGATGACGTCGTTCATGTACGACCTCGAGACATATTGACGTGCACGCCAAGGGGCCCAAGAGGATGAAGAGGAGGTTGGTGATAAGCTGCGGCTTGAGTGTGTGTGTGCAGCTCAAGGGTGGCCTTGTGATGGGTAGTAATGGAGTTCTGGAGTCATAGGAGCTGGCTTTGGGAGAAGAAGCTTGATGGGAGTTTGCGTTCGAGGCATGTTGGATATATATATATATATACTGGATTCTTCAGTGGAGCTCATAGATTATGAGGATACAGGAACAACCTAATGGAAGGAAAGGAAAACTTTGGGTCTGGATGTGTGAAGCTTCTCGCTTCTCTCTTCTTCCTCCAGGAAGCTGCTGGATTCAAAACAAAGGAAGCTCAAAACTGGTGTCTGTTGACTGGTCTCTGCACGCTGAGCTGCTGAGTGGCAGATAAGCATGCGAGTCATATGTGCTAATGGGTCACACTGCCTTTTGTCTAGACGTGTACACTTGTACGAGTTATTTTACTTAAGAAAGGGACTATATCATGTCAGTAGAACTGCACAAGAGCAGACAAACATAAGATAGAGTGTGAAGGAGAGGCATTCATCTCCATTTCTTTCCATGAATTCCTCTCAATTGTGATGCACTTGTTCTTGTGAACATCTAACTAAGATCTTTACAGTACAAATGTTCATGCTTGCTTATTTGTCTTGAAAACAAATGAACCTGCATCCATGAAGATTGAATTATCAGCAGCAGTTCTCATCTGACAGTGACACAAAAGTAAGCGAATCACTGATCAAGGAAGAGTCGTCACCTAACGTAGGCATAAGCAGAGACAGAGCTGCAATGCCTGCAACCTTTAATGGCGCCCCAGCGCTGATCATGTCCTTGATTCTGATGTGCCCGGTCGTGAATCCTACGACGTTCGATGGAGTGCTGGTCGGAAGCAAGAAGGCGAACTGCGCGCCAATGGCTCCCGGCACCATGAGCAGCAGAGGGTGCACGTTCATGGGCTCTGCCAGCTCGATGAGGAGCGGCAACACAAGCGTGGTGGTGGCGTTGTTGGACGTGAACTCGGTGATCGTCGCGCTGATTACGCAAGCGAGAGGTGCGATTGCCAAGTACGGAGCTGCGCGCAGGAAGTCGAGGTTCGATGATATCACCTCGGTGAGGCCGCTGGTCCGGACGCCGTCGGCGATCGCGAAGCCGGCCCCGAGGAGGAGGATGATGTTCCATGGCAACTTCTTGCACTTGTTCCAGTCCATCAGCATCTCTCCCTGGTTCTTCTTGTTGGGAATTATGAACAACAAGGTGGCCATCAGCACCTGCAGTGTGGGACAGAAAAGGTGGTGAGTTTTCATCTTCCCTACTTCATCTTCCATTTCTTGCTTCGGGCGTTCTTACACTGACAGTTCCATCACCAGCACGCCCATGGAACAGAGCACCCCACCCAGGAACATCATTTGTCAGTCTCCTCGTCATCCACAACACTACAAGCAACTGCGAACAGCAGAAGAGTAAGATGTATTGCACTGCTTGATCTGTTCTTGTTTCTAGTGACAAAGAATCATACACTGAATATAATTAAGACCATCTTCTCGGCGAATGCCATCGGGCCTGCAAAACAGCCACAGTGATCCTAAATCATACAAGGAATACAAACTGATCGAGACCTGATTATGGTAATCAAAGACTCACCTAACAATTCAAGCTCCCTTCTCAGGTGATTTCGATCGAGGTAAGCAGAAAGTGCCTTCCCTGAGTTCTTGGAGCAGTACAGGAGGCAGAGGATACCCCACAAGGTGAAGAAGATAAGCAGAGCAAGAGGGAACCCGAAGAAGAACCAGGAGCTGAAGCTGATCTGCTCTTCCTGAGGGAAGTAGCTCTCCCACATCCCAACCAAGATGAGGTTGACCCCTGTGCCCGTCAAGGTGCTCATCCCCCCAATCGTGGCCGAGTAGATCACTCCGAGGACGACTGCCTTGCAGAACCGCTTCACGTCGGGGTGCGCTGAATCTCCGTCCGGCAACCTCTGCAGGATCCCGGTGGCTACTGGCATCATCATGACTGCCGCCGCGGTGTTGTGCATCCACATGCTCACAAACGCAGTGGTGCCGCAGATGCCAAGCAGCAGCAGTGGTGGGTTCAGAGGATCTCCACAGAACAACGAAGTTATCTGCACTCCGCGCGAGCAAGTCGAATGAGCTAAATCCAACTCGAATGAGCTACGACAGCTCTCATGAACTTACGTTAAGAGCAAGTCGGCGATGGATGTTGTAGTGCTCGACCGCCAAAGCGAGCATGAAGCTACCGAGCACGAGCGCGATGATGTCGTCCATGTACGATTTGGCGACATCATTGGAGGAAGCAAGTCCGAAGAGAGGGAAGAGGAAGAGCGGCGACATGGACGTGACGGCCATGGGCACAGCCTCGGTGATCCACCACAAGAACACCCACGAGAGCACCGCGAGCATGTTGCGGCTCGAAGTCCGGCCACCGAGATCGAGGAAGAAGAATATGACCATGCACGAGAGAGGCCCAGAGACTATGAACAAGTTCTTCAAGGTGAGAAGTGACCTGAAAGGGTGGAGTAGGCTCTGTGGAGGTTGATGGAGAGGGAGAAGTGGAGTCTTGCGGTCATCTGAGCTCGAAGTTGGTATGTGATCCGCCATTGGAAAAGCTCAGACGGTAAAGGATATCACATTAGATTGAGCTGCAAACATACTTGGAAGGAACTCAAAACAGATGGAAGGCAAATAGATTGACCATGTACAGCTTATGTTGTCATCGAATGCTGACCTGATGAGTCACCAACTATTGTGATGATCGACACACACATTCTACCTCATCATATTATGACCCACAAGTTTGCCTCGAAGGCTCATAAGCTCTATCAACAACTGTTCTATACTTCTATAGTGTTTTGGGTAATTCAAATGGAGATGATCTGAAGTTAAGCAAACAGGAAAGTTGCATGTTTCCTTTCTTTTACTTCTCATTAGATACTTGGCATCTGTCTTCTCCAAGCTTGGCTAAACCATCACAAGGGTGCCCATCAATTTCCATTGTTGTTCTCTTTCTTTTGGCAGGGACTCAATTATTGTTGCCCACATCTCCTTCTCAGAGCAATTGGACAGAAAACTTACTCTTCTACAACAAGAATTAGACAGCCACAAGCGGAGAACATTTCCTGGAAGTCATAATAACAAGTATTATGATCCAAAATGGCAGTCTAATTCCTCTTCTTTCCCAATGCTTTGGCACTGCATGATGTCAGGAGAGAAGAGTTCATGTACGACCAGCAACCTTGTCTTGCACCCTTCAACAAAGACAAAGCAGAAAGCAAATGGAACACGTTATGCCATCTTAATTTACAGGCTTCGATGGTGAAAAGTATTCTGAAAGAATTGGATGCCTCTGCGAGGCAGTATGTTTCTCTGTTGATTCTTTATATTATTTTTCCTTGTTTTTTCTAACATCATTTTCACGGAAAAAAATGGTTTATCGATCTTAAATTTGTATAGATCTATCTTGTGGACTTCGGTGATCATATTATAAACTTGGTATTAGTGAATAGAATAGAAAGATATGTTAAAGAATACAATAGGAAGATGTATATCTTGATGTTGGATAACAAAATAGGAGGAGGCTTCTCAAATATTATCTTCCATAATCATCTGTCTGTCCAAAGTTTCTTCTCCTTAAAAAAATCATCTCTATTATTTTCACTTCTTTTATTACCTCATAAGTGATAAAAAATTACTTTTCATTTAAACATGATGGTCATATCACTTATTCGAGCAGGACATGTCTTACCCATCACGTATTTCCCTCTCTAGTATTCCTGGCAGACCCACACCAAATAATTGCAACCTTTCAGAGCATTAAAGCTGGCAGTATCCCATGAGAAGAAAGAGAAAAGTGAGATTGAGCTGTTGTGGTATTAAGATTTAAGCCCATTGTATGATCTGTGGTGACTGCTAATGTTACCTTCACTGTTGTGGTTCATATGATGTCCAAGCCCATCTCAGTAGTCATTCTACTGAGGTCAAACTTGATGGTTGGTTTGAGCTGCAAACTCATAGTTCAATGGTGAGAAACACTTGTATTGCCCCATCCAGGAAGCCTCACCTAATTGATGGGTTCTACCCCAGTTTGAAGAGCAATGGATGAGAGAGAGAGAGAGAGAGAGAGAGAGAGAGTTCCCATTGTACCTCCAACGTGCAAGTGACAGAAGAAGCCAAGGAATACCAAACGCGCATCGATCAAGGGAGGAGCCTCCTCAGAACAAGAAGAAAGCTACAGAGCTTCTGACGGTGACCTTCCGATGCTTCTTCTGACACGGCCGGGCCTGAAACATGGTGACGAGATGCCGAGGCTTCGGAAGAACACAGGCTGTAGCCTCCGTCGAAGCCATCACATCACAGCATTTGTTCCCATCAAACTCCAACCTGAAAACTATGAACTCAGTAACAATGTGCAGCTATCTCGACGGAGACGACTGTCATCTCGGTGAGTTGAGTTGGTGTCATGGTGATGCACTTCTGATATAAGCTTTCATCTGCGACGCAATGTTGAGGACCATCATGCTGATGTACTCATGATGCGAGCTATCCTATACAACACGTGCTTCATCTTGAGGCCTTCTAACTCGGTGAGTCGTGTGGCTCAGTGACTCGGCTTGACTCGTTATCTCTAGTTGTCTGAGTCCACTCAGATACCAAGATCACAAATCATGTGTACTAGACGTGACCCCTAATTAACACAGTGAATCAACTCATTAACCACCTTTTGCATGTAGAAGGCTTTTTTGGTTTCTTCCAATTAAAACTAATAGTCACATATAAAGTTAAAATATTATTAAAAAAAATTAAAGGATAAATGATGAAAATGAGATTTACATATTCTCATAGGTGGATAAAACAAGAAAAGAGTTTGAGAGATGGTTGTCAGATTAAATCAAATCACATCCATGAGGTATATCATAAGCAAATAATATATCACATGAATGTCAAATCATGAATCTCAAACAACAATTATTCTTGATTATAATCATCATATCATATATTTTGCCATAGCGTGTGGTTATATTGCAGAAATAAGATATGGGAATGATAATTTTCGTCTTCTTCATGATTATGTTTACAATTGTTTGGCTCTTTCATTGGCAGCATGTCAAACTCAGGCTGTTGTTTCACCCTCACTCCCCACTACTACAAATTTTGTGGTCTACACTTGGTTTCAGGGCGAGTGCTTTCCATCATTTCCTTGGAAACACCACTAGTTGCCTCTTGCTCGGTAGGTGCTTCACCATACATTCTAATGCCATCTGACTTTTGACATTGAACATCTACCAGTAGCATATGAGATATTGATATGTGAAGATGACACTCCACCTGAAGTTGCATTACCAACATGGAAGTCAAACAGTGGAAATTGAATCAACCACAAAAGATATTTTCTTCATTCTTCTTCTTCTCTGATTTATTATAATTGAAGAGCCTAAAACAACCTCTCTCTCCACCATGTATTACTTCCATCCCCATTCCCTTCTCCATCAGCAAAGATTTGTCTAGCTTTTCTGAAGAAGACATGACAGGTCACAGCATAATAAGTTAGCACTGTGATAGACTGTTCCTTGTTCTTCTCTCTAGTAGGATCCAACAAGAAGAAGACAGTCTTTGTTGGCTGAAAGAAAGAGGAATGGAATGGGGTTTGTATATTTGATGGTAGGAGGAAGTAAAGGAAATTAGCTGTCAGCAGCTGCTGCAGGAGATAAAACAAACCAACACTTTATTACCCAAAGCATGCAGTCTCACTTCAGTGTATACATCCAACGTAGATTACATCTCAAGGAAATTACTTGGACATGTAGTGTGCATGCTAATTTTGCTCGGTGCGAAACAGGTTCTTTCTGACATTGAAGTCCCACAAGCGAAAAAAGGAGAGCAGCGAGTGGCCAAATCCCCACCATCCTGTTATTTAAACTCCCCGATAGAAGAGAGAAGCTGAGAGGTGGAAGAAGACACCACAACCAACCAACCATGCACTGCTGCTTCTAACCTTTCCACCTAATTCATCGTCTCCACGCAGAGCCATGCTGCAGCTGCTGTCCGCCATGAGGAGGAGGCTGAGATGGCCCAAGAAGCGCAGCGCGCGGGTGTTCGACGAGGCGGCGCTGGCGCTCGCCCCCGAGGTCGAAGCGACGGCGGCGGAGCGACGACGCCCGTGGGGAGGAGGCCTGGCGATGCTGCTGGCCCTTGCGCGTGCGCCGCTGGCGGCAGCGTCTTGCCTCGCATGCCACGCCGACGACATGGAAGCGCGTGGGCAGCTCCATGCAGCGGAATTAGGCGACCTAATGGTGGGAGAAGCCATGCGTTTCGCCATATATCTGTAGATATCTGATGTATCGAAGCACTTAGAAGGAGAAGACAGGATTTTGGATGGGTTCTTGGCTTCATCATGGTGTTCGCTTCAGATCATGTTGTGTGTGATTACTGGTGACCTAAGGAGGATTACAAAAATAGGATTCATATCTTTGTGCAATTCTTGTTGTTCTTCTTATTTTGCTTTCTTCTTTTGTGTGATCCACATAGATTAGACAAACATAGTTTCGAGATATCCAAGCTTAAATTTATATTCAAGAAACCATGATAATTATCTCAAGAAATATTCTCGAGGAGATCAATGATTACCAGCTGTTTGGAACTTATTCTGATGGCATCTCAGTCCCCTTTCTGTGAGTTCAATTATGTTACTTTCCTTCTCAAAAAGTCTGAACATGTGTGAAGGGGATGAAGCTTTCTAATGTGTCACATGGATTGATCACATGATTCAGAATATTCTTGTTCTTCCATGATACAAAGGTAATGGGAGGCCAACACAATCCATCTCATCATAGAAAAAGAGTCTTGCTTTACTGCTTCTTCGATGAACCAAATGCAGTCTTTATTTGAGACATCTTGGTGATTAGTGAGTCCATGTAATGAATGAAAATTAATCAAAAATAGCAAATAGATCAGATTGTCGAAGGAAAGAAAGGCTGGCACAAGATTGCACTATATTTTATCTTTTTCTAACTGAGATTTATATTCATAACAAGTGGAGTTGCATTATTGTTTCATTGTTCTTTCAACTTGGGATTCTTTTGATTAATTCTAAATTTGAAGAATAAAAGTAGATTAGCAAAGCATTGTTAAAGAAGAAACGAAATTATAAGTAGTAGTAGTGTTAATTCCAAGATTACCTCTTTTATGTTCTTTGTTTGTGCCCTACTTTTATATTGTTGTTCTATATACATATGTGTATGATATGTTATTTCAATTAAAAAATAACTGAAATATTGAGAGAAGAGTTTTGAACTTTATATATTATACCCGATTATGATTACTCCTTTGTGATTTTGTGATTACGATTTCATCCTAAAGTCAGAGTCTTTATTTTTAATGGGGAAATCTTTCTCATTAGATATTGTTTTCTGTATTGTTATATTATTTTATATTTCATGTTTAATTTTATTGTATATATTATTTGTATGTGTACACTATTTTATTTTTATATCAACTCTATTCTATTATTAAATTATATATATATATATATATACATATATACATACATATATATATACATATATGTATATACATATATTATTCGTGATATATGTATATACATATATATGTATAAACATATATGTATATACATACATATATATACACATATATATACATATATATATATACA
>LVTN01000013.1:35197-229863 GCA_001649415.1 Musa itinerans | reverse complement strand
GTATATATATATATATATATACATGTGTATATATATATACACACACACCTGTGAAATGGGATTTTGCATTTAATTCCATTCTAAGAAACAATCATACATCAATATCACATCTGGTTTCATTATTAAATATATATTGAACATATGATCAAAACTGTTTCAAGAACTAATTATCATAAAAAATAAAAACACAAAGCTAATAAGTCACCAAGAACCTTGCATTTTGCAACTTGTAACATTCTTGGTGATTTCATCCTCAACATCCCTTAAGAGGCTTGTAAAGTAGCTCTGATCATATTGAAGTAGATATGTTCAGAAAGTCTTCAAGAGCTTTGCATATTGATTTAGATCATCAAAGTCCATATATAAACATGCCATCATTCTCGGAGTTTTTCCAAACAATTGTATTGGAAGTAAAAAAACAAAAACATCAATATATGGCTCACACACTGTCGAAGTTCCACAGGAAGATCTGATGCTCACAAAATAGTAGACTGAACAGAAGAATGAATCTCCATAATGTAAAATTAATATTAATATTTTCATACAAAAAGAATAGCCAGGAACAGGAATAATCTGATTAGCATCTTGACACTGATGGCTGAAACTGCTGGTGTACATGCACACAAATGAAATTGAGTATCAAGAACTCAGACAAGCAGGAGAGAAAAAAAGGCCAGTGCCAGTGACACGAACAATGAAGAAACTAATCGCAGTGCGCCCGAGAGCTGCGAAGGAGATGGTGCAATATCTGCTGCAGCAGGGCTCAGTGCCAGTTTTGGAGCCACAGGAGGGAGAGGCGGCTCCACTACATCGGAGACATCAAGGACTGGCATCGGAGATAGGGCTGGTGGCAATGACTGTGGACTAACTAATTGTAGTAGACCACCACCTTGTGCTGGACTCATGTAACTTGGTGCATTCTTCCCCATTTTCCTGCAAGAATTTCCTGCAAATTCAAAGTGGTAGCTACATTCAATTCTTGCTGGTCATATTTCAAATAAATAAATAACATGGCTGAATTATTTGTGAAGCATGCCATCAGTAAATTTCCATGTCCAATAAGTTCTACAAGTATATGTTCAATCATCATATGAAGAACAACAAGAAATGAGGATAAAGTATGCATACTTTTATATGCACTAGCTGTTGCTGGGAAGTCAGTGATGATCCCATCCACTCCAGCCCCCTGAACATAAGTATTGATCTCTACAGTTGCATCAGAGAAGAAGTCCCATGGTTGAGCTACAAATTCATTCTGAAACAAATAAACATATACAGCAATGCCTGCATTTTGCAACTTGGAAACAATGTCAGTTTGGCGAGTAGTGAACTGTTGTGTTACGGGATAAACAGATTGTCTATCGATGGCCACAGCATCAGCAAATTCCTTAATTTCAACAATTGAAGAAGCAACAGCATCACGAATTGATTCGTCAATTTTGTAAACAAGCTTAAACTTGGTCTTCTGCCTGAACTCCACAAGAACAGAACTGTTTGTAGACAGGATCATAACTTCAAGAGCAGTCTGGTTGTTGTGACCCGCATCACTTAATGCAGAGATGACCATATCAATAACACTGAACCCTAATTGCTCAGCCATAAATGCTGCATACTGTAGTCATTAGAATCAAACAAATGTCAGATTAGACAAAAGTCTCAGAAAATAGAGATCGTTAAGACAGTATCGGAACTGGAAAAAGATCTTAGCAGAGCTGATTGGTGAAGCACTTGCACATCTAGTATTGACAGGTATAGACTACCATATAGTGTACAGTGTTATTTTTGTATAATTTATGAAGTTTAAGACCATAAAATTCAAATTTTCAACTAATATATTTGGTTGCATGTCAAGATCCATTCCAGACAATTTATTCTTCACGTTGGCTGAGAGTGTCCTGCAACAAATTTTCTATTATGATCATGCAGACCTATATAATCACACCTACAGCAACTACAACCATCAAATTAGAGAACTACTTGACAGATTATTGGCACACATGTTCCCCAGTTGTGCATTTAAGTATGACAAACTATAACTGAAACGCCATAAATAGCCTTTACTGTAGAAGTTAAGATGTAAGCTTTACGACTCAACGAACTCACTCACTCTGCCATCTTGCATGCGCTTAAATGTTGTGTGCCACATATGGGCATATTAGGCGGGTAGATGAATGTATCAACCTCTCAGTTTAGATTTTGCAGATCTTACTGATGAAAGAGTAAGTGATGCTGCACAACTCGAGCATGAATGACCATGTGACCATGCTAATGCATGGCAGTCCCCGATGCAGAGATGGATGTGTACTTGTACCATGAATTCTTAACAACATTTCGTGACTGACCAAAATTAAGTGGGACAACAACATTTCATATGCTAGAGTTCCCTGGAACATGACTAGCATGATAGGTTCAGGCACAATTTTCTACTCTATGAGCCCGGATTTGTTGCATGCTCAACACATGGTGTCAATCCTCAGAAATTACAGATTAAGCAGGAAAATGATTTTCTAAGATTTGAAAATTAAGCATTAATCTTATGCAATTAAATGAAAAGGAGCTAATGGTGTGATTGCTTTTGTCAGAATAACTAGCTTGATAGTCCAAAGCAGTGATGGCTAACAAATAGATTCAGATTTTCACAACTTTGAAGGATTTAAAACTTATTCATACTTCTCACCTCTATGCTGATCAAGACTCCACCGAGAGGCTTGTCTTTAGCATAGGCTAGAAAGTCAGATAATTTCATAAAGCTTCCGGCATTGGCGTATCTTGGATTTCGCACCAGTTGATATTTGGATTCTGGGTTTGAAATAATGGCTGCCACATGCAAGTAGAAAATCTGTTACTGTGTTTGGAAGAAAGGAGTGCAGAATTATCTAAAAGAATTTTACTTGCTGTTCAGGAAAAATTTCAAGGTAAAATATATAAACAGCCACAAGAGAGATATTAGGAAGGAAACAAGAATACCATGGCATTTCATTTGGAACAACTCTACTATGCTAGCAACCGAAAACCACCCAGCTTTAAAGCATGTACCATTAAGAGCACATGAGTTGACAAACAGCCATGATGTATTCTGATTCAGAAGTTGTACATTAAGAAAGAAACTATCGTAGCTCAAAAGCGACAAGCTAGATCTAGGATGTTTAGCATTCATGCAGTCTTTGGACTGCTAGAAACTCCAAAATCTTCAGGAACAAAATGCTTCTCTTGGAAGCATGATCAGGAAAAATATATTTCTTTACAAATCATGGTATCAGTAGCAGGTTGAGAGAAGAAAGAAAAATTGCACTATCTTTTTCCTGATGACACACCTGATAGTTTTCTGGTTCTGGAAGAGCCTTCATAAAATTAAGGGACATCTGAAGTTCAGGAAGTTGGCATACTTTTGGCTTGCTTTTAAGTGGAAACTATTTGCCGTGGTTACAATGCCTATTTAGGGTGGGATCAGCATGATCTACCAACCTTATCCATTCCAGCTCTGTGATTTTGATTTCTGATTTTTCTCAATAAAAATGAAGTTATCCACCTTTTAAAAAAAAGGAAAAAGCAAGCAAATGCTGCAATGAAAATTATTCTGCTTTTTCTTAACAGCTTTTTGTTAGACTATTAGCAATGCTTAAGTATAATGAGTCATGCCAAATATGTCTGAAACAACAAAATTACAATCTTTTGACAGTGGATTCTAACCAATCAACCAGATATAAGAATGCTGACTGAATAATAACTTTAATTCATCACATAAAACGTCAATGCTCCTCTTCAAAGTTAAAAACTTGGAGCTTCATTAAGGAAAAAGTAAATTCAACAGAAACATGTTGTGTTGCACAATCTCAAGGATAATAGGATTGTTATCAACACACATGCTGAATAATTAAAGCCAAAATCACTTCAATTATCAATTATGCCATGTGATTATGATTCTCCTAATGATACTTCAAGCAGCATTGCCAGGAATTAATGATAATAATATTCTGAAGCAAGGTCCGCAATACTATACCGTACCGGAGTTTCGACCTGGGCTCGGTATGGTATGGTACGGGTGTACCGAGTACTGTAGCAGTGCTACAGTTGAAAATTGGTACGTACCGGCCGGTAGCGAGCGGTCCACGTACCGGTAACCTGTCAGACCGGTACATACCGCCCGTACCGGGCGGTACACATCGATACGGCAGACCATGTTCTGAAGTATAAACAACTTCCAGAAACTAGAAAGTTTTCACAAATTTGCCTAGGGGAAATAAATGCTGAAACTAATTCTAAATGTGTTTTCGGAAGAATTTAACAAATCATGACATAAAATTATTCATGTCACTGAATCAGACACCTTGTAAACTTGCTAAGTTCTAGAGTTAAAATCAATGTGCTAATGGTAAATATATAAACTTACGCTTCAAATTCTTTTGAATCTCATCCCATGTAAGATTGAAGGTGAAAATTCCAGGAGTATTCTGAATCTCTGGAATACTGGATAAACGAGAAGCGAAGGGTGACTTAGTGACTGTAGTATCAACTATGAGGTCAATAGAGCTCATGCATATAGCAATTCCATCTTGTGTTACTTGAACAGGGCAGTCAATGAAATCTGCACCATCATCAACTGCTTTCTGGTAAGACAAATCAGTACAGTCTGGATAGTCTCCACTAGCCCCATTGTGTGAGATGATTAATGGCTTTCCTGAAAACATAAAGTAACTTAAAGAATCAGGGCAAATCCAAGTCATTAAGTGACAAATACTTCCAGCAAAATACTGGCAAGCCAAAGAACTAGCAATTGAATCTAGTCAGCATACCATGATCGATGACACTTTTGTTTATATGAGAAAAACAACCTGCAATAATTGAAATGTCCATCAATAAGATGTATAATAAAAATATCTACATTAGTAGTCAGATTGGCAGCAAAGTGGGCTATACAATGAAACAACCATGCTAGATTAAAGAGGAGACAGAAAGCTTTCTACAGATAGGCTAACATAAGCACTTTACATTATTAATCAGTCAGAATCTAACTCACAAAATGTTTCATAATTGAGAACGAAAATACTTGATCACCAAAAAACTTCCAACAAAAACCAAAATTGTTCTCACCATGATATTACAAAATTTGGTAACTGTTATTGCGGTCTTTGAAGATAGCTTTCCTTCTATCTCTTTGTTGAAGTCCATATAATTATTTTTGCTATTTAGAGTAAAGTAGCTAGTATTACAGCCTTAAAAAGAATATATGACTCTTTCTGCAATTGTAGAGCTTATCCAAATAACTTTAGGACAAACTGCTGAAACAAAGGAGTTACAGACGTAGCTGCTGATGTGTAGGGCCTTTTAGACAAAAGAAGAAAAAAAAACTATCACAGTCCAAAAGTAATTAAAACCCCTGAATCAATTATCAGATAGTGTATCGCCACCTGTACATTATTAACGTTTAACATCGCCTAAAGAAAGGCACAATTATCTAGCTAAAAAATAAGGGCTTTTAAAGTAGAAAGCACAAACAATTTTCTGTTATATTATCTTTTTATAAAAAAGCTAAAATTTATCACCGGAGATGCTATATTTATTTCTTCCAGCTGTTAATTTTATCACAATTCATGATGACCATGTAGCTAGTTATATATTTACTATACCATGGGACAGTTTCATTTGTTCTGAACTCAAAATATAAAGGTGAATTTTAGATTCAACAACACAGGCCAATATTTAACAGTCAGAGTTCAAGTTGCGGTATTGGTATGATACTGCAACTGATGATTCTTTCAAAAAGGAAGAGAGATACTGCAAAGTGATTGCATAACCAAGGAACAACCTATATCAGCATGCAGTCTATATCAGTAATATGATCTGCAACATTATCAATGCCAAGAAGAAAGGCCTCAATAAGAATTTTATCAGAAGCAATCTGTGACAGTAATTTGTTTAGTAAAACGATTAGTTACTGCATGTGGAACATCCTATTGCAAATTATCAGCTTATTGTGGTACTTATGGAGATGATAAAGTAGGAATATTCCTGTAACAAATGCTGATGTTATCATGTCTAAACAAGGAAAGGAAAAGTAGGTTACCTATTGCCTCTGATGGAGTTATAGGGAAATCAGTCACCACACCATCAACAGAGAATACACCATTGTCGATGAAAGAAAGGTATTCAGCTAACGGGTCATAGCTATAGTTGTAGCTGAAAGTGTTATCATTTGCAAAATCTGCTGCATAAATTTCCAACCCCAATTTATGGGCATCCTTGACAATGGATGTATAGGGTAGTAGATAATTATCAGCTGTTACTGGCCAAATGTAACTTTTTGGAACAAGGATACCGGAGACTAATGTTTTGATATATGTAAGATTGTTCAGCAGAGAACCATATGTTTGACTTGTAGAAGGTTCAGCAATATCTTTGCCAAGAAAGCAAAACACGAGCTTTGTGTCACTGTTGCTAAAATCTGCAGCTATACTGCTAAGGAAAGCCAGTTCAGGAGAGGAAAGGTAGTTCACGGGGACACGTTTTGATACAGAAAGTACATATTCTGTCATGCTCAAGTTATGTTGACTGTAGAAAATATCATGCTGCAATCAAACGTGAAACATTAGTTTGGAAGCAACCGAAGCAAACTATGATAAATGAAGAATGCATGACGTGTTGCTGAAACCAATGTTCTACCTGTACATTTAACCAAAGACCAGGTGGCTCAAAATTTGTCACCACATCCTCAACAGCAAGTATGGCATAATTGTTAAAGTCAAATCTAAAGGTTCGAGAATAAATTGATTGTGTCACTGCAAAGAAGAAAAATGATGGTCAGAATGCGATCCGACATATAGATGTACTACAGAAATCAAAACTTGTTTACATTACCGATGTATTTAACTACAACCAAATAATATTTATTCAACAATCAGAAGTAATTTGTGATTTAAACCACAATTGGAGGTACATGCAGAGAGTTTAAATTCCTTGGATTATTTTGAACACATGCCTTTTTAGTGATAATGCATGTTCATATGAAAAACAAAAAAATAATGACCTTCGTCCATTGCATGCATTCTACTTCATCATAATTTTAGTTATGTGCTTATATCCATACATTCTAAGCAATCTTTACATCTTGTATCTGATAAATACAGACAACGAGAACAAATTGTTGCTTACCAGCAACCGTCGATAGCTCTTGTATGCTATAATCCACAGAGAACCAGCCTGTTGTGTTCACACCATTGACAAGGTAAATGTTCTGCCCATTCGGGTAGATATTTGAGATATCAGTGCAATTATCTAGTTTTATATCCGGCAGACAAATCCCAAGACCGTCTTTTGTTAATCGTACATCACACCACAAAATTGTATCAGGTGAACTAGCGATAAGCGCAAAGCTGTAAGCATCATGACTGGAATCAGGAAATAATCCCGAAAAGCCACCCTTAGCTACAATTGCTGGGGCATTACCTGCAATATGGAAACCACTTAGCTTTCATGACAGAACACATAAGCATGAAAAGCTCCAACGAGAGAGCACTAGTAGGAAGACAAATTCCTTCAAGTCCAACCAATCGATCTCAAATATCTATAAATGCAGCGTAAATTTCTATAGGCAAATAAATTGATCTTCTTATAAAAGATTTCAAAGATGAATGCCTTATTCATATTGTGAAGAGACCTCTAAAAACCAAGAAACAGTTAATATGTAAAAGTTGAGAAGATTCACATCAGAAATTAACACGCTTATATACTCAAAGAAACGATTATTCAAGAAAAGAGCATTTACAAAAAATAGAGCGTAAAAAGGCTGAAATTTCTGATCAAAACGATTCTAAAGATAGAAGCCCTGTTCACATTGCGAAGAGAACTTTAGAGACTGAGAAACATTTACTGGCATACCAAAAGCTGAAAGGATTCACATTTTGATTATTTACTCAAAAGAACAATTTTTCAAGAAGATAGCTTTACAAAATCAGATTTTGATTATTCATAGAACATATAATAATCCCTGACCTCGATCAATGGAGGAAAAGTCCATCTTTCTCAACGAAGAAGGTAAAGAAAAAAGGAAAAGAGGGTATAAAACATCCCGATGGGTAATGCAAAGACGGGGAGAGAGAAAGAGAGAGTACCGGTCAGTGTCAGCCAAGCTGAGGCATTACGGGCGATGACCGTAACCTGCTGCAGGAAGAGGAACGCTGCAACAAGGATGGAGGAAACCCTTCCCACCGAGCTCCTCCTTCCCATTGCCATCGGCTCAAACACAGCAAACAACCGGCAAGAGAAGCTACAGATGCTGTGACAGGAAGTAGGGAGATGGTTTGTGCAATTTCCAATGCATCCGATATATGTATATATATTAAATGTGTCTCTTGTGAAATGGTAGAAGCACATCAAGCGGAAAGAAGAGACGAAGAGCGCTGCATGTCTTCGAGCTATATATGATTTTGTCGGCTTGCTTATGGCGGCGGCTGAAGCCGGCGCGTTGTCTTCCTCCTCTTGTATTGTTCTGTTTCTTTATCTTTGATTAGTACTCTATGCACATATTTTTATCACCTTGATTACAAAGATTAATCTTTGATTATGATCATAATTTATTCTCCTTCAAATCGTTTGATGTCATAATTTTTCTTGCATCGTGTACATTTATGTCATCCTCGGAATTTGTATTTTTATTTTGAACAAAGAAAAAATAAATATATATTTTGTCTTTCTCTTTGTAATCTTAGTGTTGCTAATTATAACTATTAATAGCAAAATTAAAGATTAGTATTGTGCTGATTCATGTTGAAAAGGAGAAATTTTACAGAAAATAATTGTTCTTTATACTAATCTAAGATTAGTATTGCTTTCTCTATCGGTCACCGATTTTTCCAAAAAAATCAAAAAATAATATAAAATTTTAAAAAAATATTTTAGGGTTATTAGTATATAAACTATATTTAGATAAGAATAAAGTGTATGTAAGTTACAAATGAATAGAAATTTTATATTACAAGGATGAAATTATAGGTTATCTAAGCCATAAATGATAGAATGAGCTTAATCGTACTTAATATTTTAAATATCGATTAGTATGGCCTCTGATTATATGAAATAATAAATAAAATATAGAAAAAAAATTAAATGACTTTACTTATCTCTCCCTTATCCAAATCAAGTGATTGATTTGCACTAATCATTAATTATGAAAAATAAACAAGTGAAAGGATTAAAATTAATTATTGTCTATTTTTCAAAGGCCTATTCTATCGTCTAAGATAGGGATGTTAAAGATATTTTTGCACATATAGGTCGTAAATTAATAATCTTATTGTTCAAGAGATATTAATATATTATATGTCTAATATCATTGTAAAATTTCTTTTAAAAAAAAGTCTTTCTAAATCTTTTATTAGACATCTCAATATTTACCTCAAACTATGGACGACAATAAACCAAACATCTCCTCCTTGATTGATTGAAAGGTCGATTTTATTCTTCTGAGATAATAATAATAATAATACATATTCATCATTGTACATCGAAAAAAATAATATAGATCATCAACATGTCAAGCACAATGTAATATAGTTCAAGTCATTGGACAGGACATGTTGAGCACTCACCATGAGTCATTCCAAGAGAGCCTATATGAATCTTTCTTTATATTTTAATTAGTTTAAATAAGAGATGATGAATTAAAATATTACTGATTTAGATATTAGTTTAACCAAGAAAGATTTGGGTGAAACAATGTCTTCGTGAAAACCATATATTAAATGTCACGAGCATATGATATAATAATTAATATATTGATTTTATTAAACCTAAATCATTGATCTAAAATGATGATTTTATTAAAATTAAATCATTGATCTAATTCGTCATTTCCAATGTAAAGTTGGATTTTACTACTCCTGTTTAGGGATTTGAGGTCCTCTTGTAGGACTAATGGGAATCGAGAATAAATCCTAATACGATGTGTCATTTATTTTTTGTTTTACATTTTAGTAATACTTAGTCGAGCTTCTTACCATATACATTTATTATGATTTGATCTGATTGGATGATTCACTAAGATTAATTTTACTAAGATTAAATCGGTTACTCAAACTCATGTTAATGATAGTAGTAGATTCATAAATTCTAAGTCAATTCAAGCCATCTCACTGAATAAAGCGATGTATTACAGCAAAAGACTCCACAGAAATCTGTACACCAATTCGGCATATTAATTTCGGGCTGTCTACTCCACCCACCCACCCGCAAGGAAGCAGTCATGTAAGGGCACCGGACGGTGACGGAACCACAAGAGGAGGAACGGTCGAGCCGAGCCGAGCCGAGCCTATGGCTTGGCCTGGACCGGCTTAGCCGATGACCCGTCCATGGTGGACGACTCACCCACGTCTGAATTAGATCGATCCCGGCTACATTATCTAGCGATGCAGGACACGTGGCCTAATGTGACTGGCTTCACAAGGTTTCAAGGTCAAGCATTATATACGATCTATGATTTGTTCCCATAGTGGCCCTTTCTATACCGGCTTCAAAACAAAATAATAATAATAAATAAATAAATCTAAAAATGCACCTTTATTAGCACAAAATACGATAAAATGACATATATATATATATATATATATATATAAACTTTGTGAGGAGATGCAAATAGGGATTAGTCGTACATCCCTACCAATTAGAATAGTAGGATGATATATATTAGCTTTGGCCATTAACTTAGTAATTTAGTTTTGTTTAAAGTGTATTGGTATCTAATATTTGTGTGTATTAACTTTGACACAAGTTAACTTAGACGTAAATCTTGAAAAAAAATTACGATAAGGTAAGATGAACCCGATGTGATTTAAATTAATCAAAATTTAAGAAAAAAATGAGTTACATAGATTAGGTGATCGAAGTCCGAGTCAGATTATTCAATTTGATTAACGATTAGATAATTATTTGACATAAATGAAAATGAGTTGCATAGATGCAAATCAGCAAATTTCTACACAATGTCCCAAATGAAGCAAACGAATGACCTAATTAAGTAAGATGAGTTAGGTCACCTAAGTCAGTCAAACTATGTTTTGATTTAGAAAAAACATCACAATAAATAGAGTGAGATAAATGAGATAGGGAAGGATTAAGTAGAGATAAAGGTGGCGTATATCCTGTTCAGTATAACCTAAATGCCCTCCTCTCATCTCCTCCTTTTTGTTGTGATTTATCACGTGAATCCTATGTTATGTTTACTATTGTGAATCCTTTGATGTTTATTGTTGTTAATGTTGTATTATTGTCATATTGTACATCGTTCTTGTGAAAGTTGAATAGTTTGTGCCTACAACGTGAGTATATTTATGTTTATACAATGAGTTGTATGCTCTTATTGTGATTTTACTAATGATATACTTGCCGTCATGATGTTTATTAGGGTATGTTGGTAAGATAATTATGGATAGTTTTTATTTTTCGAAGATTTTGAATGATTAATATCGATTTTTTTTTAATACAAGCTGTGATCAAATGTAACTTAGTTCAAAAGCGAATATAACATAGTCGATTTGTACAAGACATATCTAAACTCCTACAAACTACTAGCACATCTTGGTAAGATGATTAGTAAACTATTTTTTATTGTTAAAGATTTTAGGGTCATTAATATTGAAAATAAAAAAAAAAATTCGAGACAAGTTATGATCGAGTGTAACTTATTTTAAAAGCAAGTGTAACTGGATTGATTTATATGAGACCTATCTAAACTCCTACAAAAGTACTAACAAATATTGGTAAAATGATTTGTAGGGTGCTTTCCATGTTTATGAGGATTCTAGGATCATTAACATCAAAAATAAAATATTTTTTCAAAATATCACTTGGGCTAAATGATACCATTGTAGGGATAGGCATCAACAAATAGTACCACCATAGCTTTAGATGATATTATAGCCTATTTGAGAAATTTTTTTGGATTGAATCTATAAACATGTGTAATTTAGTTCAAAATAGCATCAAAAAGTGATTGATCTTTTGAGATTTACAGATCTAAGGTTGATTAAGGGTATGATATTGTAGTGTTAAACTCATTGTTTTGACATGGTTTTTCTAGCCCCGCACATAGGATGGAGATTGGCATTTTCCTCAAGGAAAATTCTGATTAAAATGAGGAGGTACACCCATCTTTTGTAAAAAGGTAGTTAAATTATGGCCTGATTCCAGTTTGATTTGATTTTTGGTCTAAACTTAAGATGTAATCGGTTTCAGTTTTATTGATTTTTTATGTTAATTTGAATTTAAGTCAAATTAGGTATTGAATTAGGTCTGAATATTTTTATATGTAAATCTCAGGAGTTCTCTTAGTGTTGGAACTGGTAAGGTTACTGTGCTAAAGTGCCAATTGACTATTTCATTCTGGACATGTTGGTTCAAGAAAGACAGTAGAAGAATGAAAAAAAAAGTCAAATATCTTCAAGATACATGTTAAACAAATAAGTAAAATATTTGGGAAATGAGATAAAGTTAGTTGTATTTTTTTCTCTAGAAAGTTCAACAATTGTGTCTTTAAATAGGGATCATGTTTGAGTTTGGTAGTAGGTTATGCTCATTACTTTAGGAAAAAAAAAAAAAATTTTTTTTTTTTTTTTTTTGGGTTTGTTTTTTTTTTTTTTTTTTTTTGAAGATTTTAGAATGATAACATATCAAAATTAAAAAACTTTTAGAAAAATAAGTGTAATTTGGTCAATTTCCATAAAACATATCCAAACTTTTAAAGAACTACTAAAATATAATTATAAATAATTAATATTATTTTTTATTTTAAAAAAAATTAGGATGATTAATTATCAAAATTAGAGATTTTTTGGATAGGTACGAGTATAATTTGGTTCAAAAACAAGTGTAATTTAATGAATTTTCATAAAACCTATCCAAACTTTTACAAAACTATGAGAACATATATTAGTAATATGATGAATAGGACTTTTACTATTATTTGATGATTTTAGGATGACTAATCATCAAACTTAAGAATTTTTTGAAAAGATGCTATGGCCTTAACTTAGTTTAAAGACAAGTGTATGTTGATAATGTTAGGATCGAGTCGGCAATAAGAGGAGGGGGTGAATTAGTACAGCAGATAAAAACAACGTCGGTTTGAAAATCTCGTTCGATAAAATCATTTCGACAAAGTGAGTTTAACTTGAATGCGAGTGAAAGTTAAGCAAGTAAGGCAGCTTGTAGTAAAGATTAATTGCATAAATAGAAATGCAAATCGAGTTTTATAGTGGTTCGATCGTTGTGACCTACATCCACTCCTGATTCTTTTTCCGTCGTGGCTACCGACATCCGGTCTTCCTTCAATATGCGAAGACTAATCACCTTCTTACAACTATATTCTCCTTTTGACAGGCTCAAGAGAGAACCTTTACACCTTTTTTTTAGACATAAACATTTTTTCTCCCTTTAGAAGAACTTTCTAAATACAAGGAAGAAGAGACTACTCTTCAAGAGAGGTTATAATTTTGACTCAAGGATTCTTTCCTCCTTTTCAACTCACTTTCTTATTATACCAAGCAGGAAAGAGTGGGGTATTTATAGGCCCCAAATGGATTCAAATTTGGAGCCCAAAATTCAAATCCTTGACATTTAGGGGTACGAGCGGTACCATCACCTGACACACTGTTACTGTGCGGTACCACCACCCAGTATGGTGGTACCACCGCCTGATAATCTCAAAGACTGAGTTTTTTGAATTTTTCAACTCACAAGGGGTTCCACCGCTTGTTTTGGTGGTCCCACCACTTGAGGTAACTTTTGGGTCACCGAATGAGCCTCCTAATGAGCCCAAATCAGTCCATATTAAGGCGTAATTGGCCCCTAATTGAGTTAGCATGATTACACCAAAAACTAACTCAATTAGCCCCCTAAACTACCTCGATCTTAGACAAATGATTACAAAGCATGAATCCTTTGTCCGGTATGTCATTGGTTCATCGGCTTTTTGTGACCTTTTGTCCAATCGATATGTTGACCTTTACAACTCCAATCTCCTTGGTGTAATGTTTGCTCATTCGGCCCGATGCCCGAATTCATGGCACGAAGCCTTCTGCCGACACGTCGACTGATCCTCCAGCCCGACGTCCAATTTTCTGACATGTTCACTCTGGCTCAACGTCTGATTCCTCTTGCTTTAATCAATTTTCCTCTCCTTGATCAAAACTAGTCTTGCGTCACTCAAAACGTAGATTAGATCGTAAACTCATCAATTGATTTCATTATCAAAATCTCAAATTCAACTCATAAAATTTTATAAACCTATCCAAACTTTTAAAGAATTATTAGACTATGTTTTTAAGATGATTAGTATCACTTTTTCTATTTTTAAAAGTTTAGGATGATGAATGAAATTTGACACGTCATGCAATCATAAGATCCTACCAGTGGCACCTTAACTAAAATATGATTTTAAGTAAACTAATATCTACTTGTCACAATTCAACTAAAGCATAATCTTAACAAAGATTGTAAGATTGATTATTGAATGATAACTTCATATTCAAAAATAAAAATTAATTTATAATATTTCATAATATGACATATTCAAAACTTGTATAGGTATACTATATAAAAAAATAATCACCTCGTAGATAATAAAATTTTGTGACTAAGATTATATTATACAAAAAGATTGAAGATAAAATATTGCTTTACAACTAACAATATTGACTTATACAACCGGTGGAAATTTGTATGAGCGTCGATTGTGATGTAATTATTGATATCTCATACATTAAGAGTTTTTAGATATTCTCCTATATAAAATCGCTTAATTTCCATCTAAAAGACAAACTTTGTAATATTAATGCTTCAACTTATAACGAATACAGGAATAATCCATCAATTTGGTTAAAAACCCCAAAGAATACCTTAAACTTCACTGAACGATTCGGTGATATAGTGAAGGATTCATCGATTTAGCCAAAGCTTCAACGATGCTATCTAGGTTTCAATGATACAATGACAACATCTTCCTTCACAAATGCAGCAATATATGATGCAGCGATACTGCTTTGCACGTCACGAATGCAACAAAGAATTCACCAATGCAGTCGAGGCTTCATCGACACACTATCAAAGCTTCAACGATGTAGCAGCGACATCTTCCTCCAACAGTTAAGCAACACAACGATGATGCCCACGAATGCATCAACAATACCCAGAGGTGGAGGAGGAGGAGGAGGAGGCATGAAATCGAGCCGAGGAGAAGAAAGAGAAGGTGAATGGGAAAAGAGGAGAGTCTTATAAGAACCGGAATTGTCTGATTATATATATATATATATATATATATAATGATATTTTACTGAAAAAAATTTACACCATTCATTTTTTTACTAGATGACATCCCCCTGATTTATTTTTACCTAGGGGCATATTTTTTTTATAATAAATAATAAAAAATCATTCACTAAACTCAATTAAACTAGTAACTTTTCAATCCTTTAAAATAGAATCGATTTTGATCCTGTTCAGTATAACCTAAATGCCCTCCTCCCATCTCCATCTTTTTGTTGTGATCTATCACGTGAATCCTATGATATGTTTACTATTGTGAATCCTTTGATGTTTATTGTTGTTGATGAAGGAAATAATGACGACTAGATTCGGACTGACGTCACATGTCCCAGAGACATCACGACAAGCCTAAAGGAGCCTGGTCAAACGGACCGGAACATCACCCGAGGCACATTAACGTTCCGCCCAGGCCTAGCCCTACACGCCACACCAACTCAAATGTCAGACGTTACCGGGAGTACGATCTCGCCCCCCGAAAACAGGTACATCCGGCACGGTAAACCACCCTATAAAAACCCCCCACACCGAAAGTGAAAAGGGGGGGAGACTCTTTGAGACCCTTGACCGACTTGTTCGTCGGAGGGACCATCGTTGGGCATCACCCAACGAAGGTCATTCCTGCAGGAAGGAAGCCGCCCCTGATCCACGAGCGCCCGAACCCGAGAAGTCACCGACGGACATCCCCACAACGAACCGACCCAACCCGTGTCCGAACTGCGAAACGCTGCTCCGCACATCGCTGTGAGAGCTCGATCAACCACTACGCCCGGCTCGGTTGTCAGAAGGCTCCTGACATTGACCCGTGGACCAGACCGTGCTGACGCATCAGTCACGATACATTTGTTCACTAACAGTTGTTAATGTTGTATTACTGTGATATTGTACATCGTTCTTGTGAAAGTTGAATAGTTTGTGCCTACAAGATGAATATATTTATATCATGAGTTGTATGTGATTTTACTAATGATATACTTGCGATTTGCACAAGACATATCTAAACTCCTACAAAGTACTAGCACATCTTGGTAAGATGATTAGTAAACTATTTTTTATTGTTAAAGATTTTAGGGTCATTAATATTGAAAAGAAAAAAAAATCGATACAAGTTATGATCGAGTGTAACTTATTTTAAAAGCAAGTGTAACTGGATTGATTTATATGAGACCTATCTAAACTCCTACAAAAGTACTAACAAATATTGGTAAAATGATTTGTAGGGTGCTTTCCATGTTTATGAGGATTCTAGGATCATTAACATCAAAAATAAAATATTTTTTCAAAATATCACTTGAGCTAAATGATACCATCGTTAGGGATAGGCATCAACAAATAGTACCACCATAGCTTTAGATGATATCATAGCCTATTTGAGAAAATTTTTTAGAATGAATCTATAAACATGTGTAATTTAGTTAAAAAACAAATGTAATATGATGAAATTTCACTAAACCAATCCAAACTTCTTAACTACTAACATATTGATTTTTCTTATTTTTGAGGATCTTAAAGTAATTAATTATTAAAATTAAATATTTTTTTAGTTGAATATATAAACGAGTATAACTTAGTTCAAAAAAGAAAGTGACTAAATGAACTTTTATTAAACCATTCCAAACTTCTCTATAATTACTAAGATATGATCTTTAGAAGATTAGTAGTACTTTTCCTTATTTTTAGGGATTTTAGAATGGAGTAAAATTAAGTTTTTTTTGTTGAATTTATGAACGAGTGTAATTCATTAAACTTTCATCGAACCAATCCATACTTCTCTAGAATTATTTAGACATAATTATAAGATTATTATTATTATTTTTCCTATTTTTGAGGTTTTTAGAATAATTAATTATATCCCAATTGTTTCTCAACTAAAACATGATCTTAACTCAACTAAAATTTACTCTCACAGTGTAACTAAAACATAATTATAAGATGAATAGTATTATTTTTTTTTAATTTTTCGAATATTTTAGAATGATAACATATCAAAATTAAAAAAAAATTGGAAAAAATATCATGATCGAGTGTAATTGGATCAATTTTCATAAAACGTATCCAAACTTTCACATAACTACTAGGACATAATTGTAAGATGCTTAATATAATTTTTTTATTTTTTGAGGATTTTACAAAGACTAAATATCAAAATTAGAAAAAAAAAATTGAAAAGATGTTATGATTGGGTGTAACTTAGTTAAAAAACAAGCGTAATTTGGTCAATTTCTATAAAACATATCCAAACTTTTAAAGAACTACTAGAATATAATTATAAATAAATAATATTATTTTTTATTTTAAAATTTTAGGATGATTGATTATCAAAATTAGATATTTTTTGGATAGGTACTATGATCGAATATAATTTGGTTCAAAAACAAGTGTAACTTAATGAATTTTCATAAAACCTATCCAAACTTCTATAAAACTATCATAACATATTAGTAATATGATGAATAGGATTTTTACTATTATTTGATGAGTTTAAGATGACTAATCATTAAACTTAAGAATTTTTTGAAAAGATGCTATGGTTGTAACTTGTTTAAAAACGAGTGTTTGTTGATGAATTTTTATGAAACTATCCAAACTTTTAAAGAATTACTAGACTATATTTTAAAGATAATTAGTATTATTTTTTCTATTTTTAAAAGTTTAGGATGATTAATGAAATCTGACACGTCATAGGATCATAAGATCCTACCGAGTGGCACCTCAACTAAAATATGATTTTAAGGTAACTAATATCTATTGTCACAATTCAACTAAAGCATAATCTTAACAAAGATTGTAAGATTGATTATTCAACGATAACTTCATATTCAAAATTAAAAATAATTTATAATATTTCATAATGTTGTGACATATTCAAATCTTCTATAGGTATACTATACAAAAAAAAAAAAAATCACCTCATATAGTCAATGTAGATAATAAAATTTTTGTGACTAAGATTATATTATACAAAAAGATTGAAGATAAAATATTGCTTTACAACTAACAATATTGAGTTATACAACCGGTGGAAATTTGTATGAGCGTCGATTGTGATGTAATTATTGGTATCTCATACATTAAGAATTTTTAGATATTCTCCTATACAAAATCGCTTAATTTTCATCTAAAAGACAAACTTTGTAATATTAATGCTTCAACTTATAACGAATACAGGAATAATCCATCAATTTGGTTAAAAACCCCAAAGAATACCTTAAACTTCACTGAACGATTCGGTGATATAGTGAAGGATTCATTGATTTAGCCAAAGCTTCAACGATGCTAGCTAGGTTTCAATGATACAATGACAACATCTTCCTTCACAAATGCAGCAATATATGATGCAGCGATACTGCTTTGCACGTCACGAATGCAACAAAGAATTCACCAATGCAGTCGAGGCTTCATCGACACACTATCAAAGCTTCAACGATGTAGCAGCGACATCTTCCTCCAACAGTTAAGCAACACAACGATGATGCCCACGAATGCATCAACAATACCCAGAGGTGGAGGAGGAGGAGGAGGAGGCATGAAATCGAGCCGAGGAGAAGAAAGAGAAGGTGAATGGGAAAAGAGGAGAGAAAGGGTGATGAGGGAGGAGGTGGTAAAAAGTGAATAGTAAATATTTCTTTCCAATAAATTGGCCTACATATAATAATACTCATCAATAGCACGCGTATACATTTTGTAATTAAACCGAAGAGAGAGAATACTATTTCACATGAAAATTTGTCACATAGGTAAAAAGAAAATAAGCTTACTGCAAACACACTCAATCGCTACTCTCATCAGGTTTGGATTCCCAAATCTCTAACCACAGCTTAAGCTTCTTCGTCATCCGTGCATGGGGAAGAAAACTACTCGTCAAGTACTTGATTGATTACCTTTTGGTAAAACGATTCCACCATTTTGGATAATTTGGAGAGAGAGAGAGAGAGAGAGAGAGAGAGAGAGAGAGAAGAGATCATAATAAGCCAATAAATCATGCATTCCGTCTTAGAGGAAATCATACATGCAAACATGGGCCTCTCCCTGTTGCAGTCAACATGACTCTACTCATCTTCTCGGGAACACCCTTCCTCTTCGGACTCCTCTCTCTCTCTCTCATCCCCTTTCTTTAATACCTCCATGATTTTCTCCAATGTGTTCCTTAGAAATAATAAATCTCTCTCTTGCTTTAAACAAAGTAGCATAAGAACAGCCATAGGTCTGTAGCGTCCTGTTCTTGTCTACCTGTCTTCTTCCTCCTCTTCATCTTCCTCTTTATCCTCTGCGTCTTTCTCCATCTTTGTCTGCGTCGTCTCAGAAGAATATGGAGTTTGAGTTGGACGCTGGATCTCACAGGAGACTTCTCCTTGGGATGCTTTACGGACTCGGCGACTCTCTTTGGTTCTCATACGCAGAAGCACGTCGGAGACACTGGTTTTAGATGAAGAACTCATTGATCAATGGCATGCATGGGAAAGCCAGGCAACTTTTCTCTTTACTTCGATTGCAGCTTCTTGTCTTTTCCTTTTCTTGTTACAAGGCGATACTTGTTGGAGAATTAGAGGTAGATGGAAGGAAGTGAATGGACTTGACTGGTTTCCCTTGTATCTCTCTTCATTACAACCTCGGTTTCCTCTGGCTTTGTAATGTAGCAGCAGGTTGGCATCCGAAGCACAGAAACCCATTTTGTGGGAGACTTTGTCGTTTGGACTCATTTCATTCTCTTCTACTTTTGTTATTGTGCAATGCTGCAACCCTAAAACTAAATCGTTCTAATCTTCTTCCCCATCTTCTCACGATCTATCTGTAATCTGGTTTAGTGTGCATTCTCATGGTCTCTTTTTGCCAGATAACATCAAGAAAATATCAAACATCCTTTAATCACCATCAAGCATTATCATTTCTTCTGCATCATGACTATGTTCTTGAGCTGTGCGGTTTGACTTGGAGATACCAAAGTGGTGTTTTAGGGTTTGAGAGTTTGCTAAGCCTCTATGATCGGTAGTCGTGCAGTATGCATCCATGTGTAGTTTGTACAATGATCAATGTAATGTAATACTGCATGATTCTGTGCACCCATATAGTTTAAGTGTTGCCATGCTTGGCTTCATTAAGCATGCACATGGCTTCATATGATCTCAAATCTGTAATTAGTACAGATTAATGCATGATTGAGTGACTTATAAGGTGGATCCGTACGATCTTATCCTAACTATTTCTTAATAGAACATTTAAAGCTGCATGTACGAATGCATGATACACTAACTCACAAGTTGGATCCATATGATTTTATTAGCATACACCATTAGAACGTTTGAAGCTACATGTATTAATGCATGCTTAGAGTAGCTTACAAGTTGGATCAGCATCACCCATCTCACCAAATGGTCAATACATTTGACTTGGGTGGACACAAACACTGATAACCCTAAAAGAATTTTAATGTTATGGATAAAATTATAAATATCAATAGGAGTCTTAACATTGCATTAAGACATTTATGTTTGCAAATAAAGAACAGTAAAAAAGGATTTAGAAATATTTAGGGGTCAAAAATGGATATTGGTAAAAAAAAATCTGCATTTCGTAGACAAAATCAAGTAAAATATGAAATCAACTTATGATATGTTTCGTTCAGCATAAGTATCTCATAAAAAGAAAAGTTCTCTTCTCTTAAGAAATTAGACAAGGATTTGGAGAACTTTTCTTATTTGATTTTCAGAAAAAAAAATGACAAAAAGAAATTTCAGGAAAAAGTTAAATATTAGATTATTTTTCTCTCTGAGATAAAAAAAAACAATAAACTTCTTCACATTATTTTTGATGTAATTTTGTATATTAAGATAAATGAAAATTTTACCTTTTCATATTATGTTTCACTTAGATATTTTCATTATAATCAAAGAATGTACATAATCTTTAGACTTATCACTTGTATGATAATACACTAATCAATTTGGACATCTCAAGAGAGATATTATTATTATTATTATTATTATTATTATTATTATTATTATTATTATTATTATTATTATTATTATTATTATTATTATTATTATTATTGCTACTACTACTACTACTACTACTACTACTACTATTAATAATAATATGATTTTAAGCTTTGATCGAGCCTTTGCAAATCATGTCTTGGTTGGGCTGAGTTGAAGTGGTCAAACAAATGTGATAGCTATATTATATGAAAAAAATTATGATAAGTGATAAAAAAAAATCTAAACAATGGAGACAACACAATATATTGAGACATATGAGAGGAGTTCCGAATGCAGTTGTAAATCCATTTATCATGAGAATTAGGTGCCATAGAAAACCTAACACTTCTCCGCTTGGAGATACGAAAATAATCCATCTACTTATAGAAGTTTGATATGATTTTTTTTTTATTTTCTTTCATCTTTTCAAAGTGGTTATTGATATGACTAATATCATTTATCAAGAGAATTAGGTGTCTTAGAAACCCTAACCCTACTCAGTTGCGAAAATAATCAATCTATTTATAGAAGTTTCATATGAATTTTTTTTTATATTCTTTCATCTTTTCAAAGTGGTTATTGATATGACTAATATCATTTATCATGAGAATTAGGTGCCCTAGAAACCCTAACGCTACTACACTCTGAGTTGCGAAAATAATCGCTCTACTTATAGAAGTTTGATATGAAATTTTTTTTTTATATCTGTTCATCTTTAAAAAGTGGTTATTGATATGACTGATATTTCGAGTAATCAATATATGGAGTCCAATCAGCATGACCTATCATGTTAGTATAAGAAAAATATCATTTGAAATATTCTATCATCATTTTCGATTCTTTAGTAAGATCTCGAACTGACTTGGTTTTCGAAGTGATAATGAGTCATTGATTCTAAAACATGGAGAATGAAGCGATGATCATTTTTTACACTAATTGTTGTTGTTTGAATTTGCTCGTTTTGAAAGAGATTAATAAGAGGATCCATGTCAGTTGAGTTGTCGCTTTTTTCCAGCCTAAATTAAGTGCTTTTGTCTATGTGAGCAGATGCCAAGTCAATTGGAAAGATGTGATCTATTAGTTTAATCAGATTAAATCATTGATGTAAAATACTTGAACACAAATGGATGACACCAGATTTGTTCTAACTCCATAAATCAATTCAATTCAATTTGAGCGTGCCAATGTTTTTTGCTCTTGGAACTCTTCCACCTTCGTCATTCACACTGTGAGGAAAAGATCATAAATGTCGCCTGGATATTATACACTGTGATGATAAAAACATTAGGTAAATCTGAATAAAAATATTTCAAGATTCAAAAATAAAATTATATGATTATTATTATTATTATTATCATGTCGTGATCATTCTACTGTGTAGATTTAGGGCAAAATGGATAATAGAATATGCATTTAGATTTTCTCAAATTTATTAAAAATAAATAATAGAATCATATTATGGTCACTCTATTGTGTAAGTTTGAGGTAAATGCTCATATTAGAATCATTTAAAACAATGACGTTGAAAACGTGATATATTTACATAAATTATTGCACACTTGTATATAAACCCACTGACCATCTTAATCCATTCTCCTCTGATCTTTTGCAAGTCGATTAAAATAGAATCTTAATGAACTTGTTGTGTTTATTCCTTTTTTAGAGGTTTGGATTAAAGCTGATAAGTGTGATATTACCTAGTTGATATTTCAATACCACATGATCAATGTATTGACATCACGTGATTGACTCCTCGAAGTCACATGGTCGACTCCTCAAAGACACGTGGTCAACATCTTGATATCATACGATCGACACCTTTGTACCACATGAGAGACTCCTCGATATCAAGTGTCTAATACCTCGATACAACTTAGTAGGTCATTTGACAAACACCTTAATATCATATGATCGACATCTAGTGTCATATGATTGACACCTTGGTGCCACATAGTTAATGTACTAACACTCGATCGATCCGTCCTGTCCGATCAACCAAACACTCTCTACTCATTAATCTTCATCACATATTAAAGCGCTTTATTATCTCGGGCACATTATAGGTTGATGACAGTTATGTTTGAGATCGACGCACCATCCAAAGATAATGACTTCGAAAACCCACTATAAAAGATGATCCCCAAGTATATCTCCCAAGATACACACAATCTTAAACTCATAATCTATCTAGTCTATCCAACCAGTTTACTGACTTAAACATCATAAGGACATTATCGAAAGTACCTCGATGGGGTTTGAATCATATTGGTGAAACTTGCCTTAACATCAGCTCGAGGAAAGGATCAAATCGGATTCGAATCAGACTCAATCTCAAATAATCAAAATCTGACATAGGAAAAAAGATTATCTAAACCAATCCAATTTGGTTCAATCTATTTTATTAAATCAATGTAAATCGTAAGTTCAAATAATCTGTTCTGTGTCGAGTTAGTAGTTGTTGATCAGTGGGTTCCATTATGCTCATTCACCCACACCACCACTATAGTCTTTGTGACCAACACGTATGTATCGTTGGTGCATTCCATTACACCCTTTCACCAAACATGGAGACCTCACATTGCGGCAAAATCCAACAAACCCAACTTGGAAGATAACATTCCCATTTCTTGTGTTACTCGATAATACAATAAACCTATATAACAACACCTCATATCGAATTATGGTTATTCGATGAGCTTCGACAATTTTGAACCAATAAGTGAGCGAGCCTAAACGATGCGAAGTCATCACTAGATTGCCAAACACGAGTCCTGTCTTGCGGTGGCGGCGGCAGAGAGTCGCAGGACTTCACTGCTCTCACCAAAACAGCGATTCAAAGGTTTGACTCATGCTTCGTCTCCCAGTCGTGATCAGAATATATCGACCAAGTCTTCGTTTCTCAAGAATTTTCCAGCTTAATTTAATCGATCTGCTTGTATAAGACAAAACGGTGCACGATAATAAAAGTCTGATGTTTGACCAAATTCATTAGAGAAACAGCTTGAGAACAGTGTAGAAGAAGGATGCAATTTTGGAGGCTTGGAATCAAACTTGGAGGCTGACTTCATGCTTAATCTAGAGGGTTGTTGAAGTTTCTTCATCTATAGGATCATGATAGGTCGCACGTTTGCTGTTGCCCTGAATTGATGTTCTTGAGAGGATGAATGATGGGAGGAGAACCACTGCAAGTTTAGAGAGATTTCGTGGATGAATCTCTTGATCAGGTATGTATGTAGCATCGGTTCTTTGATTATGGTGTATGCCTTTTTTTTTCAGGGCTGTGATGATTTGTAGGTTAATATGTTCATATCTAAATCACCAATAAACATTTCATTTCTGCTGTGTTCTTGGTGACCATATATGAACAATATAACATGAGGTGTTTCTTTTCCTTCAAGTGGTTGAGCTGTGATCTAATTAGTAGATTTGTCTTGATTCCGGTTGCAGATCGGTGAACCATGGGTTGTGTCTCTTCCAAAGTGTTAACGAGATCGGGGAGCTTCCATGAAGAACTGAAACGAAGCCTCAAAGGGAGATCAAATGGATCGGAAGAAGTGTTCGGTTCTAAGAATGGTGGAGACCGACTCCTTGCTCTTCCGTGGACTGCGAACTCGGTTGCTGAGCCTGAGAAGAACTCGTCTGTATCATCAACAGAGCACTCGGACACCAAACAAATCAATAAGGAAAAGCATACTGTGGATCCGGAGACCGAGGTTTCGGATGTAGAGATCATCAATACTTGGGAGTTGTTGGCTGGTTTGGAAGAAGAAGAAGAAGGAGAACACCGAGAACAAAGCGAGAGTGATGAGCGCAAGACCGAAGAGTATAAATTCGTCGTTGGTGATGAATTAAAAGCTCCTGCAAACTTCAACTCGGCATCAGATCACAAGGATGAAGATCTTGTTGAAGCAGCTCAACAACACCCATCGAAGGAGAAGCCGCATCCAAGTCTTGAGCTTCCTCAAGAGCGAAGCAGTACCGGATCAAAGAGAGAAGCCATGGCGAGGGAGCTCGCACCTCTCAAACTTCCATCGATCGAGTTCTCAAAGACGGGTAGTCTGAAGGATTGGCTTCGACGAGGCGGTCAACTGATCTCCCCCGGTTCTTATGTCACCCCAAAGTTCGGCGATTTCGTCTTCCCGGAGCCAAGATACGGAGATAACAGCGATGACGATAGCAGTGTCTTCGATCCAGATTTAGTGGCACAGTTTGAGCAAGCCATGAATCAGCTATCTATGGATGAGGAGTTCGCGCTTCAACAGATCATAGAGAGCTTGCAGCAAGGTGATGAAGAAGGCATTCCGAGGGTGGAGCTGTGAGCTGCTGAATGACCAAACACAAGCCAGTTGACGATAGCAGTCAAGAAATGCTCTACCTTTCTCCTGTGGATCAAACACCACAGTTTTCGATATCTGCTTCAGTAGGTATGCGAAATCCGACTCAAAAATTGTCGTCGAGGCTGTAAACAATGCTTAATTGTATCAGAGATGCTCCAAATTTGGGGAAGCAAATAGATCTGCAAACTGGTCGGCAATTTTCTATAGAACTACCTTTTTGTGAAATAAATTTTTTGTTTTTGTTTTTGTTTTTTGTAATCGAGTCTTGGAGTTAATAAAATTATTTCTTTTGGTAAAAAGAACATGAGACTAGTCATAGCTTCAAATTAACCCATGATTTCTTTATTTCACATCTTCAAGTTTGACATGAATGAGTGTTCTTGAAACAAGAACATATTGGAGAAGTTAAACCCTCACAACCAAGGTTTTCAAATTGCAGAAAGAAGAGCACCAAGTCACTGAATTCCTTCTGCACAAAGAAATATAATCTTGTGACAAAGCAAAGAGAAAACAAAATGATTGAAAGATCTCATCCATATGATGACCACACATTAAATAGGGTTTAGCAGCTCCCAATAGAAACAAACAGAGGGTGGGATAATGAGGATTTTCCTAATTGATGGAGGGAGTCCAACATGGATAAGTCAAATTAAGGAATCTAAATAATTGGTTAAAATAAATAACCCCTCTAAAAATTAAAAATTTTGATTCTCTCTTAGAGAAATTTTGCCGTTCCAGAAAACTTTTATTTCCTAATCTGCAATCAAAAGACAGAAAAATTTTCAATTAATTGTCCAAGATAGATTGTCAGGCCACTTAATTGGGAAACTTCATCCAAGGTGTGACAGATTGTAGTGCAGTCATGTTGATTGATTCTTGTCCACAACATTAACAATAGTAACTCCATTTTTTTAACATCAAAACATGGATAAAGGGACTATGTATAATATTGATTGTAAATGAGAATGAACTAAAGATAAGTGCAGTCATATACCATTTATCAAACTATCTAAACCACTGTTCTTTTCTTTTTTTTTGTGTTGATAAAAATGCTTTGGTGAACCTTTCCCACCCAAACACTTCACAAGAACAATTCAAAAGGTATACAAATCAGAGGGCTACATATTGAGAGTAATATTTGCTTCATGGTTTTTTATTATCATTCCATCTAGTCAGAAAGGGAAAAAGCAACCGAGATCACCCCAATTGAACCATGCTGATACATTTGCAGAAAAGGATAGGAGGTGTTAATAAGAGCAGAACCACACAAAACAGGAAGCTGAAAATATTCTGATGAACAACAAATACAAGAATGACAATGAGGATTATGATTACATCAGAATCAACTCCAACTTTATGGAGACAGCTGACCAGAAGAGCACAGCAGGAACTAATTTTAATTTCTTTCAACTGACTAGTCCTGCATCTGTACATGTCTTTATACATTTTAACAGGCCATGGGTACAGTGATTAAACAGCAGATACACTTGTAGTTTCCCTGTTAATATCAAATCTCTAAAAAAAGGAGCTACATCTGAGTTTTGTCTTTCATTCCCTTTGCACTCTTTCTTCTATTCCCTCTTCCCTTTGTTCCAAATACAGATCTGAACACGACAATGATGACGACGACAACAACAACAAGAAGCTGTGACAAGATCACCCTGGTTATACAGATCCGAGTACGTGCATACAGGAAACAAGTAATAACCCTGGTTATACATGGCTACAATAGTGAATCAAAGTAGGAGTAATTCCGTAGGCGACTATACTGTAAGAGACTTCCATAGGTTCTGTCCCACACCCCGACAAACAGAGCTTCTGTATCTGGGCTGAACGACATGCCTGAGATCTCACCAAAGAAGTCTAGTTCCTGTCGCTTGTTGTACCCATTTCTAACATCAAAGACATGAACAAAATCGGCAGGTTCAGCCATCGCCATAAATCGACCATCAGATGTGAAGCGAATTGATCGGATGGCACCAAGATTGCCCCTCAACACAGAGACAGACTTGGAGAGATTTCTGATGTCCCAGACGCGGCAGGTCTTGTCCTGGTTACCAGTGGCAAATGTCTGGCCATCAGGATTCCATGCTGATGCAAAAGAGAAGTCCAAGTGACCTAGCAAAGCATGGACAGTCTGCAAAAACCAAGGGTCACGAACTTGATTTTCATTCAACTTGTTCTAAAGTAACAAACTCTAGATACTTCTTACATAGTTATTAAATTTCCCTTTTGAACAAAAAACACAAAAGCAAACTCTTTTCAGCACAGAAACATTTCCACTGTTTTTCGATTTTCTTTTGTCCAATACACAAGAAAATGGTAATGATGCCTGATCCAAAATCATAGGACTGATGACCTTTGAAATTCCAGGTACATCATATTTGAAAAAGCACTCTTCTCCTCAAAATTAGAAGTCACAGTTGACACTTGTTACCAAACTTAGTTTTAACAAGAAAATGATATTCCAACCATGGTTCACCTTACCGGTCCATACCGGTGTACTGACCAGCTATCAGTATAATATGTGCCGATATACCGACACATGATATCGTGAGGTATACCGCCAGACTAGTATGTACCGCTCATACCGAGCGGTGCACCGTGGTACGGCAAAGCTTGATTTCAACTATTATTCTAAAAAGAAAACCACAACCATACATATTTATCTCAAATTTCAATGATGATTGTGTTCATTATACCATCAGTTCATGTGCAGTATTCATACAACTAACCTTTCCAGTATGAGCATCAACCAACATACCCTCAGGGTCATCTCCAACAACAACAACAAGCTTTGCATCAGGACTTAGTGATGTATGCTGCAAATGAAATTAAATTACAACATGAGTGCTATGTAAATGATCTATACTACACAAGAAATTAGAAAGTGACACTACCCAATGTCAGGTTCCAATGGACTATCATGGACAGCTTACGATATTGTTTATGTAGCCAAAAGTGGAGCACAACTAGACAATAAACAGGAAATGCACCTGACAACTAGAGGATACACAGGAAATGCGCTTGACACTTACATTCACCGGCCACTGAAAGCGGAAATGCTTGCAAAGCTGAAACTTTTCCATGTCAAAATCTCGTACTCCAGAGTCATTATTTGAAGACATGAAGTGAACAGCACCACTGAGTATGTTACAATTTCAAGTCAGTAAAAGACATGCATGTAAATGATGGTGGCAAGAAAGACAAATTACCTGGCACTGTCATAAATTTCCAACGCATTCGTGATTGCATTATCATCGTAGGTTGTCCGGCAGCAAAAGCTTATTCCTTCCCGATCTAAGAACTTATTTCAAACATTAAGGTAAAATAATATCAGATAACATTCTCTTTGGCAATCAAGTATGTACTAGCAATGTTGTACAGCAGATGAAAGGCTATCACATACGATGCATATCAACATTATTGATTGTTCATAATTCAAATTTCAGAAAACAAGTACCTGATAAGCATACTCTTTTACAAAATAAGTATAGGATTCAGGGGTAGAAACAAGCACATAAGTGAAAGTTGTTCCACAAGATGGTCTCACGAATCAGGATATACAAGAACGAAGAAAATTTTACCTTTTCAGCAAGAAGGCAAAACTACAAGAAATGCTGATAGAATTGGACTTACGTCGAGGATAATGACTATTACTTCAAATTCAAATTAAATTACTTTTTATATAAAGATTTGGAAGCAACATCATGCTCATTATGTAAAAAGGTTTAAGAGATCTATCTTGAACAATATTCCTTAAACATGTCCAAACTGTACGAGAAGGACTATATCCAAAAAGACCTAGTACACTAAGACTTGTGAGCATGTTTAAGATGATGGCACATGATAAGTGAATGCTGCCAACAGGAAAGCAGAGTTCTGGTATCTTCTAAGAAGTATTTCTCGCATTATCAACAATACACAAGCACACAGAAATTGATCTCACAATGCATGTGAAAATCTCCAGTAGGTTCAAAGCATTTGTTTTGCAAAAAAAAATTATAAATATATAAAAAAATTTAAAAAAATGTAAGCTACCCTAGAGATCCCTTATATCATTACAAGTACAGATACAGGAAGATTAAGCATTTTCACAAGTATATAAGATTAAAAAAATCATGCAACCTACATGCAAATCCAGCAGAAGATTAAGCTTCACAGATTCTTTGCTTTGTTTATGCATGTAACCTTGAAAGAAAAAGCCCTTATTACATCAGAATATAAAATGTCTAAGAAAAATCAAGTAAGAATATAATATTAATCCAGTAATATTGAAATTCCATACATTATCACATTCCAGCTTCCTCTACCACAAAATTTAGTAAAATTCACCTTCAAAGCCATAAAAAATCCACACAAGTGAATTTCTGCAGTCAGCAATGATGGTAGCTTAGCATTAAACAATTCTTAGCAACTTCAGGACAGTGTTAACACTTAACCATAGACCAAGGATTGCTGTACCACCCGAAACGGTATGGCTTGGGCAGTACATACCGGTCCAGGCGTGGACTGATACACGGACCACCCCGTTTCTGGTGGTCCAAATTAAAATGTTAAAAAATCAAAAAGTGGTGGGCCCCAATCCATTTCAGCATTAAAAATATATTAAAAAGGAAGATTAGGGCCCTTCTCATGTATGAAGTCGCCTCTTTGTGGCTGCGATGCTGCAAAGGCACTGCCTTTTCACCACTTCACCGCTGCGATGCTGCAGCGGCACTGTCTCTTCGTGCTTCGATGCTGCCGCTGCTGCCACTACTTCCCAGGTCTCGTTGCACTTCTTCTCCTCCTTTTCTTTCTTTTTCTTCCTTCTTCCTCTATTTCTCCACCGGACCTTCCTCTTCAACCTCTTTTTCTTTCTCGTCGAAACACAAATATGCACCGGTGGACCATGTGTCGGTACACCAGTATAGGGTGGCACGTGCGGTGCTGCTCGCCGGTCAGCACATCAGCTCGGACCAGTAAGTCAAACATCGCCATAGACCACTCTTCAGATTGTCTTTCTGTAGCAAGAGCTGGTCTAACCGCCATACAGGAAGCAAAACCACTAACACCTAGTGAGGTGCAGCATAAATCCAGTTAACTTGGTCAATAGATATAGGCTAGATTGTTAACACAATAGCACTAAGACTGATCTGGTAAAAAGTTACGTGGTCTAGGTCACAGAGATATTCCAACCGATAATGTGGAGTACAGACAACTAGTGTGACATATAGGACCTTCCCCAACATAGAAAAGATTTTGCAAAGGGAGATGATCATCAGATAAGGAGATAACTTTATATTAACAATAATCTAAGATATCAATTCCAATTTAACAGTTAAGACTCTTGTAAACAAATTGAAACCACTGCAGATCTTCACCGAAGATTCAGATAGAAATTGAGCAGTTAAAATAAATACTTTCTAAAAACTTGCAATCTTTTTCAGACAAGTACTTCAGTTACTTCTAGACATGAATTGAAGCTTCTAGAGATGAATTGAAGCAGGTGCGCAGGATTTTGATCATTTGGTCCTCAAATTTTGAAACTTCTATGCCTTCTCGGTATGCTTGTGCAGTTATTTAGACTTTCCAGGCATTCATGACACCCTTACTCCATGCACCAATTTAAAGTTCTATTTGTACACATGTTTCAGTTCAATAGGTTATGCCACTTATCCATTGTGCCCATTTCAATGGACCACATTTACCAATATATGACTTCTAACACTTTCCCTTCATGAACCAAGTCTACTAAACGCCTTGTGGACCAAAATTTCACAACATAGGAATCTCCTTTTCCTTTCTTACCTTTCACACTAGTGGACTTGTGCTTAACTAGAACATTGATGCATACTTCCATGCGTGAAATATCTATTGAATGCATTTTCATCTTATCCACTTTCCCTAAAAGTCAATATCACCATGAGACAAACTTTTTTTTCTTAACCACACAGCAATTAGTATTATAAGCACCCGTGAAAATCTTTACAAGTTAAGGGAAACAAGTTGGTCATACTTGTGCATTAATAATGATAGCAAAATTACTTTGACAGAGATACAGCTAACCAGTCACTAAGTCAAGGAATAACACAGAAGTAGAAATACCTCTGTATTAACACACCTCCAAACTACCACAAATATTTGCATACATAGATGGAGGAAAAAAAATAAAATACCTTGCAGATAAGTTCTCCTTGGAATCCTCCTGCCACAAGCAAGTTATCTTTTACAGTCAGTGTGCTGACCTGAGTCTGAGAAAACCCTTCCAACAAGCTTCCAGGGTGTTTCTGCAGCCAAAGACGAGACTTTTTTGTGTAAGCTTAACTGGGAAGTAGGTGGATCAGAATTATGTAGACAAAATTTCAGTATAAAGATCACAGCTACCGAGATCAGTCATCAGAAACATTAAAATAGGATAGCAGATGAATAGAACACACCTCGCATGGCGCTATGTGCCCTGAAACATTCATAACTTCATATTTCTCACCATTTAGCGCAGACCAGTGCAGCACAGAATAGTGTGACATTAAGTACACATCATGTTTTGATGTAGCACAAACCAAATTTCTTAGCTGCAAATTTGTAAAATAATCAAGTCACTTAAGTCCAATGTTTTGCACTGAACTTCAAAAATAAACATATCAGAACCTAGGCTCATATAATGCAATATAAGTAACAAAGAGTTTCCTATACAGGGTAAAAGAACTGCAAAATATGAAATATTCAAAAGCATTCTGGATGACATTGATATAAATGGACCTAAACATATTTAAGGAATGGTGAACAAGCACAGTCATCTTTTAGATGTGTCAGCAACAATCATAATTTGAGTGGTATGGATGTTTCCACACAACACGACTGCAACAGTTTGAAGTTTCACTCAAAGAAAAATCAAATGGGAGGCCACTGAACAAAGCTCCTACTGATAGCAACTAGATATGAATGCAAATCTGGATAATTATGTAGTAAGACCTCCTAGTTTGGTCCTCAATGTACATAAAATTGGTTGAAGAACATGAAAAGTGATGTTCAAGAACCAGAAATTTTTTTCTGACTCCTATAGATCAAAGCTGGCATCTATTGTAAAACTGAAACAGATAACCTGTGCAATGAGTCAGTGTTAGACCTATTTGAGTCAGTGTTAGACCTATTCCTGTCCTAGCTTGAATTTGATAACAAGTAGCTTGAGCACAATGATAACCAGAAACATCATTTAATTCCAACCATTCAAGGGTAGCTACATGGATAACCTTTAGTCGTTTAGCCCATTGAAGATGATGCCCATAATACCCTACAACTCTTTCTTAACCAGGTCATTCCCGATTTTTTTCACCATCTCATGGCACCTCTATTTAAATCATCTCAGATCTTCAGTTGTCCTTGAGAACAAAGAAACAAAGTGCTATCATCATTCATCTGGCACGCACTCACTGTCAGAATTTTGTTAAATAAGTTATCCATTGATCCCTTGCATACCAAAAATTTATAGGGATGTGTCAGCTACAGTTAACTTTTTTTCATCTTTGCGTCTTCATCAGCAATTGAGTTTTTCAACAAAACACTATTTCCAACACTTGCAGTAATGTCAATGTCTAACTATACCATACGCTTGATCCTATTAAATACCAAATAATTCCTCCATCTTTTATTCATTTGTAACCTTTGACGCCTTCTATGGTAGCTCCCAAATCTATGTTCCTATACCCTTAACTGTAACACCATCTTCAATGCTCAAATTAGTACAGTGATCAGCATAAAACATTAAAGCATTCTCTTTTAACAACTGATTCCTAGATGCAAAACTCAGGAATTAAATCTCTTTATAGTCAAGCTACCTTTGTCAGACTGATTCATGACTTTTCCACTCTAATATCATTAGGCATATCAATCCACAAGTTCCTAGTCTAAGTTCTGAAGTCAACTTAATCCTGATTTCAAAGTATTTGCATCACTCCTATCTGTCATCCTAGTAGGGAAAGTTTAATTGGCTATACTTTTTTACTCTCTTTCGTAGATTACATGAACTGGAAACTAAAATATCGTAAGATGACAAGATCCAGAACTATATCATTGCTCCCTCAAATAAAAATGTCTCGATGTATTATCCAAAAAGCTCTTTTTACTTCCTGATGCGACCATTCAACTCTTCCATGAATAGCATCCACTTTTATGTTTTTGCATGCTGTCTGCTCTGGTGATGGGTTTACATGGTAGGCACCATACTATATCATGTGTGCATCTGCCATACCCATGACATCAGATTCCAAGGTCACAAGTGAAAACACAAGACCTATTTGATGTGTGTTTGTTCATGCATGTGCAAACCGTGCACTGCCACGACATGTCACAACTCCACATGGTAAGCACACACTCAAAGTACATACTCTATAGTCTATAGTCTATACCACAAAACATGACCTGGTATGCAGCAACTATTCAATACTTCGATTTAACAATCTATTCTTCTTCAAGTATTCCAAATCTTTCCAGAATTCCTTTTGTAGTGTATTCAACTAAATCACTAGAACATTTTTATATAAATACAAAAGATTGTCCCGAAACACCACATCCCACTAGTCACAAAACATAAGCTAGAGGAGAATCCAAATTAACATATCGAATCAATCTACTACTGCACATTTTGTAAAATTTTCCCACAACTAAATGATAGATATTCAAACAAATTACACATATTTGAAAACTTCTTGGTCATAGATACAAGAGAAAAAAAAACCTGTTGTTACATAACTCATTTCTCGATACGCTTGTGCACTGACAATGTTGCCATATCTTTAAATCTAAAGTCTGCAAAGTCCACCCTCATAAAACAACAAATTCCAATACTACTATCTAAGCACCAAGAACCTTTCAGTTTGAATAATCGACATAAACATGCATTGAACTAAATGCTATTCACTTCTTGCTCAAACAAGAAGATAGAAATGTTAACCTACACCTTTCAAGGTCCATGCAGTCTATGTTTGCCTCTATTTGTGAGAAACAACATCATGGAATTGTCTACCTGCATTTTCCTGGGCTCCCAATCTTCCATAATCTATGCGGTTTATGATTCCCTCTATTCATGTACAAACATATAGTAGAATAATGCTTGCATGCTTTGCTGAACAACCAGCTCACTGATGACAAAAATAAACTTGGCAAAAGATACTGCTCAAAAGGAGTGCAATAAATATAGATATACATACACACAGATAAAGGGATAGACATCACTCGCCTTTGTGGTACAAGAAAACACAGATCATTAGAAAGAAGGAAAATTCATGAAAAGGATATCAAAACAAAGCAAGAATGAAGGAGCATGAAATTGGAATAGAGCCAAGAAACAAGATATCGGCATAAAGCACGACATACATGCTTAGCCAAGAAAAGATATGCTATGAGGCCAGATATATATCTTACACATAGCAAACTGTAGCTATTGAGCAAGATTCTGAAAAGCAACAAGAGCCAGATTTTAGTTAATACAAATTAAATATTATTATCTTCCATCACATAGCATCCCCCTCATCTACAATTAAAAGCAAAATTTCGCCTTCCATGTACCAAAGCTTCAAAATTGAACAAATTAGAAAACACTTCTATAGGTATGCTTTCTAAAAAAAAAACTTGACTCAAGCCATTTATAAACTACTTGTCTCCTAAATCAATAGGCTGAAGGAAATCCTGATTGACGCTTCACGATGTGAACTAATGAATTCAAATCAATACACAGCTCAAACCTGGATGTAGATACAGTAAAATATCATAAATAAAATTGCAACACAGCAGAATAAACCATAGCTAAGCCCAACAATGTACCATATTAGCTCACCTGGAAATGAAGAATAGTTGATTTCACAGATCTTGTATTTCGCTGGAACTCATAATACATGCCACCTTTATCAGTTTGTTTGCAATCCTACATAATAATGAACATATAAAGGAGTGTAACAAGAAAATTTTAAAAGTTAAGTTTATTTTTCTAACAAAGCTTCATGCCTTTTCTGATGCTTCTCCAGAATTTCGAACATTCTCATAGTTTTTGTATTGTTCTAATCTCGTTTTCCTGTACCTCTCCCGTGTAATATTAAGAGTATCCCATGGTATTCCTTGGATATCTTTTCCTTTCCTTGCTTGAGCAGCAGATATATCAGTTGCCCTTCCATTCTGACAAAATTCAAAATCCTTTTTCATTAAGTTGCAAACAAATATCAGAATTGAAACAAACACTGTAGCAACCTAAGGTACAACAATGAGAAGAGCATTCTTCAAACTATCCAAGATATGCAACTGCAAAGAGGTGGTAGTAGTATAGATAATAGAAAGCCTTGAAAACACAAAAGCAACTTAAAAGAATGCTGGAAGAGATATAAGCATACCAAAGAGCCATATTCTTCATCATCAGAATCAGAATCTCCTAGACCCCTCCCTTGAAATTCTTCATACATATCATCTTCTACATCACCCATTTCATAATCCTCTGCCATCTCATCCATATTGTCACTACGGTAATGTTGCATTTAGTTTATGCCTCTGCCATATCAAATTTCAAGTAAAGAAAGAAAAAAAAAAGTTATCTGCACAGAAATATACACCCAAAAAAATTGAAGATAACAAAAATCTTAAAGAAACCCTGATGAAGAAAATATAATGACTTTTCAACACTTAAGAAAAAGCAATAATGTTCACTCATCTGTGACTTTTCAACACTTCAAAGAAAAGCAATAATGACCACACATCTACATATTAGAAACTTCCAGTAACAACCAATACACCACCCTTATTCCACAGTATGCTGGTTCCATAAGATGCAATTCTATTCTATACCACACTTTGTCCATTTGAAGATTATGCATAACAATGAGATGGCAGTGTATGCATAACTCCCAAAACATAGATAACATGATTATCACTGACTATCATGCAACTAATCCAAACTAGCATTAGTTTGTAAATGCTTAAATCTTAGTGTAGCATAAAGTAAAATGTTTGCAAGTATTGCTTATTAAGAACAGATGAGATTAGACGGTTGGATAGATAACTTAGATAGATGACATCTAAGTACCTTGGAAATGCTACTACGACTCATGTAGTAACCAGGAGAAATCACCAAAATCTACCTCATCTCCCTGGTAATATGTGATAAACAAACTTTAAAAAAATACTATCCCGTAAAGTCAAATTTCAAAAGAAAATCAGCCATTTTTTTTACTGACATTCGCAAAGAAGAACATTAAGAAAGATGTTCTGGATATCATTCCATAATCATACCAATAAACTAATTAATTACTTACAGAAAATATTTCGGGGAATAACAAAAAAATCTCTGCTCAAATTTAATTGCAAAGCCAACAGAAAGAACGCCAACGAAATATGAAGAATTTCAAATAAAGGCGAAAAAGAAAAAGAAGATGGTTACATAAGCTTATTCCAAGATCAAAAGGTAACTTAAAAAGGACCTCAAGATCTCTAACAAATATGAGGTTACGAATCGTTACATGAAATCAATATAATCAACCCCGTAAGTGATCAACTTTTAACTCCTTTTCTGTATCAATATCTTTAAAACCTCACGGAAAACATAAAGATAAAAGATAAAAGGAAAACACGTTGAGGAACCTAAAGGAGAAGTAGCTAAACAACCAACAGAGATCCGTGAAACGAAGCAACAATAGGAAACAAAATCTAGACTTTCGCAGAAATAAACGTAATTGACATCATCAAGAAAGTAAACAACCATCAGTGGCAGCTCATACACAGATAAATTACAACCCAAGCAGAAAATTTCATGAAAAAGTGGGGATTTTTATTTTCTCGTTTATCCGCTGCGCACCTGTTCTAGGGTTCCGGAGGCCCGCAGATCTCGATCGAGGCGATGAGTGGCTTCAATCCGGGGTTAGGAATCCGAAGAATCGGACGCCTTCCGACCGCAAGCAGAAGGAATTGAAGGGAATAAATAGAATCCGATTCAGAACGGCGCTTTTTTTGGGCCTTTTTTTTTATTGTCTTTATTGGAGTTACCTACGAGAAATATAAGGGGACGAGAGGGACAGGCTATGGATAAATGTGATGGTCGGCATATGCTACCGACTCTTGGTGTCTAAAATTACGAAATTGCCATTCCAGGGTCAAGATTTATTTGTTGACCTTGTTTTATATATAATCAGATAAAGGCTTCATTGATTGCATAGCTGCATGCCATGTTCCTCATCCTTGAGGATAAGAAAATTTTTAATTTTTCTTTTTACTTAATTAGTGGATCAATTTGTAACTTTAGTTTATCAAATTCCATGTTTTCTTTCTGAAAAGAAAGTTTAGATAACATATACAATTTCCCTATGATCCTTAGCTCAAGTAATTATACAATATATGCATATGTATATATATATTAAATTAAATGTTGTAAGAAGAATAATGATATTCAAATGAAAAAATACTTCTTCTTGAAAGAAAATTATAGTTTTCTAATGTGATAACAATTAGTCAGCTAATCCATGGGGGTAAGCTGAGGCAAAGGTGGCTTGTGAATAAAGAGAGAGTTTTTAGGGTCATACATCACACTGAAGAAAGATCCTCTCTCACTGTACAATGGTTATACTGAGAAGTATCCTCAGAGATTTCAACCACTGTTGGCTGATGGATAAGCATGAAAAAAGAGTGCGCAATGTCAATCCACCTTGCACAACTTGACATTGGTTTTTCTTGTCTGCAGTTCATTGACTTGGCCTCCTCATATTCTAGTCTTTGGATTAAGTTCGCAATGAATTTTTTCCCCCAACCTACTTGATCAAGAGAAATGCTTCTCACACCAACTTTATGTTGAATGTTAATCTTCTATTGCTGACTGATGTAGGAGCTGTTTGTGTAATGTTATTTTGTCTGTTGGTATGTGATATCATCATCAGGAGAAAATTTCTTCCCCAGCCTACTTTGCCAAGAGAATGCTTCTCACACCAATCCATGTTCTGCTGTTTTCTAACTGATCTATGAGTTGTTCCAAGTTGGAACCATACAACTGGCCTTGTGAGCAAATGTTTCTGTCTCAAATCATCATTTGCTTTTATTTTTGTAGATGATGAAGATGTAGGAGCTGTTTGTGTAATGTTATTTTGTCTGTTGGTATGTGATATCATCATCAGGAGAAAATTTCTTCCCCAGCCTACTTTGCCAAGAGAATGCTTCTCACACCAATCAATGTTCTGCTGTTTTATAACTGATCTATGAGTTGTTCCAAGTTGGAACCATACAACTTCATTTGCTTTTATTTTTGTAGATGATGGAGAAGGTGCTAATAGCATTGTTATCAGGAATCCTTGCTACCAGTCAATCTGCTGTAATATCTATACCACATAAATCTTCATTTTCTGTTGGACCAAATGTTTACATATACTGTTCTCTCTTTCTCTCTCGTCTGCCATATTCCCCTCCTACACTCAGAGAAGGATTCAGATGCACATTCCAATGCCTTTATCCATGTTTCTGAAGCAGTCTAATATCTTATCTCAAGACCACATGGTTATCTGATTTCTAGTAGGTTAAAGATCCAGGGATGCTTCTTACTAAAGACTTATTCTGTTATCACATGGTGCAAAGTCTTAGCAAAACCACTGAAGCAAAAGTGACATAAGATCTTATATCAAATTCACATTTCATAGAAATAACCAAGAAAGCTGTGGCTCAACTTGTTAGTACATACATGCACTGATGTTAAAAGAAAAAGATAAAAACTTGTTTCAGCAACTGCAACTGCAGTTCTCAGTCAAATTCCACCATTTATGCTGAAGAGTCTTAATCTTGAGTTTTAGAAATCACACCAATTACCATAATTTGAAAAAGAAAAAAAGTGGGCATCAATTTTCTCAAGAATTATATTTCCGAGTCATAAGAATACTTCATTGTCGATATACGGATGACCAAGCAATTAATAAGCTTGTGGCCACAACTGAATTGGCTTAAACTTCCAAAGGAGATCAAATAATTGGAATGACAGTGCAATAATGCAGCTTCAAGGGATATACAGCTTAGCAGTTTCAACAACACAGAAATGTTAGAACCATTCCACAGATGAGAATCAGAGAGGTGAAGCTCTGAATTATGATGACGCCAGCACTTGCAGTGTCATTCTCTGATTCCGGAGGACTAGCGGGACAAGCAAGCCCTTCCTTGCCTTCACGACATTCACTAGCAAAAAGGCCTGGAGGGTACTTCCCGTAAAGGTTAATGTAACTGAACATGGTTGATGCACAGTCATTTGTCTCATCGTTCAACTGATCAGCATAAGGGCATGCAAATTCCTTAAAAGCCTCACAGCAGAGCTTAGCAGGGTATTGCGGACCCTTGCACTTGCTGGTGATAATTGTGTAGTTCATGTTCTCAAAGCTGATAGGGCAACCTAATATATATATCAAGAGAAAAGAAAGCATTAACTTCTATTAACAGGTTAGACCATCCTGCACTTGCTGGTGATAATTGTGTAGTTCATGCTCTCAAAACTGATAGGGCAACCTAATATAGATATCAAGAGAAAAGAATTAACTTCTATTAACAGGTTAGACCATCTATTGCAAGCCATAATATAGAAAGATTCACTGTCAAAGATTATGATGTCATGTCCTTTATTATTGAACATGTTCCAGTAGAAATAACTGCAGAAAATGGAGGAAAAACAAGCATATAATCAATAGAAATTCTTTATTAGAACCAACAGTAAACTTGTCATTATTTCAACCTAAAAGTAGTGTTTCTGGTTATGTCATATAGAAGTATCTCCAATTTGTGCTTGAGCTTGCCTAGGTTACCAATGATTTAGCCCATGAGTTCAAACCAGGGTCTTGATAAATTTTGGATTACACTTTTCCTAATTCCAATGATACATATCTAGGAATTCTGATGTTTTCTTTAATCCAATATATATATATATATATATTTTAATATAATTAGACTAATTCAATCAGGAAGGAGTATTTAGAAAGAAGATACTGATTTAAGTTATGGTCCATAGAGATTTGGCTGCTTAATTTAGAATAGTATCTGATTATAGTAGATGACAATATCATTCCATTTCTATTTTGCTTAGAGCTTAAATTTCTACATTATAAATTAGGGTATATAGTAGATCGGCCTGAAATCAATTGAAGTTTTGAGCCTTTTGATGGCCTACTGACCTTATTATTTCCCTTCTCAGCTAATTATCACTCTTTTTTGTTTCGCCTCCTCTTTCTATCTTATACCACATCTCTGATACACCAACCTTTTTCACCAGAGTTAGTACACTATCCTTAGTTTTTGTATGCAAGTTCTCTACCATGACCAATGCTCTAAACTCCCATATAATCGTGATTAGATTTTTTTTAATTGTGCATGATTGAATTAAACACAAATGCACATTTTGCATTGCTATCTTTTCAACACATAAGTAGTAACAAACTAGGAACTAACAAAATACTGGCTGTCTTAGGTTGCCATATTTCAAACAATAGAAGTATAAGCGCAAGGGACCGAAGGCACTAATTGCCTTGAGTTCCATGTAACTGTATCATTTGCTTTAAAGACAAAACATGTTGTGTGTTAAACTTACTTGTTATATGTATGATAGACCACAACAGAGACAAGCAGAATAGAAGAATAGAACATTAAAGCTAGCATAAGGCAAGCAATTACCATTTGCTTGAAAGGGAAAACATGTCATACAGCACACTGTATACTTTTGTTTATATATATGATCGACCAGAACTGATAAAGACATAATAGAATAATATAACATACTATTTACCCTCAGACAATCAATTTTAAGATGACTTTATGTGTCCTTGTTTTCCAATGCACAGTATGGGATGCGACTATGGTGATACTGCAAGCTTCTCCAAATAGATAACCATGGTTAGCTATAAAGTTTAGAATTTCTTTTTTAATTTTTGCATATCAGTAGCTAAAATCTTTGATTTGTATAATTATTCCTCATGTTACATATCAATTGCAGGAAAAAAAAAAAAAAAACAGATCACACATTACAGCTTATAGTAGTCAACCATGGTATGATCAAGAAACGATGGAGATGAAGTTACTTTTACTTCTCAGTTTTGTACCTAATTTTGCATCCTATATGTCCCATTTACCTTCCACAGCTTTAATAATTGTTCAAACAAACTTGAGGAAAAGAAGATATAATACTTTTCCAGACAAGATTGCATTTGAATCGAACTAAGCAACATCACCGGTGCCTTTTCTCTAAATTCAAATATTTTTCTTATCGCATAAACTCTATGAGAAATGAAAGGCCAAAGGATAAAAAGGACAGAACATATCATCAATGATCTGGATGATGAACTCAGTCAAAAAAGAATACCAAAATCCAAATAAAAGAATGAGGAAAAATCGTACTCGACTTCGCCTGCAGCAAACTCCGCCCGGCCGATCCACGCGAGTCCAACACATCGCCTACCCAAACACAAAAAGCCGGAAATGTCAGAGCTTCTAAGCTCGAAAAGAGGGAAAAATCGAATCAATGTGAGAAACTTTCTTTCAAGATCGAAACCTTTCAGGATCCTACCTGAGATGAAGGTAGAACCGGCCGCCAATCCCGCCAGAACCATAATAAGAACAGCAGGCAAGGAAATATTTGGACTCAACTCCATCTCTTCCTACAGCCTCCGAAACCTCCGCAGCGTGAAACCGACGGGAGAAAAGAGGAGAGGTGGAAGCGGAGGGGAGGTAGGAAGAGTAGGAGGAGGAGGAGGAGGAGGAGAAGGAGGAGGAAGAGGGGAAGGAGGATGCTTCGCCGCCGCAGAAGACGGGAAGAGTGGTGGTCACGATCCATTGCGACAGCTCCAGTTCGGGAGAGAGCGCCAAGTCACAGAAATATTTTGAGCAAAATTAAAATTAAAACTAAAATTAAAATTATTTTCAGATAAACCCATTATAAACAGATAAGTTGAATTTGATTTTGTGTAATAGACAATGATGATCATTTGACGTTATGAGTCAAGAAATTTAACCCAAGAGAATCAAATTGAGTTAGGCTTGGGTTGGATGAGGATGGTTCGATTTTGATCGATCACCCAATGTCACGGCCATAAATAGATCCTAATAATTCGAATTTGATCGTTAGGGAATGCTAATTGATTTTAGAACCCTAAAACTAAAATTTATATAGGAGCGAAAAGGGGGAAAAAAGGAAAAATAGAGATCGAAACAAAAAGAAAAAAAGAATAAGAGGCCCCCAACGGTCTCCTTTCCAATGAAAAGACCCTTATGACCCCACGATCTCCTCGAAACTACTCCAATTCGACCGTTGGGACTTTCCTTCCTTTATACCCCCTCGAACTGGTCTCTCTGCAACATCTCATCCTGTCTCTCTCCTCTGCCTTCCTTCTTCTCCTCAGTCTCTCCTCCTCCTTTCCATTACCAACTCAAACCTTCTCTCTATCGCTCATTTGTTTCCCAATTAGTCGCCATTCCAATCTCTTCTTGTGTTCGCTCGTTTCCAATTATAATGGCAGAGCCTCGCGACACCCATGTCGTCGAGATCCCTGCGGCCGCCGGCGCAGAACCCCGCCGGCATTCCGACGGAGACGACAACGCCCTCGCCGTTATACAGCACCACCCGTTGACCCAAATCTCCGAGAGCCCCGGCCACCTCCTCCTCCTCAAGCTGTGGCAGCGCGAGGAGGACCTCCACGGCCGCCGCGCGGCCGGCCTCGAGGACCGCATGGACGGCGCCAAGCGCGAGGCGTTCCACCTGTCATGCCTCTTCCTCGCCTTCCACGGCCTCTCCCTCACCCTCCTCTTCGCCGCCTCCGTCGCCGGCGACGCCTGCAGGGACTGGTGGGTGCCCTCCTGCCTGTCCCTCCTCACGTCGCTGGTGCTGGTCGGCGCGGTCCACTTCCGGGTCCGCGCCTACTGGGGACTGTCGCGGCTGCTGCAGCGGGAGCGGGCCGACGGCCGGGCGCTCGCCAGGTGCGTGCAGGAGCTGCGGATGAAGGGCGCCAGCTTCGACCTGTCCAAGGAGCCGCAGACCTCGAAGCGGATGAAGAGCTCGAGCGTGGAGGTGAAGTGGCGGCCTCTGCAATGGTGCTCGCAGAATCTCGTCACCATTTGCCTTCTTTGCGTCGCCGGGATCGTCTTCCCGGCTTGCCGTTTCATACTCTGCGGCTAAAACTTACGGCCTCCATTTCTTGAAGATTAGATCGAGGCTCAGTCCTTAATTTTTATGTTGGTTTTGCTCGTTCTTTTGTTTCAGCTCTGTTTTCTACTTCTTATGATTACAAGTACACCGAAGAAGAACACCTTTAATCGTGTTCTTGTTTGCTTTCTAGTCTGTACTCGATTCCCCCTCATTCTTCTTCAGTGAAGCACATGTTTCCACTAAACACTCTAATTTATCTGCAAACACTGTTTGTTTCGTCAAACACTTCCTCTCTTACAAATTGTTACTGCCTTCTATCAGGGTAGAATTATAGTGATGCTGTAGTCTATCAATCCATTTAACACAAGTAATTAGGTGATTCATAAAGTCAAAAACAACTCAATCAAAAAATGAACCACTCAATCACTATTTCAAGCATCGGCATTCCACAGAATGAGTCTAAATTAATTCCTGTACAAAAGGATGGTGCAATATCCACCACAGTGCAACAAACTAGTAACCACAGTATGTTAATAATGAGGAGTCCAATAGCTAATAAGGAAACAATGCCAGCAGCAGGACCTTATTACTCTTGCAGTAGCTCTCAGCTGCAGCAGCCACTAGCTTTAGATGAGGACACCTTCCTACCCCCCTTTGGAACCCTCTCCCACTTTGGAAGCCTGACTGGTACAAATCCAACTTTTCTTGCATACTGCAAGAACTACAAATGGGACAATCACTAATTAAATAAAGCGTGGAGTCATAATTAGCTGCATGCATGAAAATAAAGATTGTAAGGTGAGAGTTTATACTATCAAAAAGACAGGACAAATTATGTCATGGAATCATATTGTCACCAATACACCATTATGAACAAGGAAATAAAATGCATAGATTTTTGAAGTCTTAGATTATATCATTGTCATCCAACCTCCACTTCTCAGGATTGCAAGGTTACAAAGGTGGGATGGCACAAAAATGTCTATATTACAAATTTTCATCATTTTCTTCTGCCTTTCTGAGTCAACAAAAAGAAGGCATCTGGTTTATGCATAATACAATTACAATCATATGGAGTTCAATAAGTGTATTTTTATTCATCAGGAATAGGAAGTTAATGTGATGAAGCCTATATTTGTTGACTGAAGGCAAATTCATGAAACCCACTGTCTTGCAGGTTAGACTTATTACATCCTCAGATTATGGCAGCATGATCTTCATCATTTTAAAACTCAGGCCCAACGTTATCAAACTCACCTCGTCTGATACATCAGACCCTCTATCCTCGATATTTTCGCGTATTGCTGCTGCTGTGTTAATAAATGCCTGTAAGGAAGACAGATAATGGAATGGACACTGGATTAATTGAAGGATGAGAGTACAGTCTGGACAAGGAAACAAGGCTCTCTCACCTCCTCAACGTTCTGTGCAGTTTTTGCTGAGGTCTCCATAAAGAACAATCCATGGTCTTCGGCAAATTGTTCTCCTTCCTCAGTGCTGACAGCTCTTCTGCGAGCCAGGTCGCATTTGTTACCGATCAGCATAATTGTCACATTAGCACCAGCATGTTCACTTAAATCTTCCAACCAGCTTGCAAGATGATTGAATGTCTCCCTCCTGATATTGGATCATGAATGAACAAAGTTAACACCACAGCAAAACCTTACAAACAATGCACTCCAAATGTAATCACTACCTAGTGATGTCATAGACAAGCAGTGCACCAGCAGAATCTCTGTAATAGGACCTGGTGATTGATCTAAAAGTTTCCTGGCCAACCTGTAGTTTTCAGACTTTGAGTCAAATGATGTATCATTGTGGTTGATGAGGCAAATCTTATATCAAGCGGAAAAAAAAATCATAGTAAATCTTTTATCAGTAAAAATAATGATATTAGTTATGATCAATGCCACTTCCTAATTGGTTATTGCCATGAACGACTGTCCCGATCAAGCAACTAAACTGATTACAAATTTATTATTCCATGTTAATTAAGATAAGTTCAGGTCAATCATATCAATAGATAATTTCCTTTTTCTATGACTAAACACCACCATAGTTGCACTTGACAATTTAATTTTATCAAACATTAGAAAAATTAAGCCATCCAACAGAATTACTTAATATCACTAATTGTCGTGAAACCGTTAGAGATGATGGTACTATAAAGTTACTAGATATGCGCACAATTTCCTGGGAACAAATGGCAGTGAAGACAAGTCTCTAAACAGATGTCGGATGGAAGAAGCGAAAGACAGTTAGGCAACATAGAAACAGGAGAGAGTTCCCTTGTGAAATACACCAAGTGTTCTTATACCAACTCCAAATGACTCCAATAATGCAGAAAATGACAGTTCAGTAAACAACATTAAACACTAAATGCATTTATAAATAAAAGAGAGAATGCGACTAACCGTGTCCCAGATCTTCAACTTTATCGGCTCATCGTTGATGGTTATCATTTTGGCTGCAAATTCAACATTAGTTGTCGAGCCATTTGCAGGTTGGAAGCGCTTTTCTGTAAACTGCAAAAGAAGAGATGATTTCCCCACTCCTACAAAGATAAAAGCAAGAAATGAGATATCAGCCCAACAAATGTTATATATGAATCTATCCAATTTGATATGTAACACAAAAAAGAACCATGAAATTCTATAGGACTGATTTATCAAATTTAATTTTGTGAAAAACAATATTGGATAAAAACATGCACTATCTTCCCATGAAACATATCTAGACATGAGACTAGCAGAGTGACAAGTACAAGCTACAAAATATCAGCAAATACATAGCTTATTGAAACAACGAACTCCAATCTTCTTATGAAACAAATCCGGACGTAAGAGACTAGCAAAGTGACAAGTCCATACAACCAAATATAAGCATATGCATAGCTTATTGCAACAAGGAACTCCAAACACCATATCAAAAGGCACTAAGACTTATTAACAAGATAAATCATGATGGAACAAAATCACAAATGCACACAAAAGCAGAGAAGGAAATCAGAAAATTAAAAAGAATTTGCGCTAATTTCACAGATTGCCAACGGTGGACACAGAAGCCATGAGATATTACCATTCTAGCAAACATATAAAGAGTACTCAAAATATAGATATATACTTCAAGAGAAAGAAAACGTCACAATTAAGTGGAGGAGATATCGTCTAACACAGCAGTTCGCCCTGTTTCTTCTGAAGCTCGCGAACCGAGAAGAACTCACCTGTATCGCCGATGATGATATACTTCAAGGTGGAAGGGGGCGGCATCTCCATCGGATCCCAAATCCCGAAACCTCCCCTCCAGGAATCGGTCGACACGAGGAGGCCACGAACAAAGAGATCGAAAATCGAGCGCTCTCTGAGAGCAAGAGAGATCGAATAGGGTGAGGGAAGAGATGGAAACCGCCAAGGGTTGTTCCTCTAGGTTGCTCAAGCGGTGTGGGAGAGAAAGAGAGAGAGAGAGAGAGAGAAGTTGACGCGTCCGCCACCCTCGCTTTGTTCAAATATAAGGAGGTCATTCGCGGTCGCCGAAGCCGACAGTAGCGAGAAAAGAGTCTGAATCCCGTCCAGTAAAAGCACGTCCCGTTCTGGCGCCCATCTCCCATCTTTACCCTTCATCTTTCCCACAATCAAATCAGTGCCGTCCGTCTCTTTTTTAGGTGGGTCCCGCCCTGTCTCCTCCGGTATCGTGACCGGTCAGGATATCAAAGATCGGAGACAGTAGAGATACCGTCCAACTTGGGCGAGCACAGTATGTGAACCCAACTGGAGACTCTGCACAAGTCGGCAGAGCCCCCTTGAGTTGGCCACCGCAGTGGGACGGGACGGAGCGCTTCTCTGATCGCGACGGGTCTCCTCCTCGACTGAGGGCGGCGGTGACGGCGGCGGAAAAGATCGTTGCCGCCCTCCTGCTCTTTTCACGACTCTCCGTCTTCCCCCTCAAGATCGGTACGCTCATCTGCACACTCCGAGAACTCTCGTGATCTCTGAAGCCCTAATTGCCTCCGCGCATTTTGATTCGGTCCATATCGTTACAAAAATGGGCTTATCATCCTCAACTTGTGTTGCTTCCAAGTTAACATACGCCAACATGTTCCTCTGACTATGCTAATTGTTTAAATATGTTCTTCTCAACTTTCTGCTGGGAACAATTGACTATTATGATAGTTGTGTTATAGATTTTGACAGGGGTATCTCCACATCATGAACTCGTCATGAAGACACAGAGGCTCATTTGTAATTAACTCAGACTTCTGCAGCCTTGTCAACAGAGCTTCTATTTGTATCTTTTACGAGTACCTTTTTCTCAAAGCCCTTATTAGAGCTTAAGCAAGGATAGTCTTGCCTAATATTAACGAAAATTTAATTGAATCAATTGATGGGAGTGATTGCCAGGGAATTTACGTTTATAATTGGATAAATTGTTTCATCGACTAGCATTTATATAGAAAGGGATGAATTATAGAGTTGTCATGGGAAAAAAAAATGGACATTTATATCTTAACACTTGACATGAATGAAAAAATTCTCACACTATAATAATCTCTTTAGTATATTCAAACACATATGCTTATATAAAATATTAACTCGAATAGAAGAAAAAAGAAGTTAGCAGTAAAGAACAAAAAATAGAGGTTTAGAACAATCAGAAGCATCCTTTCTAGTGATTGGAGGTCAACAAATATGAGACTTTTCAGAAAAGAAATGCAATATTAAATACAATGGTAAGTTTAGTTCTGTTTTGACTTTTCTGAGCAATTATATACATGGAATGTCAAAATAAGCAAAGGAGCCTTTTAAAGGCCAGCATAGACCTAGAGTGTCAAAATAGGAATATAGAAAGCTACTGAAACTTGTAAAGAAAGAAGAGCAAAGGCTATTTAGGGCACAAGAGGGGAGGGGTCCTTTCACTTATGGGGTAGTGACTACCCCCTCACACCTCTACGGCTCTACCTCCTGCCTTTCCTGGGCAGTATCTCATCCAATATTTCATGTTATAAGGTGTGCGAACTGAAATAAGGAAGTGGGTTTCTGAAACAAATTGACCTTTTAAAAGAAACATCTTTGTGTGACCTGCTGGTTAAACTTAAGATTCTTACACTACTTTGAATGCAACAAGAAACGGCAACATTCATATTTTATAGAAATGATATATTTTTTGTGCAGCTATGAGAGCTCAAGATGGAACGATTTAATGTCAAAGCATATGTTACTTTCAATCAAGGTTTTAAGCATTGATCTCTGCAGATACATCATTCTACATATATGAATCAGCCACTAAACCACCTAGCATAAACCATATGATACTAGTGATACGCATCTTTCAATCAAGGTTTTAAGCATTGATCTCTGCAGATACATAATTCTACATATATGAATCAGCCACTAAAGTCTAAACCACATAGCATAAACCATATTATACTAGTGATATGCATCCACATAATCGGACCGTGTATATTGCAGCAATATGGTTGGTGGAATTGTGCTGACTCAGAAAATACCTTATTGAGATGCTACCATTTGAATCAGCACTTGTGCGATTGTAGAACTTAATTATTTAAATATCAATCTGATACCCAATTTGAGTTACAACAATCTATTAGACTAGGGTGTTACCAAGATGCTGAGCAAGATGCCTGGTTACACCACCTGTTCTCACTGAATAAAACAATAAAAAAATAAAAAATGGTTAGTATACCAAGCAGTACTGGGTTGATGGTTCATTACCAACACGTGGAAGGATTGGTGCATACCAATGTTATGTACTGATTTGTCCGTTATTTTAAACCACACTAGAACTAGCATTAGGAGACACCAAAGGATTTACTCTTTTTGACATGTAGCCTAGTATGAGGCTTAAAAATTGTGATTTGGATGTTGGTTCCTCAAAAAAATAAATTCATACCCAAACTTAATGCTGTCTATATCTCATTACAGGTTTCTCTAAGAGCCAATATTGCAAAGCATACTCCGGAGTTGTGATTTACAAATTTGAAAATGATAAGCTTGGAATCTCCATGATATTATTATCTAGGCTACTGAAACTTGGTATGTACATCTCATACTATAGTTCTCCCTATTTTGGTTGTAATACTTGCATTTGGTGCTAATTGTTGTTGCCATGAATTTTCTTTTTCCAGTGACACACCATGCTGAGTATTTATCTTGTCTGCACAGTTTGATGCAGTGTCCATGGTGAAAAGTAGAAGCCAAGGGCATGACACAAGCTCGTGTTACCTGAATAAAATGTACTGGCTTGTATGCCTTGGTACATCTGGCACACATCATTCTTGGTTGATGCAAGAGAAAGTAGTGAAGATAAGCTCAGAATGTTCTACCAAAATGTTATTTCTGCTTGAATAATGGGTCGGTCATGACTTCTACCAAGCTCTATGCCATCTCTTTAGTAGGCTGTATTGCTAGTTACTACCCCTTCAAGAGTAATTTTGATTTCATAATAGTAATTCAAAATTGTTGATTTTCAGTGCATCAAATTAGTGTTAAAATATTTAATTGGCAGACTTCATTGTACATACTTTGTCAGCGATGCTCCAACTGTGCGTATGTGCAAAGAACCAAAAGAGGATTAATAAGGAATTCCATCTTTTAAAGTTAAATGTGTGTTCATTGCCTTTTTTTTCATAAGTACTCTGATGAAAATTTTCTGTCATTTGCACACTTGATCCCAAGACTCATTATTATTTTATCCCCCTTTGAATGTTCCTTGGTAAGTAGTGGAAGTTTGGAGTCTGTACTCTGCACTTGGAAGTCTTGCTTAAACTGTTTGATTTTGCTGAAGAACCAGAAAAAATGCAAGGTTGCTATCCATGCTGCCATAAAAGCCGGCAAGAAATTTGAATAGAAGTCTACTGCTCTTCTAACGTGATAATGAATGGTCTTGCTCTGGGTTGACATATCTAATTATGTTCAAATTGTCTGAACTGGAACAGATGATGTAGATGATACGCTTAGTTTTTTTCTCAAGGTCAACTTGGTCTGTATATTGATATTGCATTACAATGTGAATTTCTCAAGATCAACTTGGTCTGCATATTGATATTGCATCACAATGGTACAGACTAGAGAATTATTTTTATTGCCTTTCATAACATTTACTTATATTTCTTGCAGCTGTTCTTCAAATCATGATTGGTATTAGCAACTTCAAATTGGAAAGTGCAAGGATTTTTTTCTGAGTGGCTAAACGATGAACTAATGGAGTACTTAATTTCCAGATCAGGCTTCCTTTTGTAACAAGATGATCATCAGCAAAAGGCTATCCTGGGGAGTGGAAATTACATAAGCATTTGCTTGATCAGCAGTTGGGTTGGAGTACATTGCTCATCATGTGCTTTGAGGACTACCTTGGCGAAGGAACTATGACTTTAAAGATCCATCAAGTGAAAAATATTTTAATCCTTAAATTTTTATGTTGGTTCAGCTCTGTTCTTCTTATGATTACAAGTACACCAAAGAAGAACACCTCTAATCTTGTTCTTGTCTGCTTTGTAATCTGTATTGGATTCCTCCTTAGTGAAGCAAAAACTTTCTACTAAACATTCTAATTTCTCTGACACATTAAGTTGGAGAAGAAAGTGGAAGTTCTAACACAAGCACGTATCTGTTCCATTTATTTGCCTCTATTTGCTTCAGAAGTGTTCTTAATATTGACCAAATGCAACATAATGTTTCCTGATTAGAGAATTAGATTACAGAGGAAGGAACAAGGTAATTAAAACTGCCATCTTATTCCTTACAGGATTAATGTCATATGCACAGTTTTCCTGTACCTATTATACACTAATGCCATCGTCTCTCATTAATCCTTAGAGTCGATGAGGAAAACGGACTCCATAAGTAACATTTGGTTATGGACTTCTCATGTTTGTAACAGCAACAATATTGTTTCCTGCAATATTGTTATTCTTTATGAACACTTTGAACTCGTCAAACACTTCCTCTCTCACAAATTGTTACTGCCTTCCTCTATCTGGGTAGAATTCTAGTTATGCTGTAGTCTATCAATCCATTTAACACAAGTAATTAGGTGATTCACAAAGTCATAAACAACTCGATCACTATTTCAGGCATCTGCATATACCATAGAATGAGCCGAAATTAATTCCTGTGCAAAAGGATGATTTTATATCTACCACAGTGCAAAAAACTAGTAACCACAGTGTGTTAATTATGGGGAAGCCAACAGCAAACAAGGAAAAATCAACAACTCAATCACTATTTGAGACATCGGCATACCAAAGAATGATTCGAAATTAATTCCTGTGCAAAAGGATGATGCAATATCTACCACAGTGCGACAAACTAGTAACTACAGTATGTTAATTATGAGGTAAGTCAATAGCTGATAAGGAAACAATGTCAGCAGCAGGACCTGTTTACTCTTGCAGGAGCTCTCTCAGCCGTCACAACCACCAGCTTTAGATGAGGACTCCTTCCTTCCCCCCTTTGGAGACGTGACTAGTTCAGATCCAACTTTGATTCCAGAAGACTGCAAGAACCACAAATGGGGCAATCACTAATTAAAGAAAGTGTGGTGTCATAATTAGCTGCATGCATGAAAATAAAGATTGTAAGGTGAGAGATTATACTATCAAAAAGACAGCGCAAATTATATCATGGAATCATATTGTCACCAATTCACCATTACGAACACAGAGATTTCGAAGTCTGAGATCGCATCATTGTCATCCAAGCTCCACTTTCTCAGGGTTACAAGGTTACAAATGTGAGACAGTAAAAAGAAAGTCTATGTTACATATTTTTCATCATTTTCTTTTGGCTTTCTGAGTCAACAAAAAGAAGGTATCTGGTTTATGCATAATAGAATTACAACTATATGGAGTTTCAATAAATGTATTTTACTTCATCAGGAATAGGAAGTTGATGTGATGAAGCCTATATTTGTTGACTGAATGCAAATAAATACATGAAACCCACTGACTTATTACATCCTCAATTTATAGCATATGATCCTTATTATTTTAAAATTCAGGCCCAACATTACCAAACTCACCTCGTTTGATACATCAAGCATTCCATCCTGGATTTTTTTGTATATGGCTGCTGCTGTGTTAATAAATGCCTGTAAGGAAGACAGATAATGGAATGAACACTGGATTAATTGAAGGATGAAAGCACAAACGGCAGAAGGAAACAAGGCTATCTCACCTCCTCAACGTTCTGTGCAGTTTTTGCTGAGGTCTCCATAAAGATCAATCCATGCTCGTTGGCAAACTGTTCTCCTTCCTCAGTTTCGACAGCTCTTCTGCAAGCCAGGTCGCATTTGTTACCGATCAGCATGATTGTCACATTAGCACCAGCATGTTCTCTTGCATCTTCCAACCAGCTTGCAAGATGATTGAATGTCTCCCTCCTGATATTGGATCATGAATGAACAAAGTTAACACCACAGCAAAACCTTATAAACAATGCAGTCCAAATGTAATCACTACCTAGTGATGTCATAGACAAGCAGTGCACCAGCAGCACCTCTGTAATAGGACCTGGTGATTGATCCAAAAGCTTCCTGGCCAACCTGTAGTTTTCAGGCTTCCAGTCAAATGGTATATCATTGTGGTCGATGAGGCAAATCTTATATCAATCGAAGAAAAAGAAAAATCATAGTAAATCCTTGATCAGTAAAAATAATGATCACAGTTATGATCAATGCCACTTCCTGTGTCCATATCAAGCAACTAAACTGATTACAAATTTATTAATCCACATTAATTAAGGTAACTTCAGGTCAATCATATCAATAGACAATTTCCTTCTTCTCTGACTAAACACCTCCTTAGTTGCACTTGACAATTTAATTTATCAAGCATCAAAAAAACAAAAAAGGCCTATCTAACAGAATTACTTCATATCACTCATTGCCGCAAAACTGTTGAAGATGAAGGTCCTATAAAGTCACTAGATATGCACATAATTTCCTGGGAACAAATGTCAATGAAGACAAGTCTTTAAACAGATGTTGGATGGGTGAAGGCAAAAGGCAATTAAGAAAAATAGGAAACACATGAGAGTTCCCTTGTGAAATACACCAAAGTGTTCTTATACCATCTCCAAATGACTCCAATTACACAGAAAAAGTCGGTTCGGCGAACAAAACCAAATAGTAAATGCATTTATAAATAAAAGAGAGAATGAGACTAACCGTGTCCCAAATCTGCAACTTTATCGGCTTGCTGTCGATGGTTATCATTCTGGGTACAAATTCAAGACCAACTAGCGAGTCCTGTGACTGCCGGAACCAATTGCTCCTATGCCGCAAAAGAAGAGATGTTTTCCCCACTCCTACCAAGATATATCAGCCCCAAAAATGTTTTATATGAATCTATCCAATTTGACATGGAATGACACAAAAAAGAACCAAGAAATTCTCTAGGATCGATTTATCAAATTTGATTTTGTGGAAAACAATATTGGATAAAAACATGCACAATCTTCTCATGAAACATATCCAGACATGAGAGACAAGCAGAGTGACAAGTGCAAACTGTAAAATATCAGCAAATGCATAGCTTATTAAAACAACAAACTCCAATCTTCTCATGAAACAAATTTTGACATAAGAGACTAGCAAAGTGACAAGCCCATGCAACCAAATATAAGCATATACATAGCTTATTACAAGGAGGAACTCCAAGCACCATATCAGAAGGCATTAAGACTTGTTATCAAGATAAATCATGATGGGGAAATTACAAATGCAAACAAAAGCAGAGAAGGAAATCGAAAAATTCAAAACAATTTGCTCTAATGCCACAGCCTGCCAACAATGGACACAGAAGCCATGAGATATTACCAATCTAGCAAACGTATAAAGAGTACTCAAAATGTTGATACATACTTCAAGAGAAAGAAGATGTTACAATCAAGAGGAGGAGATATCGTCGAACACAGCAGATCGCCGACTTTTTTTCTTAAGCACGAGAACCGAGAAGAAATCACCTGCATCGCCGATGATGATGTACTTGAATTGGTAAGCGTAGTACATCCCGATTGGATCCCAAATCCCGCCCCACCTGGAATCGGCCGACACGAGGAGGCCACGAACAAAGAGATCGAAATTCGAGAGCTCTCAGGGAGCAAGAGAGATCGAAGAGGGTGGAGGAAGAGATGGAATCCACCAAGGGTTGTTCCTTTCAGTTTGCTGTGTGTGTATGCGAGAGAGAGCGAGAGAGAGAGAGAGGTTGACGCGTCCCGCCAGCCTCGCTCTGTTCAAATATAAGGAGGTCATTCGCGGTCGCTGAAGCGGACCGTAGCGGGAAAGAGTCGGGATCCCGTGGGTACAAGCACGTCCCGTTCTTGCTCCGATCTCCCATCGTCACCCTTCATCTTTCCTACAATGAAATCACTGCCGTCCGTCGTAATCCCAATCTTGTTCCTGGTGGGTCCCGCCCTGTTTCCTCTCGTATCGTCAACGGTCAGATTTCATCTTCTGGTAGAGTGTATGGAGCTTCTGATAATAAATTCATTTAGCATTTTCCAGAAAAAGTGCAACAAAATGAAAATAACATTGAGATTAGTCTTTATTGCTGTTACATTATATTGTTATTTGTGTCTCTTTTCTCTAATTTGTTGGAAGAGGAATTTTGATTTCATAATAGAAATTCAAAATTGTTGATTTTGAGTGCATCAAATTAGCATTATAATCTCTAATTCACAGACTTCATCATACATACTTTGTCGGTGATGCTCCAATGGCGTGTATGTGCAAAGAGTCAAAAGAGGATTAATAAGGAATTCCATCATTTAAAGTGAAATATGTGTGTTCATTAGTACTCTGGTGAAAATTTGCACACTTGATCCCAAGACTGATTAATAATTTTTCCCACTCTGAATATTCCTTGGTAACAAGTGGATGTTTGGAGTCTGTACTCTGCACCTGAAGTCTTGCTCACACTGTTTGATTTTGCTGAAGAACCAGAAAGAGATGCAAGGGTGCCATACACACTGCCATAAAAGCCAGCAAATTCATGATCGTCGGTTCTCAGAAAACGAAAGCAAATGGAAGTTTGAATAGAAGTCTACTGCTCTTCTAACATGATAATCAATGGTATAGCTCTGAGTTGACATATATAATTATGTTCAGATTGTCTGAACTGGAACAGATGATATAGATGATCAGTTTTTTTTTTATTTATTCTCGAGATCAACATGGGTCCCGCCCTGTTTCCTCTCGTATCGTCAACGGTCAAGATATCATGATTGGACACATGGATGGTCAGGATGAGACCCCATTGGGCAACTACCGGAACTGAACATAACTGGAGACGCCGTGCAAGTCCGCAGAACCCCCACTGAGTTGGTCACCGCGGACAGACGCACCGCTCCTCCGGTCGCGATGGGTCTCCTCCTCGAATGACGGCAGCGGAAAAGATCGTCGCTGCCCCCCTGCTCTTTTCACCGCTCGCCGTCGTCCCCCTCAAGATCGGTACGGTCATCTGCACACTCTGAGAACTCTCGTGCTCTCTAAAGCCCTAATTACCTCCGCGCATTTTGATTCGGTCCATATCGTTACAAAAATGGGCTTATCATCCTCAACTTGTGTTATTTCCAAGTTAACATATGCCACCATGTTCATCAGACTATGCTAATTGTTTGAATATGTTCTTCTCAACTTTTTGCTGGGAACAATGTATGATAGTCATGTTATAGATTTTGAAAGGGATATCTACACATAAAGTCATCAGTTAATTTGTAATTAACTCAGACTTCTGCAGCCTAGTCAACAAAGCATCTATTTGGTTGTATATTTTAGAAGTATCTTTTTCTCAAAACCCTTATTGGAGCTCAAGCAAGGATAGTCTTGCCCTATGTTAATGAAAATCATTGATGGGAGTGATTGCCAAGGAATTAACATTTATAATTGGATACATTGTTGTATTGACTAGCATTTATTTAGAAAGAGATCAATTATAGAGTTTTCATGGGATAAATATGGACATTTAAAGCTTAACACTCGACATGAATAAAAAAAATCTCATACTATAATAATTTCTTTTGTATATTCAAGCACGTATGCTATATCAAATGTTAACTCATAACAAAAGAAAATTGATGTTAGCAATAAAGAACAGAAAATAGAGGTTTAAAACAATCATAATCATAATTTCTAGTGGTTGGAGGTCAACAAATATGAGACTTTTCAGTTTCAAGTGCAATATTAATTACAATAGTAAATTTAGTTCTCTTTTGACTTTTCCAAGTAATTATATTGAGTGTCAAAACTAGCAAAGGGGACTTTTGAAGGTCAGCATGGACCTAGAATATCAAAGCAGAAATATAGAAGGCTGATGAAACTTGTAAAGAAAGAAGAGCAAAGGCTATTATGGGCACAAGAGGAGAGGAGTCCTTTCACTTATGGGGTAGTGACTACCCCGTCACACCTCCACCTCCTTCCATTCCTGGGCAGTATCTCAACCAATATTTCATGTCATGAGGTGCGTAAATTGAAATAACAAAGTGGGTTTCTGAAACAAATTTACCTTTTAAAAGAAACATCTTGGCGTGACCTGCTGGTGAAACCTAAGTAAAAATTCTTCTTCTTTTTTTTTTTTTGTGAAGGGTAAGTGGTGAAGGCAGGATTCGAGCCCAAGACCTTGCGATATACTATCAAAGTCTTTTCTAGCTAGCTGTCACCTTCGAACTTAAGTAAAGATTGTTGCAATGCTTTGAAAGCAACAAGAAACGGCAACTTAAATGATTTTATAGAAACAATATATTTTTTATGCAGCTATGAGACCTCATAATGAAACCATTTTTAAAAAAAAAACAAAGCCCGATTCTCATCCCATCGCCTCTCACGCAGTTATTGTTTCTAGGAAATCTCTCTATTCTGTTGAGTAAAATCCTCTATTTTGTTGAGGGAAATCCTTCATCCTAATCCTATAAATAGGAGAGGAAACATATTAATATATTGAAGCATTTTCAACTATTCAATAAAGCTTCTTTCAATATTTGTTCGTCGCCAGGTCGTCGGTGCGATAAATCTTTCCTCCTCGACAAATGGCAACTATTTTCTCTACTGCCACTCTGCGTAAACATTCGTTCCCTTCCGTTGCGACACCACTAGTGCTGCGCTCACCAGCACTGCCCCATCTTTCTTCCTCGCTGTAGCTACCTCCTACCTCTTCTGCTGCAGCTTCCTCCTTTGTTGCAGTTTCCTCCTCTGCTATAGTAGCATCACTGCAACATTGCTCTAGATTTCTCCTTTGCCGTCGCAGTCGCAACCGTCGTAGTCGCAGTTATTGTCGTTGCAGTCGTAGTCGCAGCCGCCGCTGTCATAATCGCAGCCACTGCCATCGCAGTCGCAACCATCACCGTCGCAGTCGCAACAACAACAACAGTAGCAGCGATCTACTCTTGCCTTACTCATGAAGCCTCTCGCTTATAAACTAGTCTTTGCATCGATCCAAGATTGGTATCCTTATTAGGAGCACCATATGGCAAAGACTGTAGCAAGGAGAGAAGAAGGAGAGGTAGAAGAGAAGGGCAATGGGGGAAGAAGAAGAAGGAAGAAGAGAACGGGAGGAAGGAGGCTGCGGTTGGGAGAGAGTCTAGAGGAAAGAAATAAATAAATAAAATAAAATAAAAGATTTATCGTTAACATGGTCTTTCACTAGCGCTTTTATTTTTTTTTCTTTTTCCAGTGACATACCATGCTGATAATTTATCTTGTCGGCATAATTTGATGCAGCCCCCATGATGAAAAGTAGAAGCCAAGAGCACACCACAAGCTTGTGTTACCTTAATAAAATGTACTGGCTTGTATGCCTTGGTACATCTGGTACAGATAATTCTTGGTTGATGCAATAGAAAATAGTGAAGATAATCTCAGAATGCTGTACCAAAATGTTATTTCTGATTGAATCGTGGCTCAGTCATGACTTCTATCATGCTCTATGCCATCTCTGCTGTAGTTGTGTTGCTGGTTACTATCTCCATTATTATGGCATCCTATTTTCTTCTCTTTTTATGTCACTGCAAAGAACACTTAACTGAAGATTTCATCTTCTGGTAGAGTGTATGGAGCTTCTGATAACAAATTCATTTAGCATTTTCCAGAAAAAGTGCAACAAAATGAAAATAACATTGAGATTAGTCTTTATTGCTGTTACATTATATTGTTATTTGTGTCTCTTTTCTCTAATTTGTTGGAAGGGGAATTTTGATTTCATAATAGAAATTCAAAATTGTTGATTTTGAGTGCATCAAATTAGCATTATAATCTCTAATTCACAGACTTCATCATACATACTTTGTCGGTGATGCTCCAATGGCGTGTATGTGCAAAGAGTCAAAAGAGGATTAATAAGGAATTCCATCATTTAAAGTGAAATATGTGTGTTCATTGCCTTTTTTTCATTAGTACTCTGGTGAAAATTTGCACACTTGATCCCAAGACTGATTAATAATTTTTCCCCCTCTGAATATTCCCTGGTAACAAGTGGATGTTTGGAGTCTGTACTCTGCACCTGAAGTCTTGCTCACACTGTTTGATTTTGCTGAAGAACCAGAAAGAGATGCAAGGGTGCCATACACACTGCCATAAAAGCCAGCAAATTCATGATCGTCGGTTCTCGGAAAACGAAAGCAAATGGAAGTTTGAATAGAAGTCTACTGCTCTTCTAACATGATAATCAATGGTATAGCTCTGAGTTGACATATATAATTATGTTCAGATTGTCTGAACTGGAACAGATGATATAGATGATCAGTTTTTTTTTTATTTATTCTCGAGATCAACATGGTCTGTGTATTGATATTGCATTACAATGTACAGACTACAGAATTTCTCAAGATCAACTTGGTATGTATATTGGCATTGCATCACAATGTACAGGCTACAGAATTGTTTTTATTTCTTTTCACAACCTTTACTTGTATTTCTTGCGGCTGTTTTTCAAATCACAATTGGTACTAGCAACTTCAAATTGGAAAGTGGAAGGATTTTTTTTTTCTGAGTGACCAAATAATGAACTACTGAAGTACTTAATTTCCAGATCAAGCTTGCTTTTCTAACAAGATGATCATCTGCAAAAAGCTATCTTGGGGTGTGGAAATTACATAAGCATTTGCAACTTTGCTTGTTTTGTTTCCCTCTAAAGAAAATTTTAGAGGGATTTCCAACCATAAAAAGATTTTTTTTGGTAAAATAATATCGCAAGGGTGAAGACACTTATATTTGGTTGTCAAGTGGGATGGCATCGACAATATAATTTTATAAGAAACTTAAGTGTTCATCAGGTTGTCAAGTGGGATGGCATCGACAATATAATTGATAAGAGTGGCCTTCTCAGCTTGGGAGATAAGACTTTTTTTTGTCATTCTTGGAACTTGTTAAGTGCATCATATGATTGATATAGGTACCCCAAGCAGCTAAAATGAGCTAATTACCTTCAATGATTTTGAGGAGATTTTTCACTAATGCCTGATGTCGGTATTATAAATTGGTACTAGCAACTTCAAATTGGAAAGCGGAAGGATTTTTTTTTTCTGAGTGACCAAATAATGAACTAATGGAGTACTTAATTGGCATTGCATCACAATATACATACAGGCTACAGAATTATTTTTATTTCTTTTCACAACTTTTACTTATATTTCTTGCGGCTGTTTTTCAAATCACAATTGGTACTAGCAACTTCAAATTGGAAAGTGGAAGGATTTTTAGAGAAGTAAATGTTAGATTTCTTAGTGTTAATCTGAAGACCAACAATTTTAGGATAAGTGTTAAGAGCATCGATAATATCGTCATAGGATTTATCATTAGCTTTGAAGGTAATAATGATGTCATTAATAAACATCAGATGGCTGAGCTTAACACCCTTATTGTTAAAAGGTGTGAAAATAAACTATTATGATATCGGGAAGAACATTTCTAATTCTATTTATAAAAAAAATTAATAAGAATCTTATAAGAAACGTTGAAGAGGAAATACCTTTCAAGGTATAAAGATTAAATTGGAGTCCACTTTATTAGATTGAAAAGACATGGGCTCCATCAACGTTTGAAACGTCTCCTACCCACCATTAATACTTTCAAGGTATAACAGACTTTAATATCAGATTAAATTATCTTAATATTTAGGGTAGAATAGAAATATTTATGTGCGAAGAGCAATAATTGAGATAGAAAAATATCTCGAATATTATATATATTAAAATATTTAATTGTATATGATGTTATGATATGATTGATGCAATGAAAATATATTAACCTTATGTATTTTTCGAATTAGATATGTGAATTTTAAAGGATCAAAATATAACTTATTTGTAAATACAGAAATTTTAGGAATTAAAAAAAAAACAAAGCCCGATTCTCATCCCACCGCCTCTCACGCAGCTATGTTTCCTGCACGAGGAAACAGAGGAGGTGCAGTGCATCGGTGGAGGAGAAGGGAAGGGAAGGAGAGGAAGAAGAGAAGAAGGAGAAGAAGAGAGGGAAGAAAAGATAAAGGAGGCTGTGGCTAGGACTGTAGCTAGGAGAGAAGAAGGAGAGGCAGAAGAGAAGGGCAATGGGGGAAGAAGAAGAAGAAGAAGAAGGAAGAAGAGAACGGGAGGAAGGAGGCTGCGGCTAGCACTGCGGCTGGGAGAGAAGAACGGGAGGAAGAAGGGAACGGGAAGACGGAAGAGCAGGCGACTGCGCACCTCTGTCTTCTACACGAGGAGCTGCGGTTGTAGAAGAAGAAGTGAAAGGGAGAGAGAGAGAGAGAAAGAGGAGGAAGGAGCAGGGAGAAAGCAGAGGAAGGAGAGAGAAGAGACGGCTGCGGCTGCGGCTGCGGGGAAGAAGGGAAGAAAGGGAAAAGAAGAAGGGAAGATAAGAGACAAAAGTAAGAAGGGGAGAGAAGGGAGAAGCAGAGAAGGAAAGGAAGAGGAGTTGGCGATTGCGGCTGTCGAAGAAGGAAAGAAAAAGGAAGAGAGTCTAGAGGAAAGAAAGAAAGAAAGACATAAAATAAAATAAAATAAAAGGTTTATCGTTAACATGGTCTTTCACTAGCGCTTTTATTTTTTTAAATTAAATTAAATAAATATAAATTTAATCATGATAAAATAGTGATTGTGTATATTTTAGATATATAATATATTTTAAAAATATATTTTAAATTATTTTAATATAGAATTTTATGTTTGAAATGATATGATCGTTGTGAGTTCGAGCTAAATGTAAATACATATATTTTATAAATATAAATCTAATCACCATAAAATAGTCATTGTATATATTTTTATAAGTATAATGTATCTTAGGAAGTATGTTTTGAATTATTTTAACATAAAATTTTATATTTTGAATGACATGATTATTATGAGCTCATCATGAGCTATATGTATTTGGTAAGTATAAGCTTAACCACTATAAAATAGCAGTCGTATATAACTTTGCATGAATAATATATTATAAAAAACATGTTTTGAACTAATTTAATGTAAAATTTCATATTTCGAATGTGAAAGTATGTTCCAAATTAATTCTAACTTAGAATTTCACGTTTTGAAAGTGTTTTCAAAAGCATGTCTTGAATTATGTTGATGTAGAATTTCATATTTTCGACTGATATGATAGATTTGAGCTCTTTATGAGTTAAATGTAAATATATTTGCTTTGAAAATATAAATATATATATATGGATTATGATGAAAATATTTTTTTATGTGTGCATATATATTATAGCGTGTGATACGATGTGTAATATATATATATATTATGGTGTGTGATATGGGAGTGCACGTGATGTGTTGAGTGCACGTATATATGCAATGTATATCAATATTTGTTATGATATGATGACCCACTATGTGAGGGTGTACATATATGTTATGATATGAGGTATAGAAGTCTATGAATTTATTATATTTTCTGCATGTGTATATCAATATTTCGAATTATTTTGACATAGAATTTTATACCCTTATGTTGCACCATAATATTAAATGTTTTATGTCATCATTTTGAAATACTATATATATGACATGATGCATGCTTATTGATTAAAGCTATACCAGCTTATACTTATTGAGTAAATTACTCATTATGGACTCTATTTTTTAGGTAAGGATATTAACATCTCACCCAAGTGATTAGGTAAGGAAGTAAGCATGTATAAACCCATGCCAACACAAATATAGACGATGACTTATACACAAATTTTGTATAGAGAATTTTGGATGTGTTAGGCTTGGGTTGTTCTGTTTGGTTCAATGTTATATAATTTTATACCTATGTCAAAATTAGTATGTATAGGGAAAATCCTATCATCTTGTTTAAATAGTTGTATGTTTTAAATTTTAAAATTATATATCTTTCGTTCCATTCATATCAATAATAGTAATAATGTAAACGAAAGAGACGTGATATCAATATATATGGAACTAAGAGTGGGATGTTACATAATTAGAAACATAAAAGAAGATCTAAAGTGAGTATTAATTGTATTACAAAGCAAAAACTTAACGATGGTTATGTTTGATGAAAGAAATTTCTATAATAATTTTATCTTTGATGAACGAAATTTAATCTCCCTAAAGAAGAAGGGAGGAAATAAATCATGCTTTTGGTTGCCTTATTCTCCACATTATGATGGTTAATTGCTACATCCTATAAGAAGCTCTGATGCTGTTATATCTGCCAAATTAAGTTTTAGTATAAAACATATATCCATCCAAAAATTCAGATTCTTTTTTTTAAATTTGAGAAAGTATTTAAAATACTCCTAAAATTTTTAATATCATAGAAATTTTTCGGAAGGTTTCAATGTAAATCAGAATTTTAAATAATAATTAACTTATAGTATCCAATGAAGATTAGTAATAGTGAGATAGGAACAAGGCATATTTAAATGGATGAGTACAACATTTACTGACTTTTGGAAGATTTCATAAAACTAGATTAAAAAAATTATCAATTTTTTTTTCTAATTATAATTGTAAATTATCCTTTTCTCTTTCTATTTTTTTTAGATGATTGTGACCCAACCGATCCAAATACAGAAATTAAAGCAAGAAAGAAATGAACAGAACAAAAGTAATAAAAGAGATGGTTTGAAGTGATGTTGTTGGTCTAAGTCAGTCAAGACATAAATGCATTCCAGCATCACTCTATCTAAATGATTTTGCCTTCTTATATTGGATTCGAGTAAATCTGATCAATTACATAGTTCTGATACCATACCAAAGTGTAAGATCAGAAAGTAATGATTGAGAGTGTGTATATTTCTCTCTCCACTCTGACATACAAATTAATCATACATTAATTATTATGTAGGAGTGTCCCTTCGAGTGACCACACAATTATCTAGATGACTTCACGTATTTCGAAAAATCAAATTAATCAAGTTCATTTTCCCAAGGAGATGGACTATCATTTTGTCTTTAAGACATTCCTGTTGTCAATCATGATCATCTTTCATGCCATATTTATGATCCTGTGCACCATGAAAAGATGAGCGAGAGAGAAGGTTCGATTGGGAACAGCGTGTGCATATACATGCATGCATACAGAAGAATCAAAGTTTTAAAGTCTTCTATGCCTTCTCTCTCTCTCTCTATATATATATATATGTGCACCTGTCTTTCACGGAAGGAAGTTGGTCCTTCTTCTCAAACTGCCTTGGGAGATCATGAAGGTGTGTATGCATGTTTGTTGCTCTTCTTTGCACTCGGTTAATTCTCTCCGATCATGCAGCAAAAGATAGTGATCAGAGTGCAGATGAACTGCGACCGGTGCCGATCGAAAGCCATGAAAACTGCTGTGGGGAACCATGGTGAGTGCCCTGAGAATAACTGCTTCGTTCTTGCAGCTTTTCGTATGAGAAGCTTCTCATCCCTTGAACCAAATGATCGAGGGATGATGGGATATGTGTACTCGGTCTTCATGTATGTTATATACAGGCATTGAAACAGTATCGATCGAAGGAGAGGAGAGGGATCTTTTGGTGATCATCGGGGAGAGAGTCGATTCGGTCGCGCTAGCCTGCTCTTTGAGGAAGAAGCTACACTGTGCAGAGATACTGACTGTGGAGGAAGTGAAGGAGAAGGAGAAGGAGAAAGAGGAGGAGAAGCCAAAGGAGAAGGAAGAGGAGGTCAAAAAAGATGTTCCACTGCCTCATCCAGTCATTAACCTTTCGTATCTCCCAGCATATTGTGTGATTTTTGACCCTGAACCAAGTACTTGTTCCATCCTGTGACTTCACTGCCTGCGCTAGTGCCATGAACACATTGTTCCATCGATTAATAGGCACTGTTAAATTGATGCTTGTGTTGGAGTTTTTTCTCTGATGAACTGAAGCTGCTGATGGACCTGCAGTCACTCTTATCTGTAACTCTCAGCTTCACATCATGTAAGAAGCATATATGAGAAAGATCCTGCTGTGATCAGTAAGTTCTTCCTGGAATAAAACAATGATTATGTTAGCACTACTTAACCCATTTTCCAAAAGCACAAGTAGCTAAGTAGTAGCTTTCAGAAAGGGATTAAGACAAGGAATCACCTCCAAAAATGATTATGGAATGTTGTTACCCTCAACAATGATTATTTATTGATAATATTTTCTTGTTATATGTTATAATTAAGTTCGAAAGGATTTATGTCTCAATTCTATCACTTTAGAACAGATCATGAAGGCTATAGATCAAAGTTGATACCAACTGATGTATGCCATTTCAAAATTCAAATCAATACCAAAACTTAATTTATCATAATTTTTTAAATTAAAACTAATGGCTATTTAATTATTAATATCAAAAATTTATCAAGCTGGATTAAATTTGATATTTTCAAATCAGATAAAAAAAAAGACATATGGACACTCCATGGATGGGACTTGGAGTAAATATTGATAAAGAAGACTATTTAACGCGTATCTATACACATTAAAACAATGTATTGATACTCGTGAATTAACTCATCACTAATCCACTTTATTTGATGCTCACTATATATATATATATATATAAATCATGCTCTTTCTATTTTTAAAATTGATTATTCTCTTAAGTATTCTTTAAGTATCAGAAGGGCTTTTATCTGATACATCACAATATAATTTTTACCAAAACATTAATCCAATCTCTCATCTCTTCAATATTTTGTGACTAGCTTTGAGGTTGATCCATCCTGATTGGATCCGAATCGTTGACTCGATCATTTTAACCATATGAATCATCAAAACCAATTAAAGAAAGAGCGAAATAAAGAGGGTCATTTGAACTCATGAAGATTTTTTTTTTATTAGGCATTCATTAATCTCAAAATCTTAAATTGTTAAATCGCTCTATATTAAACACTATCAAAGGAGAGAAATTCAGAGAGATAAATCGCTCTGAATTGACTTGTTGACTTGGAGCTGGTCAAGTCAACGCAAGCCGATATTTCAAATCCAACACAATACGAGTCCGAGTTGGAGTCAGACAAACTTCAAATAAAAGTTTGGCGACCATCAAATCAATCACATACGATACTAATTTTGTTGTTCTAACCCATTAATAAGTCTGGTTTTGGTCCCTTGCTATCTCCCCCACACTTTAATTTTCTACATTTTTTACAAAAAATAAAAAAATATTGCTTAATATTTTTCAACCATTAACGTAAGAAATTGATTAACTTATGTTGGAATCCTATTGGGAGGTTCTCTAAAAAGAGAAGATATATATATATATATATATATCATCATCATCATCATCATCAACATGAGGAGTTTGGTGGACAAACAATACATATATAGATTGACGTGAGTTAGTAAGGATGGCTAAAGATTAAAATTCAAGCTCCAATGTCACATCACAAAAGATTTGAACTAATTTGTGACGAGATCTAAACACAAAATTCAGACAAAAATGATCAAAACAGGCCAAACTTTATATTCCAAAAGAAAAAAAAGGAAATAAACAATGAATACAATATTGATGTAGAAAAAAGAAAAAACGACCTTTCCATGATTTTTGAAAAATACTTTTTCATAATTTTGTTAATGTATGTTATGTTCCATAATATACATTTTTCATGGAAACAATACAACAATGATAACAACATAATGTCTCAGCTATATTCAAGCACTGACTACATAAATATTTTGTCATCATTAAGTTCTGTACAAAGCCATATTGATAGTTAAATTGAATATATATATATATATATATATATATAGCATTTAGTAAAATTTTTCTTAGGCTCCCTCTCATTTAACCCTACTGTTTCTCATAATACTAATATTAATTATCTCATCATTTTTTCACCATAATTTTTTAAGAAATTATCCAAATCATCTTAAATGTTACCCTCTCAATTTATCCTCTATCTATTATTTATAAATGCAAATAATTTTTTTTTTAAGTACCTTCATACATCTATAGAAACACATATTTGTGTATATAATTGACACTTCTCAACCGTCTTAACATATTCCTTGGGCCGAAGGTGTTGAGGTTAGAAATGAGGATTTAAGCCCAATATTCTTCTAAATGGGCCTAATTGACAGGCCCATGAGATCTCATCATCCTCCGATTGTGCGGAAGAATGTGTTCAGATCATGGCTAAAGGAAACAGAGACCTCTCCTTTTGATCTCCCAGACAATTGAGGCGATGCTCCATGACAAGTCCTGCGTGAGATGATATGGTTACGAAACGGGTTCTTGCTTCGTAGGCCGCTTGGGTTATGATGTGGCAGTCAGATTTGGTCTTCGGACTTGACGTGAAGGTCAGATGCTCGACAAAATGTGGCTGAAGTAAGTGGGAATCCAGTAAAGGAATTGGAGTTGTGACTTGAAACAACGGGATGAAAGAATGCTGTGAAGCTGAGAATTTCGGAACTAGTTGTGGTTCTTTTTAGTCTGTGTAGCAGAACAATCGAAATTATAGCTGAGTCATGGGCTGGACTTCGCAGCACTGTTCTTAATGGCTTTGTTCAGGTAGTGTCGATGAGTGGATTTCTTCTCCAAAGTAGGCTGAGGTATGCAGGAATTTATTATTGTGTTCTGGTTCATGGTTAATGCAAGGACATATATCATATTAAGCAAACTTTCTTGTATTTGCACTTATATTTTCAACACTTTAATGGGAATCAATTTTTAATTTAAATTTAGAGCACCTTTGATAAACCAAAAACTTCTGAATGTGCTCAAATATTACTAATTAAGATATAATTAGCGAAGAGAGGAAATATTACTTACCATACGAAAAGAAGAGTGTAGATAATTCTAGCTTCGTATTCTGTCAAGATGTCTTTGAGCACACCAAACATTTATTCCTCACCTGTAAAGTTACTGGCAAATTTTGGGACAAATTCATGGGTTAACGTAAAGAGGATCCCTGTGTGTGAGTATGCATTTCATATTAAGATAAAACTTTATCATCCATAATGTTCGAGGTTCCATCAAATCTCATGTAGCCATGTTGTGCATCACACTTTTGTTTGTTGTTAGAGCCTCTTCTAGTGAAGAGGTGCACCAACCACTGGGCTAAAACTCACTTGATGAAATGCTTTTAATATCAATTATGCATTTTGGAGGCTTTCTTCATTGTTACTCTCCTGTCGTTTTTACTGAATAGACTAGACTCACTAAACATGCTAGTGACAAGGTGGGTTACTTGAATGGTTGTGTTGTGTGCTGAATGAGATGTTGAATTAGAGATTGCTATATTAGTTATCAGTCTAGAACAACTCATATATTGAGTCAAGTCCACCTAAATCTCGTATACCTGCACTACATCACTTATGTTCAGCATTTTGTCAGAGTAAATGTATCATTCACAGGCTAGACTCAACCTTCAATCTTTGTAGGTTATGTGCTAAATCTATCAACATGGCTGTTTTGAGGTTATTTAGGAAGGAATCTGCAAATTGGAGTCACATTAGTGGAAAAAACTGGTGGAATGTGTTTAATACATATAAAACTTTTGGTGAACTAACCTTTTGAGCTGAGTGGGTTTATCAGTCTAAGTCTGTCCGACTGAAGCTAAATGAAATCAATCAAAACCAATGAAAAGTAAATCTAATTAGGCAAATCCTGCAGAATCCATGAAACCTTAATCTGAATCTCATATAAAACTGAACTAGACGGCAGGTCTTTTTTGGGATTTGTTATGTCTATGTCACATCTGTTTTGGATGAAATAGTCTGCCACATGACTAAAACTCAAGATATCCAGAGAGTATCAATACAAATCCAAACATTTATATGCTAGATTTACTTTTACAATCTCCAGCATAGATAACTCCATTGTTGAATATAATTTGTGCTTGCAAGTCTTACCTTCGAGCAAGTATGACATTGTTGGAAGTAGTCATGCCAAATTTGTTACAGAATTAATACATGCCACTACAATGTTTTGGATAATGAGAATATCTTGAAGGTATTACGGTGCAATAGAAAACCAAGTATTGTATCTGAGAGAAGTAGCATCCAAATAAAAGACGAACAATAACCTCAATGGTTCTCGGACATGATTTTCAAGAAATATCTTTGTTGTGATGCACAGCTAAAGGCAGACGATTGTCAGACCTGTACAGAAAATTCCTTAAAATACTTTTTGTGCAATCCTGGAATAATAGTACAGTTAAAAGATAGAACTCATTTGATAGATTCTTTGAACTAAGACAAGAATAACTAGGAAGCATGAATGTGCATCCAAGATTATGACAAGGTTTATTATATCATGGATTTTTGGTAGAAGGATTTGTGCTTTGATAACCATGCCTTTTTCTACCATATCAAACTGGTTTCTTAACGAGACCTTGCATGAGTCTTAAATATTTGATTCGAGCCGTAGAAGCATGATTTGGAAGCTTTTTTCATGTTTGTTGAGAAAATGAGTATGTGATTTTTTAAAAGTGCATATATTAGTTTTTTTGATGTTTCCTTTTCAATAAATTAAATATTCATTTAGGTTCTCAAAATTAGGTTATGATAATTACCATCATCTTAAATGATGTATATTGATGTCAAATTTGGTTTTTGAAGCACCTTTACTTTATTAGTTTGTCAAACACCATCAAATGTCTTATAATACGTAAAAGAGGTGAAATTATAACAGAGGAAATTACTAAATAGGGTAACCTACAAATTCAATTAATTTTGATATATAATAATTGTAACTGTAAATGAATTGGACCAATTCACATCTTATGGATGCTAGAGTTATTTCTAAAGAAAGGAAATTAACCATATTGGTAGGAGCACGAGTTTTCAAAGTGACTCACATATAATCAACTATAAGAGAAAATAAGCCTTTTTTCTTGGGCGACTTGGGATCAACTATATTGATCCTTTTTTGTCATTGAGGCATACTAAGGCAACACCATTAGTCAAATAAAGGACAATGAGATCCTTTTTATAGTTTCTAAAAAGTCTTCTGAGATTTTCAACTTACCTCGTCCAATCGACACACTTTTAATCTTCTTTAAATATATCTTCCTCGGTTGATTTCCACCTAATAGTTCTTGGAGTAAAATGGCATTTTATTGTCCTTGAACGATAACTTGATAGTCAATTTAGTATCCAAATTGTTAATTTTTTACACTTCTAGTCCTGGGCGGTTGGGCCATTAGTTTTGCCTATGTGGCTGATGGATTCTATGGGTCTTCAAAATTTTGCCTATGTGGCTGATGGATTCTATGGGTTCAAACTGAAAGTCTTCAAAGTAATATGACCTCTATTTGTATTAATTGTCACTAATCTAACCTAACAACTTGAGTCATCGATAACATGGCATAAATTGATAACATGTTCAGTAACCCATGACACTGGTGAAAGAGTTTACATCATCTGAACAAAGCAATGACATTTTTAGTAAGCTAGCATATGTTTGATCACTAATGTGACTGTCAAAAAAGGTCACATCATCGTTCTTCACAAATCCCTAGGCTAGATATTAAATGACTAGGCAAATGAAGCATCATACTATCTTAAATTTGTTGGAAGGATGATGCCAACCATGTAGGGACAAATTGTAGCTGAGAGGACTTGCAATGGCGAAAGTAATGATACAAGGACAAAATTGACTAAATATTTTGTACATGAAATAAATTTACTCTCAAGATTGCACAGGGATGAATAGTGATAATAGGTTGAATTTGTGGTAAAAAACTCTCTCTCCCTATTTATTCATGAAGGAAAATATTTATTACTATTGCTAAGAGCACCTGACATTCATTAGGATTTTTCAGGTTAATAATTGATCCACAGAATTTCTTGGTTATTATTGGTTAAATAAATTACTTATTTTCTTCATGTCTATTTTTCTTGTGATTTTGAAACGTTTTTACAAGATATCTTTGCTAAAAGCACCTGATATTCATAAGGATTTTTCAGGTTAATAGTTGATCCACAAAATTTCTTGGTTATTGTTGGTTGAATAAATTATTTATGTTCTTCATGTCTATTTTTCTTGTTATTTTGAAAATTTTGTACAAAATTATTTTTGCTCATTCTTGGTTATTATGTATTTCTAAAGAAAGTTGATCTGAGTTGAAATTGATGTAGACTACATATTCACAAAAGATACTGAAATTTACCAAAGGACCTTACAAATATTTTATAAATGACCAGATAAATTTATAGACCATATTTAGCAAGACAACATTAATTAGGTGGCTATAGAGAACTTATAATATGTTTCAAGAAAAAAGGAAAACTAAATTAACATAAATAATTATTTTTAAAAGCTGAGCTTAGTGGAAGAGAAGACATTGGCACTCACCGAATGATCACTTGAGTTCCTCCTATCTTGCTGGCTGTCAAGTTCTAGATTTCTTCATACATGCGGTTTTCATTATCATAAGATCTTATAATTGGAATGTGACTAACCTTTTGATGATCCATCCCTCCAAGCCTCCGTAACCTTTGCACAAACACCTCAGGCATATCAAATAAATGAAGTTCCTTGAGATTTATTAGTTGCTCAATCCCTGTAGGAACCATTTTTAACTGTATACATGATCTGATGTACATCTTTTGCAGGTTTGGCATTGCACCATCCACAATAACATAGTTCAGGTTGTTCAGTCGTTCTAAATCCAATATCTTAAGCTTTTGAAACCCTCCTTTCTGACAAAGTAACTTGAGACCATCGTATGCATGGATTAGTGTGAGTTCAATTAGATTTGGAAGAGCTTCAAGAATTCCAAGCGAGTTCTCTTTCAATCTGGACCACCTAAGCCGCATCCTAACAAGGTACTTTAGTGAGGAAATCCAATTTGGTAAAGTCTCCAAGGGTCCTCGCAAATATAGACGTTGAAGAAGTGGTGGGGGGGATTTCAAAGATTGCAGATTGAGAAACTCATCCATGCCAATAGATGTCACTGAAAACGATCGAAGCAGTTCCATCTTCTCAATGGATGTACAAAGGCCTGGTCCATCTTCTCTTCTTAGTTTCACTATGCCCAACCTCTTTAGTTGGGTTAGGTTTCCTAGCTCTCGAACTATGCCACTGTCTTGATCTGTCTCTAAGTATGTGAGCTTCTGTAGTTCTCTTAATCTACCTATTCCTTGGGGCAACCTCACACCGTCTGCATGGTAGAAAGGTGGGTGATTGCCAGTATAATAGTGATAAGCAAGAATGTGGCGTAGTCTCTGGAGATTTAGGATAGTTTTTGGTAATTCAGTGACATAAGTACCTTTCAGATCTAAGGTTTCAAGGTTCTTAAGCCTTCCAAGAGACTTTGAGAGTTTGTTAATCCTTGTATTTCTGAAGCTCAAGTACCTCAAATGGGGTAGTTTTCCAAATTCCACAGGAAAGCTATCAATTGGTGCACCCTCCAAATCCAAAATTTTCAATAATTTCAGTCTGTTAAAAAGGTTGCCCATAGAAGAGATAGAAAAGCCATTTTCTCCAAACACAAAAAAAGCACGTAGGTGGGACAAGTCTATAGTTTGTAATAGATGCTCACTGGTGTCATGTGTGGATAAACGCCGAATTCTTCCCTGAATCTCTCTGTTCTGTCTGATCAGAGCTGTGCTAAAATTCTCCTCCTTTGACTTTAGAACAATAAGATCATGGATAAGATCGTGAACCCGGCAACTTCGGACTCTTCCATAGTCATAATGCTCCGCCACTTGAATCATGCTTCTGTCAATAAGGTCATTAAGATATTCCACTGCAACCTTCTCCATAGTCTCACCTTTCTCACTTTCTATGAATCCTTCAGCAATCCATAGTCGAATTAGAGTGATGCGCTTGACTGAGCACTCTTTAGGAAAAATGCTAAAGTACAAGAAACATGACTTGAGGAAGTAAGGCAAATCATTGTAACTCAATAACAGTATTCTCTTGATAGTTTCAAGTTTAGGATTGTTGGCCAACTCAGCATGAAGATTATCACGCAATGTTCTCCATTCCAAAACACCTTCCTTTTTGGCCAAGAGACCAGCTATTGTCACAATTGCTAGAGGTAATCCTTCACAGACTCGTACAATGTCTTCAGAAATTTCCTGCAACTCTGGTGGGCAAGCTCTGCCAGGAATGGATCGGAAGGCCTTCTTGCAGAATAAAGACCAAGCTTTTGTTGGAGGCAGTGGTTGAAGTTTGTAGACATGACCAGGTGCTTCTAGGCATGAGATACCCACATCCCCAATTCGTGTGGTGATCACAATTCTACTACCACAATCATTATTTGGGAGTGCATACTTTAAATCATCCCATGCATTTATATGCCAGAGATCATCTAACACAACTAGATACCTCTTGTCCTGTAGGAATTGCCGTAGTATATCAATTAACTGAATGTCCCCCATCGTTTCAATTCTACCAGGAAGTACCTCATGTCTTTCCTCATAGAACTGGCTTATGATGCTTTTAAGAAGCTCACTAACTTCGAATGATTGTGTGACTGTAATCCAAGCATGGCTATTGAACCATCCTTTAACTTTTTCGTCATCATAGATTTTCCTAACAAGAGTGGTCTTCCCCAAGCCACCCATACCAACAACTGAGATCACCTTCAGATTGGATTCTCCTTTCACTAACCATCTGACGATGTCCTCTTTAGGTTTGTCAATACCCACCAGTTCAGCTTCCTCAATAAAAAGAGCAGCCACATGACGATCATGCAATCTCTCCCTAGATGCAATAGAATTTAAGTTGAAATTGTACATATTTCTTCTCTCTGAGATGTTATGTACCTGGGCTTTAATGTCTTGTATTGCAACACCTATCCTGTGTCGAGTACGCAAATGCTTGAGGTGGTGAATACCTTTACTCAGGAAGCCCAAAAGTCGATACTTATGAGGTTGGCCAAAGTGAATCATGTACTCCTCAAGAAGATCCTCAATGTCATATGCTATTTCTCTTAGTTGTTGCATCCATCCTTTTATTCCATCTTTGTCTTCACTCACATCAGTTTCCCTTAGAAACATTTTTAGACTCTCAAGCTCATCCCTGATATCTTTGATGCCGGTGTTGACCCCTCCGAGCAACTGTTGTTCTCGTATGAGCAAGGAGTCCAACTTCTGGAGAGCAAATTGTAGAGCAGCAGTAGCCATTTTCCTCGATTTTTCTCTCTTCTTCTCTCTTTGAAGATGTCTTTTGAGGGGAATGTTGAACTGTCAGATTGCAAAGATTAAGTAGGTTCTGAATAATCGTGTACTGTTATAATATATAGAATATAGAGAAGTATGGTGGCTTCTTTATGCTTATACAAGTCTGATCATAGTCTGTGGCCAGGTCAAATTGCAAAGTTCTGCATCATTATGTACCATAATGTGTATATGATATGGATAAATATGGTGGTTGCTTTGTTATATTTAGGCTCAATTATTCTTTGTTGACCAGCTTTGTTCTTGCTGTGAAGTTTCTTGGACTCAAATTAAGATTTGGCATCTTGATATTTCATTCAGATTTGGAACCAGTGAATTAATTTTGATTCCTTCCCATACACAGATTCATCATTCTGCACCTGTATCTCTTGCTATTAGGTGTAGTTCTGAGGAATTGTTTTTAGGGGCAGTTGAGAGCACATCCAGAGTAGTATTTTTTGAGTCTCAAAGGCTGTGTTGTTTGTTAGTGGGTATTTATGAGGTTAACTTTTACAGCATTTATCTTATAATTACACTAACATGCAGGATACTTTGATAGAAATGAAATTTTAAAGAAGCACACTTGACCAAATCATCATATTCATTCCTTTATCTTAATCAATTCTTAATCTTGCCAGTTCAGGTTCTATACACCTGATGTCATCCCTGATATCATAGAATAAGAAAACTTTGAACCATTCAATTTGACCATTCATTTTTGGGTTTCTTAAGCTTGGCTACGCCGCCAGCCAGGATGCGGCTTTGAGCAGGGCTAGAGTTTGGATATTCGTGGTATCTTTTCTTTTGAAAGGGCAGATTCATGCATTATTAGATATGAATATCTTGCTAACTTTGTTTATTCAAGTTTGATGACTTTTGGCAAATAATTTCCACCCAGACAGATCAAACTTGTTATTTATGCAGATTTGGTGATCCAACCTCATGATTGATTCTTACTTGGTGTAGGAGAACCATGATTTCTGGGCATTGAACAACTCAAGTATGTTGTTGTTACCTTCCATTACACTTGGAGCTCATGGTTGGACCTGTTCCATTTTGCAGCTTAGAAAATGTTTCAGAAGGAAAGAATAGTCAACTGGGATTTGGAACTTGGAACTTGAAGGTGACTATTTTGTCTTGCCTGGTACTTACTTGATGGCTCCAGGTTCGTCTGTTCTTATAGCCATGTTTCTTTTATTGCTTTATCCTGTCATGTTCTTATAAACAAATTAACTGGACTATATAGGATCCACATTCTCATCCAATCAGGAAGTGACAAATCAGCAGGGATAATGCACCTGTGCCCTGTCACAGTTGTGCCTGCTTGTTGAGTGCAATCACTTGATATATTACTTCAGATTGGACAACTAGATGGTGCATTTTTTTCCAGATATGTTCAGTCTCTCAATCATATTTAATTGAGTCTGCACTATTTTGTTCTTGAGTGCCTCAGCAAATGAATAGGACCTGAATCATTATATTCCCAGTCAAGTATCTCTTTTCTTCCTTTTTTTTTTGTTTCTGTTTTTTTTTTTCTCAAATGAAGACATAAGTTGAGCTGTATTTGTCTTCCAACACTCGACTTGATGTAAAACCAACTATATTGTATAAATTTAGCTAAAACTAATAAACAAGTGTCACCAAAAGATGGAGTTGTAGTGTACAATTAGCTCTTTTGTTCTTCCCTACACTTTATCCTCACTTATAAATGACGTGTCCCAATACTCTTTTGTTTCTCTTTAGTTCTTGCCAAGCATCCAGGATAATATTATGATGATCCTAAAAGCTGCTCATTCCATATGTAAGACCAAGGGCAAAAACCCTTTAGTCATCATTAAAGTGGACTTAGAAAAGGTTTATGATAGATTGTTGTGGAATGTCATTGTCAATGTGTTGAGGGCTTTTAACTTTCCTGAGGTTTTTGTTTCCTGAATTTATGCTTGTGTCTACTCCTGAGCATGCACGTTTGATTAATGGATCTCCTTCCCATTTTTTCAAATATGTTCAAGGTATTAGACAAGGTGATCCACCTTCACGTTATCTTTATATCTTAGTTGCACAATTGTTGTCCCATTAATTGGACAAGGCTACTCGAGATGACAAAAGCTTATCCCTTTTGACTTCAAGCACAAGTATAAGGTTACTCACATGATGTATGCCGATGACATAATTCTGTGTTTTAGAGCAAACAAAAAGTCTTGCAGAACTATTATTGAAAATTTTTGGGATTATGAAATTTTTACAAGCCAGGGTTTGAACCATACTAAATCTGAAATTTTCTTTCCATGTGACATTGATCAAAATACTAAAACTTCAATTTGTAATTTTTTGAATATTAAAAAAGATAAATTTTATTTTAAATATCTTGGCAGCATTATTTTTCCTCGTCGGCTACCGATTTCACCTTTTGATGATCGTGTTCATGCTATTCAATAAAAGCTTAGTTCTTGGCATGCAAAGTTTCTGCATTACTCGTATAAATCTGTCGTGTTGGCTTCTTTCACATGCTTTCGGTTTCTTGGATGCCTTTGCATATTTTGAAAACCATTGATAGAAGTCTAGAAACGTCCTTTGGCATAAAGCCTCTTCTTTAAGGAGTCTGCATTTGCTTTCTTGGAAACTGTTACTGCTCCCAAAGATCAGGGCGATCTTGGTATCCAAAATATAAATCTCACTTCTGTTGCTTTGCGGGCTAAGAGAGTTTACAATTACTTAAACAAAGCTGACAGTATATGGTGTAAAGTGATTTATGCTAAATATGGATAAATATCTCATTGGCAGATTGGACATTGCTCTAATGCAAGTTGGTTCTAGCGTCTATTTACTCGGGCTATGTGGGATTTGCGTTCTGCATTTTCCTGTGTTATTGGTGATGGTCGTTTTGTTAATGCCTTGGATCATAATTGGATTTTTTTTTTTAGATGCCGATTTCTTTCAAGCCAACTTTTCTTAATATGGAATGTTTGCATGAAATTTCTACAGTTTCAAGCCAACTTTTCCTCTGATGACAAGTGGGTTTGGAGACCTGAATCCAAGGGGCAATCATCAACCAAGGCTGCATATGGCTTTTCAGCTTCGCGGTATGCTACTGATCATATTCATCCTATTGTGTGGTCTAATCTTTGGAAAATTCTTGTTTTCCCCATACAATCTGCTTCTGTTGGAAAGTTTTGCATGGTAGATTGCCTACTTCTCAGTATCTGGCTAATCTAGGTATTAGGAAGGTTGCGACCTGTTATCTATGTGGTTCGAATGATGACAGTTCACCTCATATTTTGTTTGGATGTTCCTTCACGCAATCTATCTTTTCAATTGTTAATTAAACATGAGTTAGACCTTTCCTCTAGGTTTTATGATCGGTGGTGGCATACTGGTTGCTGCGTGGCTGAGGGAAGCAAATGATTTGGTCAAACATACTTGTGGAATATTATTCTGGTTAAGATATTGAGCAATGAAACAGATCCCCCTTGGAACTTAATTTTTAATCATGTTGGTTCTAGCGTCTATACATGGGCTGTATCTTTCTCTTATTTTCGACCCAAATCTACCCCCAATATACTGTAATTGGGTCTAGATTTGAGATCCACATCTCTTCTCTGCCGTGGAGGATTCAGGTCAGCCCTTGTATATGGAAACAGGGACAGCTCCATTTGATCTTCCAGCCAATTGAGACGGTGTGCTATAATGAGTTGTGCATGAGAGACTGATGCAGCCGCCATGTTTTGGTCGGAGCATCGACCAGGTGCTTGATAAAATGTGCCTGTGGTGTGAGTTCTTGGTCGTTCGTGGAAGTTAACCAGGTTGAAATAGTATGATTAATGAATGTTGGGAATCCAGAACCGGCTGTGTTCGTTCGTGGCAATTGGGCTTTACTGTTGCACCAATTTTACTTGCGAAGTAGTTCTTATTTGATAGTTGATCTTTCTCATGTTTTTAGTTGGGATTGTTTAGGGAATGATATTTTTTTTATTATCCAAGTATACCCGCCAACGTCATTTTGACTTTAAAACAAGGTCTGTAATATCGAATTGTACTGTCCAGTATGAGCGGTATGTATCGGTTCGACAAGCTATCGGTACACGGGTAGTAGTGCATTGTAGTATTGCTACAGTGTTCATTGTAGTACTGCTACAGTGTTCGGTACACCTGAATATACCGCTCGATATATCGTACCGTATCGAATCTAATGAGTTGTGCTATAATGAGACGGTGTGCTATAATGAGTTGTGCATGAGAGACTGATGCAGCCGCCATGTTTTGGTCGGAGCATCGACCAGGTGCTTGATAAAATGTGCCTGTGGTGTGAGTTGTTCGTGGAAGTTAACCAGGTTGAAATAGTATGATTAATGAATGTTGGGAATCCAGAACCGGCTGTGTTCGTTCGTGGCAATTGGGCTTTACTGTTGCACCAATTTTACTTGCGAAGTAGTTCTTATTTGATAGTTGATCTTTCTCATGTTTTTAGTTGGGATTGTTTAGGGAATGATATTTTTTTTATTATCCAAGTATACTGGTCAACGTCATTTTGACTTTAAAGTAAGGTCTGTAATACCGAATTGTACTGCCCAATATGAGCGGTATGCATCGGTTCGACAGGCTATCGGTACACGGGTAGTAGTGCACTGTAGTATTGCTATAATGCTCGGTACATCTGAGTGTACCGCTCGATATATTGTACCATATCGAATCTAAATCGAAACATCAGTATGGTACGGTATTACGAACCTTACTTTAAAGACCTGTAATATATATATATATATATACATCGACCAGGTGCTTGATAAAATGTGCCTGTGGTGTGAGTTGTTCGTGGAAGTTAACCAGGTTGAAATAGTATGATTAATGAATGTTGGGAATCCAGAACCGGCTGTGTTCGTTCGTGGCAATTGGGCTTTACTGTTGCACCAATTTTACTTGCGAAGTAGTTCTTATTTGATAGTTGATCTTTCTCATGTTTTTAGTTGGGATTGTTTAGGGAATGATATTTTTTTTATTATCCAAGTATACCCGTTAACGTTATTTTGACTTTAAAGCAAGGTCTGTAATACCGAATTGTACTACCCAGTATGGACGGTATGTATCGGTTCGACAAGCTAATAGGTACACAGGTAGTAGTGCACTGTAGTACTGCTACAGTGCTCGGTACACCTGAGTATATCGCTCGATATATCGTATCGTATCGAATCTAAATCGAAACATACACTAGGAATTTGAGTGATTCATTCTAATGAAGGTGTTTCAAGAATTATGTTACATAAGTAAGTGGCTATCCTTTGTCAAATATTCAAAAAGAGTAGGATAAAACAAATCAAAAAAGATTTTTTTCCCTGAAAATTTGTTGTATTGTGAAACCTAATTGAAATTATGTTGTATATATGGTGGCTGTTAATTATAACGAGAACAGCAGCACATAATTAACGCAGAGCAAAGTAGAAGCGGAGGTGCCACACGACGGACGCCGCGACGTGTGCCGCCCAAATCGCCCCGCAACCCCTAAAGCAACTCGAAGGGAATCCGCTCCCGCTTTTGGACACGTCTCCGCGACGAGCCACGTTGCCTTCCCAACCCTCTCGATCTCTCTCTCTCTCCGCCCTCTACCCTCATCGTCGTCATCTTTCACTGTCTCGGCTTCCTTCCGTGACCTGGAGAAAGCGGCCGCCGCATCAGTAAGGCCGAGATGGAGGTTCCCAGGGGCTTCATGGCTACCCTCTGGAGCTTCATCTCCTTCCTCCCTTTCTTCTTCTTACTCCTGGCTCTTGGCGTCGTCAAAGGTGCGCACACGACGTCCCGTGGTTACTTGGGATCATCATCTCATGGTGTAGATGTGTTCATCATCGCATGAAACATCAATAGTTGAAGCATATTGGCAACAAAGCATAGGTTGATATGTAGTTTGGTATGATTAGTTTCGGCGGTTGATGGAGATGATTGGAATAGACAACCATCATTTAGTTAAAATAATATTATAGGGAAATGCAAGGTATATAAATTAAGAGAAAAACACAACATCATCCTATAGATTATGTTTCTTCTGATTACATGTGATGGCACGATGCATAGCCATCTATAGATGGTAAAACGTTGCATCAGAATTGCAGAGAGAGAGAGAGAGAGAGAGAGAGAGAGAGAGAGAGAGAGAGGACTACACTCAATGAGAATGTCAATTCTGCTGAAATTATTCGTCATTGAATGATTGAAACTTTCTTGCAGCAGCTGCGGTCGGCCCTGTCGTGACTGTTGTAGTTCTTGTCGGGAATTCTTCTGTGGTCATCGGCATGTGGCCAGCACATTTCATCTGGACTTATTACTGCGTGATGAAGTACTGCACCATCTTATCTCTTTATATTTTGGGAATTAGCATCATAAACCAATTAGGCTAGTAGAACAAAGACTAGGTTTATGATTCTTGTATCAGTGATCAACTAATATGCTTGGTAATGTTTTCTTCAAACAGAGATAAATATGCCAGAAGGAATTTTCCTTCCCCAAAAAAATGCAGGATATACATAACAATGACATTTTTATGTGGGTTGTTAATTACTGTAAATTGTTCTTTGTCCATTGTCTACAATTGCAGGACTAAGAGGCTTGGGCTGGTTCTCAAAATATTCTTGTTGGTCATGCTGCCGCTGCCATTGATTTTGTGGCCAATTTTAGGTATTCTGGGCAGTCTTGTGGTAGCGATAGGTTATGGCTTCTTTGCTCCTTTAATTGCAACCTTTGAGGCTGTTGGAGAGGGCGTCGTCGACAAGCTTTATCACTGCTTTGCTGTAAGTATTGCAGGAAGGACCACACGTCTTGTTGTCAATCCACAGTAAAACAGAACATATGTGGTATGAAGTAGCATATTTTTGTAATTCCATTTCTTCTATCACATTTGATAAATTTGAGAAGAGAAAATTGAAGAATGGATAAACATGGCATCCACTGTATGGAGAAAATAAACGTGTAGACATTATGTCGAGTCATTGGAAATATGCTTTGTGTCAGCAGCAATATGTCTAAACAGATCATGATGCCTTGACAGGGTGGATGCGTGGACACGATCAAGGGAGCTTGCACACTGGTCGTGGACTTCACAGACTTTTGCTTCCACTCATACTTCTCATATATGGATGACCTTTGTGAGAAAGTCACAGTTGGTGAAACACCAATGGATGTCAAGTATGAGTTACTAACCCTGCAACTGCAACTTAAAGATGTCAAAATTTTTGTTTTTCATTGCCAGAATGTATTACAATTTTGTCTGTGTGTAAGCTTTATTTGAATATTTTTTAACTTAATTTGGATCCTATACAAACCAAATTATAAAATTTGATACTTCAAACAGTAAAATTCACTCAAATTTAGTCAAGTTTCTGAACTCAGATGATGTTCCTTTAAGCTGTGAGCTACAAAAATCATCCAAGTTGTAGAATATATATATATCTATATATATAGAAGAATCTATATATGTATTTTAAATCTATATATGGGTTTTCCCCCCAAATTCTCATTGCATTTTAAAACTAAAAAAAAATATGTAGAAGAATCTTATGGAGTTGCAGGAAATTCTTATGCTGAGAAATGCAATTCTTATGAATTTTCATAGACCCATATTTTATTTAATTTTATCTTTTACTGCTAGGTTGACAAAGCTACCAAGTTGTTTGATGGTTTGTCTGCTTGGTGTCCTATTGGATGTGCCCATGATAAGTATTGTGGCACTATGCAAGAGCCCCTACTTGCTACTGAAGGGTTGGCACCGCCTATTTCATGACTTAATCGGAAGGGAAGGACCCTTTTTAGAGACCGTTTGTGTACCCTTTGCTGGCTTAGCTATCCTGTTGTGGCCATTGGCTGTTATCGGGGCACTAGTCACTGCATTCCTGTGCAGCTTCCTTCTAGGACTTTATGGTGGTGTGGTCGTTCATCAGGTATGTGTTGTTAAGTTATAAACATATTAATATTTGTGACAAATGATTTCTGTTCACTTTCGGCTTCCAGAATCTTTGATTTGTTTACATTTGTAGGAGGACTCTCTTCGCATGGGTCTTGCATATATTGTAGCTGTGATCTCAATTTTTGATGAGTACACTAATGACCTACTTTATCTGAGGGAAGGATCTTGGTTGCCAAGGTATCAGATCAAGCTTTTACTCAGGAATATTTCCTTTTTTGTAATATATGTTCCTTAGAGCACAAGATTAACCAACTCGTGGGGCTAGTACAAATGTTTGACGAGATAACTAATGCTCTGATCGCTAATTGAAGACTTTTTTTGTAATATATGTTCCTTGGAGCACGAGATCTATGTAATTAACCAACTCGTGGGGCTAATACAAATGTTTGATGAGATAACTAATGCTCTGATTGCTATTTGAAGACTTTAAAGATTCTGAAAGTTAATGCTCACTGACAGCCAGGCCCAGGTACCGGAAATCTCAAGTTGATCAAGAGCATCGTGAGCAGAAAAATGAGGCTGAGCAGAACAAGACCAAAAATGGGAAAGTTCTATCAGGCTTGAATAGAACAAAGTTGGCTTCGGAACGATCAAGGATGATGAAAAGGGCAATACAACAGCTGAAGCCCATTCAAGTCAGAAATTCTCTTTCATCAGATATATGCATATACTTATAACAGTAAAAGTATATATGTGTCATCTGCTCTCATCTAGGATATTTCTTTCTTATAGATATGGGACTGGCTCTTCAGATCTTGTGAGATAAATGGAAGGATACTACTTGGTGAGGGTCTCATCACAGTTGCAGACATCGAAGAATGTATTGTCAAAGGAAAATGCAAGAAATTAAGCATAAAATTGCCTTCATGGTGTATTCTGCAATGTCTGCTACGGTCTGCAAAGTCTGACGCGTATGGATTACTTATATGTATGGCATTCAGCTTGCATATTAAAGATTCTCCACTAGCTGTGAATGCAGTGTACAGACCATCTGACTGATATCTGTTTGAATTCTTCAGCTGATGAAGTGGAAGTTAGTAATTTTAACTGGCCAAATGATAAAGTATTGGATTGGATTCTTGGACCACTTCTGATCATGAAGGACCAGATAAGAAGACTACAGCTGGATGAGAATGAAGAAGCCTGCTTAAGGAAGCTGATACTGACCAGCAAAAATGAGAAGCCCGAGGACTGGGATGGAGAAGGATTTCCATCAGAAGACAACATACGAAAGGCTCAATTGCAAGCAATATTTAGAAGGTATGTCCACTATGACTCTGGATAATTTCAATCTTGAAAAGTTCGAGACAATGCGTTAGATGCACACTCAGGCGTGCCATCTACCTTTATTTCTGACTACCACTTGAGATTGTTTGAACTCCTGAGGCAGAGTCTGTTGTAAGTCTATAGATTTTCCTCTTAACATTAAGTTTTTAATAGTTCATTGCCTACCGGATCACAAAAGATTTAGAGAGAGAGAAGAAGATAAATTTTGTTTAATCTACTTGAAAATCTTGACATTTTTTGCATCCTAATCACTCAAAACATAGTTATCCTGATATCAGTTGTCCATTGTCTCCAACAGATCTTATAGCAATTCTTGTCCTCTGGAACTAGTAAACCAACTGTTGTTTGTGGCTCCTATAAAATGCATCGACAAGTTATAAAGAGAAAAAAAGAGAGAACAAAAGTCATTCAGATGAGAAAAAGAGAATTTCCGAAGAAAATGTTTGAAGGTTGGCAAGTGATGCAAGTAATGAAAGAAAACCTATTTGAAGGGAAGATTTTCTAGAGGATTATGACTCGTAGTCTAATTATTTGTTAATAAACATTTGAGGTTTTTTTAAGTTTGATTGCAATTTCTGGATGGAAATTTGGACCACAAGTGGATAATTTGAGAAGATTTTTGTTTGGTACAAAATGTATATTGTTGTGCATATAACTGAATAAGCCTTGGAATATAAACTTTGTGATGTTATTGTGAGAGTCCTATGTTCAAGTCTCAATATGTATTGTGAGGTTCGTCTTCATTTACTTTTGAGTTCCATATGTTACGCTAGTGAACGAGATTGTTAGAATATATGTGCACAAGCTTAAGACTGGATAAAATGTTGCATAAGAAGCTAGGCACTACTGAGACACCACACTTATCGTCTAAATTATGTAGTGACCAAGACTCATGTGATAGCCAATTATGCATGATCATTTATGAATTGCCCAAAGACAAACTATTTACTTGATATATTGACTTCTTAATTTCAGTAGTCTGGTAAACTGATATTAGCCTATGAAGGCACTTTTTTCTTCAAGATGTATTATGTGTGCAGGTTGCAAGGGATTGTAACAAACATGTCTAGAATTCCAAGTTTCCGACGACGGTTTAATAGTTTGGTGAAGTCTTTGTATCTGGAGGCAATAGAAACTAGTGCATTGACTGAAGCCCGTGGTGGATCTGCTTCTGGAAGCAAGACCAGTGATGGCAGGAAAAGGCAAAACAAAAGCATAGCAAGATGGAGTAGCCTAGATGTTGGTGGTAGCATAGTGTGATGGATTTTGTTTGGGAAAACTAATCACTTCATTGTAATGTGAGCATTAATATAAAATGTCGGAATGTGGTTATCTTGTCCTTTGTTTCCAAGTCCATTACAGGACTTCAAAATGTGATGCCCCTACAGAAGAAAACTACAATCTCATGGAGTCATCTTCCTATGCTTCTGTTCAGTTCTCAAGAGCAAAAGATGGTACAAGTTATCAGCAGCTCCACATTATGCTCAACATGATCACCAATGAAAAGTGTGTCAGATTCCACTGAGGTCAGTGGACTTCTTTTTAGTTCCAGTGCTAAATTGTTGCATAGTTGCATTTGAGTTTATGCAAGTTTTAGGAGTGTGGTTATTTCTAGATAGCAAGATTTTAATTTACTTTGATATTTCTATGATTTTGACCAAATCAAAATATATCTGATGCGTGTTTTATCCATGTCATGTGGTGCATGTCTTTTGAAAAGACCTAATTGGTTGCACTTATTAGTAGCTCATGACATTGATTCATTAATCTGCAAAAATATTTAAGCTGAGGTCAGTTGTAGATGTGAGATTAAATTGGAGTTTATAATTTTTCATATTTAAAATATTTCAAAATCAATCTTTAGTAAAGGTGCACCTGAAATTGAACCCAATGTTGATGTTGACTTTTTGAATCCTATATCATAATGTGATCCAAATTAAATAATTTACTGTGAAGGTCAACTAAAAAGTATAAGAAGATTAGTTTTTTCATATGACATTTTCTTGAGCTATGTGCCTGACAAGTGGGACTCCAAAAAACACCACTACACTTTTGGATAACTTATGAGCTGAATTATTTGAATTGGAATGATCTGAATGCACTCAAAATGGCTTGATTTGGTAAGTGGTGGTGTGATGTCACTGTTTTCCAAAGAACACAATGATTTGGATGTCTGTGTACTGAATTATCTGAATTAAAATAATCTGAATGCCCTCAAAATGGTTGCTATTAGATAATGAATGTTAGGTCATTTGATTTGGTGGTGTGATATCACTATTCACTTTCTTGGCTTGTTTCTGCTGCAACTTTTGACTACATACTATTGTGTGTTTTGGCTTCACCACTTCATGATATATGCATGGATCCGAATTTTTCAATCATCCATCATGCACGCAACTTGTAGATAGGTAATATGTACCTAATTATGCCCTTAATAGCTGAGAGACATCAAATAGTATTTTCTTCATATCATGATAATATATATGTGTGCATGTATGGATTTTATGTTCATTAAAGAATCAAAAGTATCCAATGACCATCCCACCCACTCCATTGGAGCATATGTAGCGAATATGGTGCTTAAGCATCATGCTCATGGATGTAATTAAGTTAGTGATTAAATAGTAGTCTAATAATAAATAGCAAGTTAGTGCTAAAGCATCATCCTCTTTGCTGCTCTCTTTATGGATGAAAAGATTGATCATTTACCAATAAATATCAACATCTATAAACCATCATTTATCACATGCTTGTATATGAGTTGCAAAAGAAAAATATTATTTATTCGTCTATCATGATAGATTATAATTTTTAGTTCGATTGTAGACTATATCTTTATTAAGAATTTATATAAGTGTAAGAGGAAACGTAAGATTTTTGTATATTAGCTTGTCTTCAATTTATCCCACCAAGAAATTCTTGCTATAGTGAGATTAAAAAATAAACGAATCAAACCTATACATTTTCGTATTTTCTTTTGGGAAATAACAAGAATAACGATATGACCCCGATTATTTAACATTGACAAGAGTCTTATCGTAAAAGAAAAAAGAGGAAAGGGGATAATCACTTCCAGCGGATCGATCTCAATTATTAAAAAAAATATCTTATTTAATCAATGAAATATTATTCCGGGACAAACATTAGGAGATCGATCCCCGAAAGTGATCATCCCCCTTTCTCTTTTTCCTTTCATGATAAAATCTTAGGATCTTATCAAATGTCGAATGCATTGATATTTTTATATAAATAATAAAAATAAGTAGAAAGATAAAGTGGAAAAAAAAAACAAATATCATTATGATCATATACCTAACTGTGGACTAAGAAAAATTCAAGAAATAGTGCATCTCATAGTCATAGACTTTGTATATTAGGAATGAGAATTAAAATATTACTCTACTCCATATAAGGTTCTCTATTTTTTAATGAAAGTCAACACCAAGAAAATATGAACAATAAGGAAAAATAACCCGACAAAGTGTCAATTATATAGGACTAATGCCAAGACAAAGTGTCAATGTATAGTAGAGAGAAAAAGACATGATGAAGAATAAAAAACAAAAAAAACAAGTAAAAGATAGTATTTGATCCAAAATCGTCTTAGAAATAACTTGTCACAGTCGCCACCTATGTTTTACACATGCAATTTTTGTCTCTATCGTACCGGAAGAAAAGAATAAACCGTAGAGTCTTTATTTGAATATTATCAACAAGAAGAAAATAAACAGCAGAAAGGACAGAAGCGAAGAAGAAGACACTTCGATCCACATCCAATTCATGATTGTGTGCTTACTTTTTTGATTGATTATACAGAAGAAAGATAATATGAAAAAATTGTCCATTTTGATCCAAAAATCGACCAGTGGTGACCAGAAAATGACGCTCATCTTAACCAATCGATACATTACATAAACATATTCCGAATAGAAAATTAGTTTTTAGATTCATTTCAACTTTTGAATGAAATTACAATTTTTAACATGGATCGAAATCGGAGCAAATCAGGCTGATCAACTCACTAAAACCTGATCTCAAAGAACACGAAGAAGACAAAAATAATAATAATAAAGTCCGACAGTTCGATCCAGAATTCTCTGGAACTCACGCGAAAGATGATCGCAAAGGACACGTTTGGCACGTGCGAGCTATCTCTCGTAACACCAGAAGGAGGTCAACCGATACACGTGTTCAAGACCGCTATCGCTTCCACGCGAAACAAGCTCGCAGCCTCAACCAAACCCAGCCGCAGTAAGCAAGCACGCAAGCATGACTTCCTCATGGAAACATGGCGTGAACGCCGCGGCAGGACGACTCCTTCGAGGCCATTGCGTGCACGTCGCGCTCCCGCAGTCGGTCAGAGGCTTCGAATCCCGCGGCCTCCCACCACTGTCGCGTCTGCTCTCCCCGTCATTGGTGGCAGGTGGCGAACCTTATCATCATCTTCTTCTCCACCATGCGTCGCGCGAGGAGAGCAAGCGGTGGCCACGTAGAAGACAGCATTTGGTGGGAGGTCATGGGGATGGGGAGCAGAGAAGTGGCTACAGTGGAGAAAGGAGAAGCATGATGAGCTCGGAAGAAACAAAAACACATGCAAAGTTGACATGGCATATCTCTACCTTCCTCTTTTTTTATCCACCATATCTTCTGGCTTGGCTGCCTTTATTTTCTCATTGGAGACAATACCTCAGTATACTGAATGAGGTTTTATCATCAAAAAATCTTATGTATATAAAGAAAAACGAATGAGTGGGGAGAAAGTAAATTATGGTGATTAATAATTTATTTTAATGCATTTTAAGTTTTTATTTTTGGCCCAAAAAAGCAGCGGAAAAAAGAGAGGTGCAAGAGTTACCGGGGGTGACCTTAACCGGTAAAGTTGGCGAAGTTCCAGAAGTGGGGAGGCGGCTGCGGCAGTACAGAAAGGCAAAGCGGTAAGCGGATTCCCCGTTGCCTCCGACGAAGGATTAAATCTATAAATGCAGCCACCGGGCTTGTGCTCTCTCCCCCACTCCACTTTGTCCCCTCCGGAGCTCGAAGAGGAGCCTCTTCGAAGGAGGAAGGGCGGAGAATCGCAGGTGTGGTGAAGTTAGCTTTTCGGATCTATTCTCTTTTGACATGTTAATCGTTGCAGTTCCTTCAATCTGATGGATTTTAGCTCGAAGACGCGATTTTTTTGGGGTTTTTTTGCGGAAAACCGGATTTTTTTTTTTTTTTTTTTTTTTGTTCTGAAAGTTTGATTCTGTCGAAAGGTTCGACCTTTTGACAGTGTCCTGTTTGGTTTGTTTTTCTGCTATATCTATTCTGGTGCATGTTACAGAAACTGCGAAATTTTCTTGTTCGTCACATATTTAAAGCTAATCTGAAGGAACTGGGACGAGAGAGTGATTTTTGTCTATGTGAAAGCCCTTCTCTTGTTGTCATTTTTGGACTTGGATTGATGTCTAGTCATTTTGGATTCCTGGTTCTGGTTGTGGAGTTCGACTGCAACTTTTCCCCCAATTTTTTTTGGGCGTCTTATGGACCCCAATGATTATATGTTTGTTTGTTCTGGAAGTCTGTTTCTATCGAGAAGTTCGGTCTTTTCTTGACTGAACTGTACTAAACACTTTGGTCCCAGCGAGTTTGATTGCGGTTGGTGTTCTTCTCGTTCGATAGAAATCCATCGTTCTTGTTGTCATCGGTCTGATTATGGAGTTGGACTGCAACTTTTTCCCCAATTTTTTGGCGTCTTATGGACCCTAATGATTATAGTTCGTGCCATCTAATTGCTCGGAGCTCCAAGATCGGTGGTTTTGTTTTGTTATGGAAGTTCGTTTCTACAGAAAAAGTTGGACTGAACTGTATCAAACACTTGGGTAAGAGTGAGTTTGATTGCGTTGGTGTTCTTCGTGTTCTATAGGGATTTCGGTGTGTATGTAGTGATCATTGGCGTCATAGATCGTTCTTGTTGTCATTAATCTTACCATGGTAGGTCACCTCAGATTCTCCCTCCTTTCTTCACTGATTTCGTAGTAATATATGTGGGATTTTGGATTAGTCTGCATTTTGTTCTACTAAAAATTCCATCTTTCGGCAAGAAATCCAAACTCAACTCGAATCTGAAGCTATGTTCTCCTGTCGCAGATCGAAACAAACTGCTCGCCTTGGGGACGGAAATCCGACCGTGGGATCCCGCAATCCGACGGACATGGGGCTCTCCAGCCTGCCGACCCCATCCGAGAGCGTGCTCACTCTCGTTCTCGTCAACACCGCCATCACCGTCTCCATCTTGAAGGAGCTCCTCCGCTCCGCCCTCCACCTCCTCCGCCTCCGCGCCACGCCGCGGCCACAGCCGGCGCTCGCCGCACCGGGCCCGCCTGAGCCCAGCCTCGCCGACCGGTTCCGCAGCCAGTCCAGCCCGATGCGGTTCGGGTCCGCGCTCGGGCTCCGCCGTCGCCCCGCTTCCGCGGACTGCCGGGTCTGCCTCGCCCGCTTCGACGCCGAGTCGGTGGTGAACCGGCTCCCGTGTGGGCACCTTTTCCACGCCGCCTGCCTGGAGACGTGGCTCGACTATAGACATACCACGTGTCCACTCTGTAGGACCCACGTCCTCCACGAAGAGCGCCCCGCCGTCCCCTCCTCGTCCTTTTTGTCTTGGCTTTAGCTCCGCAAGTTGGGTGAGGTGACCACAGAAAACCTCCTCTCCTCTTTTATCTTTTGTTTTACTTTTCCTTTTTCCCTGTAAATATTGAGGTGGTAATATATGTATTTCTATTATGTAATCTAACTTATTTTATCTCACAATCTAGCTTAATGGCATTATTGATTCGTCAGATGGTAACTCCTAGCTTATCAGATTTGATCCAACAAAAAGAATTCATTCAAAATTCGCAAATATATCCTCACCATGATCTTGATCAACATATTTGCCTCTATAAATATTAACACAACATGGATATCTCATAAAAATTCAAAGCTATAATATTAATCATTACTAACTTTGACTACCAGTAGATAATTTTGAATCACAATACATAAAAAATAAAATAATAAAAATATAATATATATATTACTTCAAAATCAATGGTTTTTGTATTTGCTCTTCCTAATTGAAGAGTATATATATATATATATATCCCTTCTTGAAACTCCAATTGATATTAATATATTTACAAAAAATATTATATAGATCCTTCCAAAATTAATATACTTTGTAGCTAAGATTAAGTTAAAAAATGAGGAGTAAAATAACCTATGAAAATGTAAGGGACATTTTAGATATGTAAATTTTCAGTGTATTTTAGACTCAATAATAACAAACTATCAAAGGAATCTATATAGAACTACTTTTTAAAATATATTTAATAATAGTAATCAAGCGTGTACTATTTATTGTCTATTAGATATTTATGCATCAAACTCTAATAATTGTTGTCTTAAGTATTTTCTAAATACATTTCCTCAAATAAAATTAAAAATAATAAATACAGAAAAAAATTAAAAATAGAAATGGGGATGAAGGAGGAAAGAGGCGTGCGTGGTGTGGCTGCCTTCCAAGTTCCAACGTACGCCCCTCAAATCGAGCGGGGGTAGCTTCAATTGCTTCCCTCCTTTACCCTTCTCTCGCCCCCATCTCTCACCCACCCATCCCCGAGAAGCTCCAGCTCTCCTGCAGGTAGCCATGCTAAGATGTCGCCCTCCGGTGCTCGGACTCGGAGCCCTCGGCCTTTGCTTCCCTACCAAGCGGTGTATTATCCAGTCTTCCAAAATCCCCAATTCCCCGTTGAAGCCCTTGTCCTCTCGGATTAGCTTTACAAGAGGTCGTTTTTATTTCGTTGCTTCTTTTAGATTTGGTATATAGCATGATGCATTTGGTTGTTTCTTCTGCGATCCACTGAGAGGGAATTTTTGCTATGGTTTTTATGTTTAGGAAGTCAAACTGGAATTTATTTGCGTATGAAGTTAGTCCATCTTCTCCAAATTTTATCAAGATGATCTTTTTACGTTCTTTGTGTATCAAGTTAGTGCCTTGCTCCACAATTTGGAAGATAAATGCTTTACATCGGCTCTCTTATTTCTGATTTCTTCCTTCGGGGGAAAATTTGGAGTACCAAGTGAGTCTGAGGGTGTCGAAACCAATTTTTCCTGGGCGTGATGGAACCTTCTCGTGTTCTTATTGGTTCATCTTGTCCGCCATTTTCTTTCTTTCTTTCCTTGTGAATGATTGATGATGAGCCGAAACGTGTCATCGTGTTGGCAATTGGTGTGGTAGTTCTTCAACTGACGGTTGGAAAAGGGCTCTTGTGCTCCCATCAGCATGGAGGGCTACTCTTATTCAGTGTACCTTTTTGTTGCTAAAGTTATTGCATTGCCAATGGAGTCAAGAAAATATATTTATTTTCTGTTTGTATTTGTTAAGCACCTAAGTCTGTTGCTTTCTATAATTATCTCCCACTGGAATTGTAGCTTTATGTCAAATGGTCAATCCTCTTTACATCCTCCAGATCTCCCTGGTAGAGCCAGAAGCCAACTCAACACAAGATCGTTGCTGGGGGTAGCAAATCCATCGTCAACTGCAACCTCAGCACCGGCTCAACAGGGGGAGGAAGTTGAAATATTACCAGCGACCAATGATAATCATGGAGGTGTCATTGTTGAAATGAAGGACCCAATGGACTCCAGAACTTTTGCATTCTCCTTAGGAGCATCCTTGGAAATTTGGAGGCAGCAGGTGATGAAGTTATGAGTCATAAACAGTCAAATTTCTTTTCTCCTCACATTTTGCTTGGGAGATCTGACTTTGAGCACACTTTGGTTACCATAAACATTCATTATTGTTTGATTCAGAGAACAAAAGTAAATGTTTCATGTGTATTAATTTCAGTCTAGTAACTGATGCAGAAAGAGAAAAGTAAAAGAAAACAGTATCAGCAAGGATTTTTAGGTGACAATTCTGTAGATATTGTTTGGTGAAAAGGGTTTTTGTTAGATAATAATGTGTTACAACTTTTGCCCAAAATCACATGGACCATGGCCTCTAAAAGTAGTATTCAGAAGTTGTTCTTTAGGGGTGGGTAATTACATATAATAATCTCAGTCACAGAGCACCTCTAACGTGGGAGTGATTGGACTAGTTGAGGTGTTACAATCTCCACCATTTAGATGCTTAATGTTCTTGTCTGGTCCATGCTTATATCCTTCAGGCATTGAGTTAAAGCTTCTAAAATTTGAGGATAAAAATGGACTAAATTGTTCAAGGTGGTTGAACCATGTTTAGGTAAGACCTACAAATGGGTTGGTAAGATGCGAACAGTCAGTTAAAAATGCAAAGGCACAATTAAGAAAGTGCGATTGGGCAAAAATAAAAGGGAACTCTGTTAGAAAGAATCAGAGAATGAATGTGAATGTTGGATGGCGTAGCGACATTAAAGCTGTATGATCCAGTCATTTGTACCAGCCTGCATGTAATGTGCTTGCAAGGACTAACTATGGTGGCTTATAAATAACACCAAATTATGTCAACATAGTGCAATATGGTGGAGGTTCCAGATCAATTCATGCAAGGTCCCTGCTTATTCATGTTGGTTGGCACAAACTACATGAGCATTATACTATGGAACTGAACACCTTGAGCAGCATGATACCTAATAGATATGAGCAGATCTTGACTCCATATATTTGAGTTTCTGTATTGCTGTGTTGTTCTTTCATTTTCCTACTGCATGCCAGTGTTTGTCATCAGATATGTTTTGTCTTGATAATGGTACATCTATGCATTTTATTACAATGTTTGACTGCTACCTTTCAGGGAAAGAAAGGTGTTTGGGTTAAATTGCCAATTGAGCTTTCGAATCTTGTTCAACCTACTGTTGAGGTAATTTTTATTATCTAATAACTTTCTTTCTGGAAGGGCCTTCCCTGGGTTACATTTAACAGATATTCATAGTTGCTTGGTGTCAAACACAGTGCTTTTTGAAAATTATGCACACTAGGCTACTAGTTACTCCTCCTCCTCTTTGGTCGAGAATAGATATCACTGTTTGAATGTGTTGCCCATTGAAATTGGTATAAAATCGTAAACTATTTCAAGTTCTGTACATGCAGAGAGTTTTTTGAGTTTTCATTCTGTAACAGAAAAGACTATGATTGTGCTAAATTCCAACTTAAACCTCAAAAAGAAGATTCACCTAAGGTGTATATTTGATTATAAAATATCATAAGATTATGGTGCATTAATGTGAGCATGGTTGATTTAAGATTGGAGGATCTTTATTATCATTATGGACTTAAAGAGGATCTATCATTTCTTTGTTATGAAGACATGTTTCTATGGAATTTCTAAAGAAACACATGATGAGGAAGGGACGTGTTGGTTTAAGCTACTTTTATACCAAAGATTGTCACTTTGGATTTTATTTTCTGTAGATTAAATATTAAGGCTGCTTCTATATGTAGCAGTTCGGAGACAAGGTAGGCGAACAAGGTTTCTCTGAGAAAATTTACTTTTTCTCTTCACTTTGGAGGACAATGGACATGTGTTGATTTAAGCTACCTTTATTCCAAGGTTGTCACTTTGGATGCTATTTTCTGTAGATTAAATAATAACGCTGCTTCTATATCTAGCAGTTTGGAGACAGGATAGGAGAACATGGCTTCACTGAGAAAATCTACCTTTTTTTTTCTCTTTGGCATATCATCTTGTCTGTTTCTTTTTTTCTTGGTGGGCATGAATAAAGGGTGCAATGGTAATTTGCATTATTTTTCAATTAGGGTGGCCGGTTTATCTTTTAAATATACTAAATGTATATTAAATTATATATAAAGAAGATTTTCCTATATGGCCACATTGTTTTGCAAATCATGCGTTTCAAGTAAGTTGCAAATATATCTTGACACAGTGTGTTAGATAAGGTGGATGCCAGTTTGTTAATTTTGCAAAACCTAATATCATACAAGAGTAAATTTATTAATAGTTGTAGGGCACTAAGGCATAAATTATTCGAACTCATCCTGATGCATTATAGTGTTTCTATTCTACTCTGATAAAAATTTAGTCATTTAAGCTGGAATTTTTATGCAACTTTATCTTGATGCAGGAAGGGTTCCGGTATCACCATGCAGAGCCAAATTATGTGATGCTTGTATATTGGATCCCTGATACTGAAAATACATTACCAGTGAATGCTACACACCGTGTGGGTGTTGGTGCTTTTGTGATGAATGACAAAAGAGAAGTAAAATTCTTCTTGCATGCATAATTTACTATGTTAAATTTACATTATCCTTAAAACATGAAAAAGAATAGCATCAGGTCATATATTTTGATTGCTAAGATATTCACTCATGGTTAATACTAAAGTAGTTTTGGTTTGTTGTCCATAATCTACATTGTGGTACATTTTACATGCTATAAGTCTAGCTTCATATGAAATTGTCATAACGACAACTGCAATTTAACATCTGCAAATTTCAATATGGTAGGTCTTGGCAGTCCAGGAAAAAAGTGGCAAGTTCCGTGGATCAGGCGTATGGAAGTTCCCTACTGGAGTTGTAGAGCCGGTAGGATTTCCTCTAACAACTAACTGAAAATTGGACTTTCTCTAGTTCACCCATTTTTCCACTTTTCAGGAGTCTTTTTCTATCTCAACAGGGTGAAGATATATCTGCTGGGGCAGTAAGGGAAGTCAAAGAAGAGACAGGAGTATGTTCAAAGCTTTAATAGAAGGAATATATCTGTTAGACAGTGTTTTTATTTTTTTTTCCAGTCCTGGGTGAAAATTTACAAAAGTAACATATTCATTTCTGTACTATGTTTGGCAGATCAACACTGAGTTCATTGAAGTACTTGCATTCAGGTAGAGCGGTCAACTAAAGTTACTTCACTGGCAAAGTATTGTTGGTTGTACCTGTTTCTATTAACTTTGCTTTAATAGGTCTTTGTAACTCATAATTTTGAGCCTAGGCAACAGAAGACAATAATTCCTAAACTAGTCCTAGAACTTTTTTATTTGCTTGAGAAAACCTAAAGACTCCTTTCTAGCTAAGATTGCCAGTTTCTTTTCTCTCAAATCTTTTACTGTGTTACCTGATCTTGTCTTCTGTTCTTGTCAGATGTTTCTAACATTTTCTTTTAACTTTTACCCGTGCAACTTTCATAATAAAAATAATAGATACGTTTTCATCGAATGAAGTTCATGTCATGATTCTTTTTTATGTTTTCATATTCGTAGGCAAAGTCACAAATCCTTCTTCAACAAGTCAGATTTGTTCTTCATATGCATGCTGCGACCGCTTTCATTTGATATCCAGAAGCAAGATTCAGAGATTGAGGCTGCTGAGGTAATGTAATGCAGTTCTTATGAAGTAACATTTCACAAGGATTAAAATGAATATGATACTGATTTGACAAGTAACTGTTACTTGTTCTCGAAGCCTTGACTAAATAGCTCACTAGGTACCTGAAATATGCAGATTACTTGATCATGCCCAGATTGCAAGTGGAACTAGTCTCGAAGGAGTTTTGTTTGTAAAGAATTATTCAAGGAAGAGGTTTTTTTTTATCATAGTAACAAGTGTATAGCAACATGCATGTCGTAGTCTATAAAGGGAATTGCTAGGTCTTTTCAAGTATTCTTTTCTAATTGACGAACACCAGGCATACTCATATTCAATCACTCTATATACTTTGTCTTTTCCTCTATGTCATATTTTAGATGGAAAGACAGCCAAAAAAAGGAATGATGTAAAGGACAGTTACAAATATGATCATATCATGTAGTCTTGTTGACTACTGTCTCTTTGATATGAGGACGTCAAGTGGTCTTATTCATTCTTTTTCACCATTTGATTCCTCATTTTAACTTGTTCCATTTCTAAACTACTCGATGAAGCTAGCAACTTTTTATATTCATACAATAAATATAACAAATGAACAAAGCTATGTAGAAAGAACATGATTAATTAAAATCAAGGAACGTTGATCCACATACCGGACCCATCTTGTTGCTTGCTGGACTGGTATGTACCGGTGTCTTGAAGAAGAAGGAGGAGGAGAAGAGGAAGGGGTGGTGGAGGTAGAGGAGGAGGAAGGATGAAAGGAAGAGGAATGCTGTGGAGGAAGGAGGAAGGGGATAGAGGAGGAAGAGAAGGAAGAGGAGATAGAGGATGAGGAGAAAGGAGGAAGAGGTGTCAGCAAAGGACAGTGGTGGGGAGGGATGGCAGTAGCTCGGGAGCGATACCACACTCCCTGTGTACAGAGAAGAGGGCTCGCGTTCGCTAGCTCTAATTGAAAATGTTTTTCATTTTTTTTCAGAAGAGTGCTTTCATTTTTCTGAATGAAGTAACAAAAGGAATGATTATTATAGTTGACTGCCTTTGTCTTACTGGGTGTGATTGGGTTAATAGTTGAAAAGCTCTTCCCTGATTTTCTTTATTGGCATATTTATTTTCATCATGATGTGTAAAATTATATGCATAAACTACTATATAATTTCCCAAAATGTAACATTTAAGAATTTATTCATCTTATGCAGTGGATACCAATCCAGCAATTTGCTGCACAACCTTTTGCTCAGAAGCATGAACTTTTAAAGTATATTATCAATCTTGGCTTAGCAAAGGCTGAAAAGGGTTATGCTGGGTTTTCTCCCATTTGTATAAAATCAGCTTTCACTAGTAGGCGGAGCTGTCTGTATCTGAACACGAGGGACCTGAACCAACCATCATGACCTGGTAATGGCTCTGTGAGAATCTAAATTTCTTTTCATGTTAAATATGATTATAATTGATCTGGCATTTGATTCATCATATGTGATTTCTCACATGGATCTTGAGGTTTGGCAAGACTACCTTTTGATGACAATATATTAGCAGAGTTGTAGACTTGAGTTATGATGATGGGTATATCCCACCTTTAATGCTTGATTTCATTTGTTTATATTTACTTAATTAGGCACCAAGCTGCAATTTTTAACTACGAACTCATAGTTTCATACTTTGTCTTCTATATTGTGACCTTAAAGATTGATGGGAACTATAAGCTTTCCTCAATCTTGTTGCAGAAAAAGCCATGAACTTATTATTCTGTGCCGAATTTGAATAAAGTTTTTCTATTTTTTTGATGTGCCCTAGACTTACCACTGCATGAGTAATATCTTCAGTGTGTTTATTGTTTACACAGCATTGATAACCAGGTAAAGTTGTAAAGTTGTGATAAAAATAAAACCTTTCGGTGCTTTTTTTTAATTAGATTTTGTTCTTGGCCTTTCTTGATAAGTTAGCATATGGACAGTTGTAGGAAAAAATATCCATTCTTTGACATTTGATTCACCGTAAAAGAAGTTTTCTATTATACTTTTTTCTTATCCTCTCATGATAAGTTAGCATATGGAAAGTATTGGAAAATGAAGCCATTGCTTGAGATTTGGTTTACCATAAAAGAGAGAGATAATTAGAAAAGTACAGCTCAGTAGTTCTGTTGTGATCATTATCACAAGAAAGGTATGCTGAATCAGATTGCCAACTGAAGATTATTTGGAAATAAATTACACTGACATAGTGATCAACATTTCCAAGATTTTAAGAAAAAAATAGTGAGAAGGGAATAGGTGCAACATATTTTGATAAGAAGAATGAAGGTCTGTGGCTCTTGCACATTCTCATCCATCTTGAATTGAGAAGTTGTAGGTTGAATTTGGAGACATAATTTTATATTTAAAGAGTAAGAAGAATAGAAGGAAGAAAGTTATTGCTGTTGAAGCCTTCCATCTTTCAACAAAAAAAGGTCAGCTCGACAGGTGTTGTTCCATGTTAAATAGAAATCAAAGCTGTATAAACCTACTTCATGGTTAAGGATGGATCAAATGTATATCTAAACCATTTATACATTTTATGTTTGTCTAACTGCTAGTTCCTGTTCTACCATTTATTTTTCTTGTTGCTGCATTACCATGGAAATGAATTAAATCTCATCTTTGCCTGCAGTCAGCTTCATTTGGTGCTTGGGCTGTTGGTTCTCAACATCAGCTTTGTAGAATCCTGGGAAGTCTGCTGGGTATAATTCTTCAACCTGCTTGTTACAAGTGTTCACTGTGTTGAACTTGTTATTGCAACACTCTGCCTCCATCCACTTCCCATACAGTATATAACACAACCATCGCTGCCACCTGCTCAGTTCGAGTGCCAACCAACCACAGTCGTCCAGTGCTGCCAGATTCCTCCTCAGCCTTCTGCTTTTATGCCCTACTTCAATTACTCAGCCTCACACCCCTCCAAGTTGACTAGCAAAATCTGTTGTCCAGTATTACTTCTCTACAGTTGTTCTGTGGTTTCTTTTCGTAAGCTGCTAAGCTTTGAACTCCTGATGAACCGAATTGAGGTTCTAGAAATTGAAGCTTGTGACACACATGGAGAATGTCAGTGAAATTAACCCCTCCAAGTTGACTAGCAAAATCTGTTGTTCACTATTACTTCTCTACAGTTGTTCTGATGAACCGAATTGAGGTTCTAGAATTGAAGCTTGCCATACATATGGAGAATGTCAGTGAAATTAACATGTACTTAAGTTGTAAATGTTATTTCTGCTGTTGTATGAATTGTATCATCTAAGTTCTTCTTGAAACAAAGAAAATTGTGTATTTTCATAGTCTGGAAATTTCTTTGTTGATTGTCTTATTTACTTTTAACCAGAATGCTTATGGAATCATTGAGATAAATCTGGGCCACAACACATTATCCAGCATTCAAAGAGCCGATGTTGGCAGTTTCTTTATAGGTACACAAATTCTAGCCGTGATATTGATGTCAGTTTGTTTTCTTCTTACACAGGCAATCGGACTCCAAATAGCAATGATCATAAATGGGTGAGGGAGAAACTGTTATGTGAGTTGACTCCAATCCTAAGTCTCCATGTTGGACTAAATCAATTGAGTTTTATGGTGTCATTGAATAGTGCTTTTGGTTTAAGTCACAGTTGTGTTTTTTATTATTGGACCAAAAATAACATAATTGAGCGACAAGCAATCCTTATTTTTAGAATTCTCAAATAATACCTTTTTATTTTGCCTAATACATGGAATTCTTTTATTTTTTACACTGTATTATAGTATTTTCAACAATACTAGAAAAACAATATGACAGTGTTTTTATACAAATCTTGTAAAATTATAGTGTTTATAATATTTTTGTATTATGTCACAGTGTTTTAAAAACACTATACTACTACAATACAAAATTATTGTAACAAAGTGTTTTTGTTTTCAACAATATTAGAAAAATACTGTGACGTGGTATAAAAATAGTATAACGTAATATTTTTATATTATGTTGCAGTATTATTGAAAACACTATAACACAATGCAAAAAAAATATTGTAAGAATTGAGATTCTCTTTAAGTATTTTGAAAATGAGGTTTATCTCGAAAAATCACCCATTATAATTCTTAATAAAAATATAATAATTACGACGTTTTAACGAGTCACGAGTCAAACGATGTCGGCGTTCGATCACTAATTCGTATGTTAGAGCGCGACCTTGCATCGGATCCCATCTTGCTTCGTTTCCATCGATAAAAATCCAATCTTTGTTCGTTTCTTCCATCAGCGTCTTCCTTCTCGGATCGAGCGGCCATGGATCTGTGGCAGCGGGCGAAGGGCTTCGCCGAGGAGGCGGCGAAGCGGTCGCAGGAGATCTCCAAGGAGGCGGCGAAGCGGTCGCAGGAGCTCACCAAGGGGGCCGCCAGGTTCTCGCAGGAGTTCGTCTCCGAGACGGCCAAGAAATCCAAGGAGATCGCTTCGGAGGCTGCCAAGAAGGCGGACCTGCTTCGGTCCGAGGCCCTCCGCGCCGCCGAACAGATCAAGACCCTCGCGGTCGACATCCCCATCCCGATGCCGCCCACCCTGGGCCAGGGGTCCAATGCGGCTGTTGTCCCTGAACCCAGCTCGGATCTCGAGAGGTTCGGGATCACCGAAGAGCTGAGGGAGTTCGTGAAGGGGATCACGATCAATACTTTCAGGGATTTCCCCATACAAGGTGCTTCCTAGATCCTTGCTTTTCCCCTGACGTCAATCAGTTGTGTTCGTTTATGCATTTCCCTTCTTAATCTATGTTCTGGAGGTCGTCGGATTCTCTCATTTTTCTTGTTTTACAACACTCTTTCTATTGTTTGACTGGAATTCTCGAGTAAAAGAGACAGACTTGATGTGATTTGTTAGATTATCTGATGGATTTTGAGTTTAATTGATAGCTAAAGTGCTTGTTGTTATGCTTTTACAGCGTCTGTCATCAGGGAATTGATGTGGCATTTGAAGTTTGTTCTAACTGACGTGTTTATAACTTTGTGAAGTGATCATTCAGAATTTCCTTGATGTTTCTTTCAGTGATAGTTCTTTGTTGTTGGGTTGTTAAGGAGAAGCACTTTGTTTTCTGTAGAATCACAATATCTCTTAGTTCTTTTTTTCTGAAGTTAGTTCAATGAATAATCTCACTATATTGTTTCTGTAGATGAGCCGGAGACATCAGACGTTCCCACGGTGTCGAATGTGAGGCAGGATCTTAATGAATGGCAAGCAAGACATGCTACCCTTGTTCTGTCAACAGTGAAGGTATTTCCTTGTGTTAGATTTAATTTCTTTTTTCAAACATATTTTACATCTTTGCTTCCCCTTTGGCAGTAGGTTGGCATAAACTTTATCATGATTTGGCATTGTATGATTACTGATCCATCAATCTGCGAGGCCCAAAATCATGTGACCTAAAATACTTCAAGTCCAAGATAGTGGTAGTAGAGTCATCTAGTCCTATAAACCAATTGAAAATTTGCTTCTTATATATAATGTGATGCACATTAAGCCTAGCCCAACAGAGGCTTCATGCTATGATGCCTCTATCTCCATTCATGGGTAATACTTTCCTATTTAGATCCTTCACCATGTCCAGAACTTGGTTGATTCTGATAGCATAAAAGTTGTCATGTATCAAGTACAATTCCAATATATATACACATAGAAGTGATAACATCTAGAAAACAAATCATCCAATTTATACAAGCCATTACAAAAAGATTTATTACAACTTCAAATGTTTCATATATGTGCTCAATGCTTGTTTCATATGAGTTGCTAATCCTAGAGATATAGACAACATGGAAATGGAATGAGGTAGTGATGCACTTGAATAGTAAGTACTCCAAATGTAAAGATTATATTCTTGACCAGGACTTGGAAGAGCCCCATATAAGTGAGAGAGGCCTACTCATAGGAGGGTATGATCCGTAAGGTTCTATGATCGCGAGGCATACCCCACATATACTTCTTGCTGGGGTTTGTTTTAGCAGATGCCAAATTGTGTTAAGCTTTTATTTATTTTTTTGAACTTTTTTAAAAAATTCATGATTCCAATAATGCCCTAATATAGCTCTAGAGATTGCTGAAGTTAGTTTTTTGGTACTACAATGTGAATAGCACCAGCAACAAAAAGCCATAATCCCCAAATGTTCATAGTTGTATTGTCCTTAAGAATAACAAGCCTGTTGAATATTTTTCAGACAGCTGATGTTGTGTAATTGAATTTTACTGGAATTCATAGCTTCTAGTCTTGCTTTAGTTTTTTTTCTCAACCCTCACAGAAGCTTTTCATAAAAAATATATCTCATAATTTGCCTCCTTGTGTATGCTAATCTTGTTAAAAAAATGTCAGCAATGACATCTTAACTTATGTTTTCTTTGTTTAACTTGAAGCTCATCAGATAGTTAAATTACTTGATATTTCAGGAAATATCAAATTTCAGGTATGAACTGTGCCCACGATATATGAAGGAAAGAAAATTCTGGCGGATATATTTTATTCTTGTGGATAGTCATGTGGCTCTGTGAGTATCTCTCTCTTGAAACGTAACAATATTATCTAACTATTAAAATATTAATGGTGATAAAGGACTTATGCTGATAATGCATAATCATAAAGCATTTTGGTATATGAATCACGGAATTCAATTTTGGTTATTGGATTGGTATGGGTCTGGTCCATTCTAATGTTTCGTTACGTCATAATGTATCATGATATGTTAGGGAAGGGAGAGGAGGGGAGGAAGAATAAGAAGAAGAGCAGTGAGCAGTGATGGACAACGGGTGCGTGGGCAGTGAAATGACAGGTGGAAAGCAGATTTGTGAGGAAATTAGTGAGGAATCACGTCATTGCCATAGTGTGGGGTTAAAAGGGACAAAAAAAAAGGGGGTGTTATATATAGTGAACTGGACTGGATCGTCCAGTTTGGGTTGCTCTACATACTGGTTGATAGTTGGACTAATAAATATCAGCTGAACTGCATCAAACCATTCGGTTTTTCAATCCTTGATCTATATTTTGTAGTTGTTGTTCGATAGCTAGGCAAATAACATAAAATAGGCATTCTAAAATATGAAATCTGATATTTTCCAATTAAGTTTTGTATCATGTCCATAAAATATGATATGTTCTATGACGTATGTTCATATTTATCTTAAGGAACTAATTTATTTCCAATTCAAGTTTGGCTTTAGCATCAACTTATCTTCTAAAAATATTGTATGCAAGACTTCATTATATCTCATGCTAAGGCAAAGGTCTTACTGATCTGTATTATTTATGGTAGTGTATCATGTTTAACCTGCCATGGCCTCTATTACCTGTACTTCCATGAATGGGCTAAAAACAAGAAGTGGTTATAATTCATGATTGTTCAGTTTCTTCAAGACAAGTTTTGGTACATACAGCATAGGCTTTACAATAATCTAGCTTCATATTACTTTCATTAGATGGTTCAATTTGTCTTAACTGCAGAGGCTTGTTTACAAGTGTTTTAGCATATGATTAGTCATTGCTTCCTTCAATTCATTGTTTTACTTGGCATGGAGTTGAACTCCTTCATGCTGAGGCTTGAAACTGGAATGTGCATGTTCATTTAACTACAATATTGTAAATTTATAATATAATTCTGTTGCTTCATTTGCATGTGTATTTAGCACTAACTTGAACTCCCCTTGAGGCAATGAAAGCAAAAGATGCAACTCTTTTCATTACTTATTGAGCTCTCCTTACAATGAATCAGCTACGAAAAGCAGTACATGGAGGAGTTGAAGAAGAAAGAAGAACAAAAGCAAATTGATAGTGTCAAGGAAAATCCAGCAGCTCTCCCACCTACTTTACCAGAAGCAAAAGAAACGATACTGCCAAAATCTTCTACCTCACTAACTGCAGAAGATTTGGATGCATTTCTTCTTGGAGATCTTGGAAGTGATGATGAGGGTCTCGGTAAGCAACATTTCATCTACACATTTTTTGATTTTGGCATTATAGATAAAGGTGTAAGAAGAATATTTTTGCAATATTCTAGACTGCTACTTCCATTTTCTTTTTTATACTAATTTTATGCTGGTACAGATGATGGCAAAGATGGTTTGGATGATGATTTTGATAAGATTCGGAGCACCTCGGTAAGAGATCTCGTAAATTTTCAGCACTTGCAAATTTGGAATCTTTTAAATTTCTTATATTTTGTAGTACAACATGTTTTTCTAGTTGCCACAAGAACTTTTGCTCTTTATGATCAAACTAGAATGTTCTTTGTAGCTTTTTTATCATAGAAGAGATTGTGCTATGATTATACAAGTGATACTATTTGGTTATGCATTCTGCTTCTACTTGATGATGGAAGTTGCCTTTGTAAAGTTGGTTATTATTTTGAGAATCACTACATTGTACTTCTTTTTTGTTTCTTAAAAATGCACTCATTGACTAAGCTTGCCCCACATATTTGGTGTTGTTTCCACGTATTCTATGGTTCTTTGCTAGCTAACAACACCACACCTAAGGTCTTCCATATTGTCACTTCTCTGTATGACCAATGAGCATCTTTTGTTCCCTCCCTTGCTATAGATTTATTGCACATTGCCGACTCTACATCAGATTCTCCTTACAATCTTGTTTCTGTAGAGATAGTGCTGCCCTTTACGTTGAACATTCTTTCATAACTGTAATTGCCTGAGTCATTGTTTTCCCACTTTTTTCTATGTTTTTCTGTTGACAACAAAACTGGTGTACTTACCTGCTTGCTTAGATTTCTTTGGAGGATGAGCTATAGAGAGATTGCTTGTACCCTCTCTGTGAGAGGGAGGACACCAGTTCTCTTTTCATGACCGAAAACCACATCATTAATCGACATTTCCATATGCTGCTTATCCCACGAAGCTATGTGATAAATTTCTGCGGCAATTATACTTAAGTTGTATCATTATCTACAAGCACCACATGCCAATTATTTCTTTAAAGATAGCAAGATGTAGTAATGGATTTGGCAGCTAAGTCAACATCTTCGTCCTATGCAGGGTTTAGATAGTGATAGTGAGAAAATCTAATCAGCAACTCAGATCGACCAATGCGGATGGGAACTTGAACATGAGCTTTCTCAGTTTCTATATAGTACAGTGTTTGCTTTCTTAGTCTATAACAGTGCTTCATTGTTGTACATCTAATCTCTTATACGTTATATGTCCTTCAAATTTCTTTCAGCATGTGTACAATAATTCTGCTATTTATCTCCTTTCCTTCCAACCTCAGCTTGTACTGTTCATGAATGATATCAATGTTTCTTGTAATTGTACTGTGAATTGGTAGTAAATGAGTATTCTCTTTCTGCAATGTTCTCATGGCCTCTCTTGCGGCAGTGGGCAATGAGTGTTCTCAATCTATGTTGAGGTTTCTCATGCATTTTTAATCGAAGCTTGGGAGTTGATATCAGTCATATCACATTTTTTAATGTGTTTTTACATATGTATCATTTCTAAAGTTCGGAAATCATGTTTTTTTTTTCTTTTGCAATGATGTACCTGTAAATCTTAAGATTATTAACATATATATATATATATATATATTCTCCCCTTAACAACCGTTTAAAATTTTTGGCTCAATCACAACTAATTAATTATAGTTAGTTAATTTAAATTGCAAATTTTGCAAAAATATTCATAAAATTGTAATGAGTTTTTAAAGATTTATTAATTTTATATTCAAATGATAACATTTGTTTTTTAAATGCGAATGATCTTGTTTTTAAATTATGCCGTGTTAAAATTAATAGATGCCCATGTTATATTTAAAGGGACATAAAAATCATTTGCTTTTTATGAATATATATATATATATATATATATGTATGTATGAATATTTACATAATAAGTTTGTCATCATTAAAATATAAGTTTTATTAAATTAGTCTTTTTTTATCGACCAGATGAAAACCCTCGCTTTTTAGAACCGTCCTCGTTTCGAAGATTCTTGCTCTCTTTGATGCCTACGCCGCAATGCTTAGGGGAAGAGCGATTCTCTCTTCCCCTTTCCCCTTCCTATCTTCCCTCTTCTTCTCCGCCTCTGCCTCCTCCGCCTCGTATTCTTTTTGCAAAAGAAAACCCCCTTATCATCCTTCTCTAAAACCCCCAGTAGCCAAGAAGATTCCCTTCACTTGCTCCGCCCATGGCAGAACCTGGGAGGACCCCTATCGTTGGATGTCCGACACCGGCGACCCGGATTTGGTGGACTATCTTGGACGGGAGAACGCCTACGCCGATTCCTTCATGGCCGACACCTTTGACCTCCGCCGAAGGCTGGTTGGCGAGATGAAGTCCCGGATGCCAGACAAGGTCTCAACTCCGCCAGAGCATTGGGGACCCTGGTATTGGTCCAAAGCCCTCGAAAATTTTCTTTCCTCGGAAAGATTGCATGTTGTTTGGAAATAGGTCCAAAAGACTTGATTTTTGACATCTATTGTAGCGATAATGCATATATGTTGAAAGAGGTGGAGGGTCTGGAAAAAGCTGGATTCTTATTGTCTTCTTGTTTCCTGTGAAAAAGTTAATTTTGTTTCTTGAACGGTTTCCAGCAATACGAAACTGCTGTGTCTCGAACTTTTTTTTTGTTATGTCAATTCTTTGTATATGAACTCCCCATTGCAAATCGTTAGAATCATTGCTAAAGTTCCTGTCGCTCATCCTCTACCGTGAGGGATTGCCGTTTACTTATGGTTTTTGTGTTTCAATGGATTGTCCTGAGATCAATTGTGAATCATCATAGCCTTGCTGCAAATAATAAAGAATCACTAGACATGTGCTGGTAACTAGAGATTGCTAGGTTCTTTTCGATATAAATAAATGCAAGCTTTTGTATAAAATATTCTTTCCGCATACTTAGCCACCGAAGTTAGTTTTGGCAATTGAGTATACTTCTGGAGGTAGATCTTGTTTTTTGTAGATTTTAACATGGAGCCTACTTTGCATGGCCTTAATACACTACCAGTTTTGCCCCTGTTCAAGGTGGAGAGCACTGACTCTTAATTGAAGATTTACCTAACACTTTCAAATGAACCTTTGATGCATGTATACGGGGCTGGTGCTTAATGTAGAAAATATCTTATAACTTAGCATTGGTTGCTAATGTCAATGATAAGTAGGAAAGGTTTCACTGGTGTTTATTTTTCTTTTACTTTCAGCACCCTAGTCTTGTTAAATTATGTATGTAGTGTAATTAGACCAAGTAATACGGCCATTAAAATTCATTGTATGTTTTGTATTCTCTAATTCAAAGATGTGAATAAGTGAACAAATCAGATTGACAATATGAGGACATACCACAAAATATATTTATCACTGGCTTCATTGTGCTTGAATTTAGACAGATATCATACAACTAGTCCAAATTACTAATAGTGTCCTACCTAATTTTTTGCATGTTAATGAAACTTCTATGATTATGTTAACCAAAGATTAATATATTGGGTCAGGTCTTACTATCAATATATTCCAGAAGGGAGGGAGTATCCAGTCCTGTGCCGGAGGCTGAGGCATCCTGATGGCTATGCAAAAGCACTTTTAGATTATATGAGAGGCTGTCACAGGGAGGAAATTTTGCTTGACTGGAATGAAATTGCAGAACAATTTGGCATGTGTTCATGAATGCTCTGATTTCACTTCATTTACAGTTTTTATTTTTAATTTGATCAGATGCCTGAATTTTGCTGGTGTTCTGTATTCTGTATCCTGTTCTTGTAGTCTGTGCCGTTATGTTTTTTCCTTTTAGTTTTCTGTATTCATTCTGAATTTCTGATTCTCTCACTGTGAATAATTTTGAGCTTCTTGTTTACAGTGCGTGTTATCATGATTCATTTTTTTACACTTAGAGCTTTTATTTTTAGTTTCTTTGATGGCATTTGCCATTCATTGCATATTGTTTTCTGAGGAACTAATTTTCTACTTATCCAGAATGCAAAAAAAATTAAATTCTTTGCTTAAATCTTTTGACACATAATATATATTTTCATGTTCCTGCAACCAATTAGCAAATTACTTATTAAACTGATAATTCACACAATGTGCTTCCTTGAGTTTTTATAGTGACTGACTCTTTTTTCTTTTTTTCCTACATTTACTTCTTTCTTCCCAGGGGAAGTTTGTATCATCTAGTATTTTGGGCTTCCATGTCTTTAATTGAGTTAACCAAAGTTAGCTTTATAATAAGGTTAGAAATATATGCAGGTTATGTTCACATAGGAACTTGTCGCATTTCTCTGGATCACAAGTTCCTTGCATACACATTGGACATTTCAGGCAATGAATCTTTTACACTTCAAGTTAAGGATCTTCACTCTGGACATGTCATACCAAATTCAAAAGTGGAGGGAGTTGTTAGCTTGGCATGGGCTGGTGACAGCAGCAGTTTACTGTATACCGTTTGTGATGCAACTCAGCGACCTTATAGGCAATGCTCTATTGTCTTCTAAAGTTGCTTGAAAATTTCATTAATGGAATTTTCTGTTTTTTTTCCTTTTCTGTTGTTACGCTTGAAAATTTCATTAATGGAATTTTCTGTTGTTAATTACAAATATTTGACAGGGTATTCTCCATGGAGCTGGGTTCAGGTTTGGAAGATCATCTGCTATTTACAGAAAAAGATATGAGTTGCTGTGTGGATATTACGACCACAAAAGATGGCAAGTTTATCACCATAAACTCTAACTCAAGGACATCATCTGAGGAAGGTTACTTATCCACATATCTCTGCACTTAAGAGAAACTAGTCATTATAAAAGTTCTCCAGTAATATTCGTTTGGTAGATTCATTCTTCTGAGTATTATTTAATTACAGGTTTATGTAATAGACACTGAGAACATGAAAGATGGATTATGGTTAGTTCGAGAACGAGTGGCTGGTGTCCAGTACTTTTTGGAACATCATTATGGTTTCTTCTACATTCTTACTAATGCTCCTTTAGAAAGCACCAGTTCAGCCGCTGAAGGTTATTATTTAGCTAGATGCATAGCAGAAAAGTCACTGACAGCTGAATGGCAGGTCTCTGTAAGATTAATTGTAATCTGCAAGTCAGTCCTTTCATGATGATCTTTGGATCACTTTGTGCATGTATTTTATAGTTTATATTGATGCTTGCATATTTCTGTCAGTAAATTTCCAGCAGTAGTAGAGATAGAAAATCACAGTTGCATTCATTTGGCTGACTACACAAGTGATACCGTGAACAAGAACCCACACTTTTTTATTTTGGTTTTGTTCCATAGTTAAGAATGTGCTTGTACATTTGGTTTTGGCAATCAGATGCTTTCAGTATGAAAATAACAAAGAAGGGTCAGAAAGTAACTTAAGGGAAGAGCTTATTATGCATTAACTTTTAGGTATTTAAGTTGCCTATATTATACACTTGTGATATATCTATAGATTGAGGCTGAAATGTTTTGTATATATGACCAGTTTGTTTAATTAGAAGTATAGAATGCTGATCACAATAGTACTTCTCATTTATTACTATATTGGCCAATATGCTGTTGAAGAAATTGATATTCTTGTAAAATTCTTTTTTTTATTAAATCTAAGCTCTCTCTTAAGATGCCTAAATCAGTAGTTTTTTTTAGCATGCATCATTTTCAGCTTTAAAGTAGTCTGATATTTGATATAAAAAAAAGACAACAATTAACCAACGAGAAATTTTGTAAACTTTTGATTCTAGTTTTTTTTCTGCTTTTTACAGAATTAGCTATGATTCTGGCGTTCTTGGAAAAGATTACAACTTTGGTGTATGATTAACTGATGAATCAATAATCTTTGTTCTAGATGCTAGTTCGAAAAGTACTAATGCAAAAGAGATATGACCTTTGTGATTGTGCCTTAATAGTGAAATGATAGATATGCAACTTTCAATATCTTATTCTAAACTTAAAGAATGTTCCTGATGGATTGATGGCAACTGTTAACTTTGAAGTATGATATCCATCTTCCATTTTAGACACTAAATATTTTGCCAGCTGATATAAAAGTATCCATCTTTTGAGATCTAGATTTTTCTTGTTCTAAATATTCATTTATGAAACTTCAAGCTCCAACTATCTAAAGTTCATCTTTTTTTTTTTTCTGGATAATTCATGATTCCTCTAAAGCAGCGTTAATCTTTGTCATGTTAGAATTAGCTCATTTTGATGAAGAAATGGAGTTCATCCTATTGAGTTACATGTCTTTTGTCCTTAGGTTATTGTTCTTCCAGGACAAGATATTTCCTTTCAAGATATGGATATTTTTCACAGACATCTGGTTCTCTCTATTCAGCAGAAGGGGCTTCCTTTATTTTGTTCCATAGATATCCCAATGAGTGTTAATTCTGAGGTATATATTGGTAATTGTTTGTCCATATAACTACAAGTTTTTATAGTTTAACTTAATCTCTATGAATTGCATTAATAGCTTCTAATCAATCTATTACCTATATAGTTCAATATACTGTAGCTATCATTTAGCTATCATTTCTCTTTTTATATATTAGAAATTCAAATGCCTGTATTTCTGTATATATATCTAAGCAGCAAAATCAGAATGTACATTTTTTATTCATTTATTTGTAGAGAGTCTGCATCAGATTCCCTATCCAGTTATTTTTACGATTTCAAGAGTTTATCAGGCATCAATTTTATTTAGAAGGCAAATTATTAAGTAATCTATTGCTGGAATCTCATTTGATGGTGATCAAGAAATGTCTATTTGTTTTCTTTATTCACTGGTTGATCTTTCTTTTTCTTTGCAGCAACCAATGGAACTTGAGAACCTCAATCCATGGTTTTTCCCGGTGCCTTCATGTCTTTGCAGCATTGTGGCTGGCTCCAACCATGATTTCATGTCTTCCATCTACCGTGTTGTGATCTCATCACCAGTGGTAAAATTATCCGACTACTTGTTTACCTTGAAAACACCTGCCACAATAGCAACAATAAGCTGTAATGTCCTAACATTTGTTGGATACATGAATCTTATCCTGCCATTGAGCTCTTTTTAAAATAATATCATGGTCAAACTAAGCAACTAAATTACTTTTCACTGTTTCTATTTTATTTTTTTATTTATCTACATCTTATTACTCCATTCATTTGACAAGGGAATAGATCTTTGTGGCCATGTCAGTTACATCTTTAAAAGTTTACCTCGTCTTAGCAACACAGCTCACCGATCTTACAATTGGTTTATAGTTCTTTTTTTCTTTTAACACAAGAGGCACTCAAAACAAAGAACTCATAATGCTTCTCTTCAATTTAACTATTCTGCTTTAACTCCAAGAGCAATATATCTTACCTTCTGTTGATTATTAAATCCAAGATATTCAAAATGTGAATTACATCTTTGTGGCCATGTCAATTACATCTTTAAAAGTGTACCTCGTCTTAGCAACACTAATCTCGCTGACCTTACATTTGTTTTATAATTATTTTTTCTTTTAACATAAGAGGCACACAAAACAAAGAACTCATAATGCTTCTCTTCAATTTAACTATTCCGCTTTAACTACAATAATAATATATCTTCCCTTATGCTGATTAATAAATCCAAGATATTTACAATGTGAAGTCTAGGCATTCAAATTTGAGGGCTTAGCACTGACAATTTCTTGTGTTGCAATTAATTTTCAAGCTTAGTATTTTTGTTTTGTGCAATAAAATGTTTTTAATCCTAAGAATCTTGAAGAGCAAGCTGTTTGGCCTATCTTTTTTTATGTTATTCTATCATGTGTGAAAAGTCAGGCTTTGGTTTCTGCCCCTAATAAATGCAGATGCCTGATATCATAGTTGACTATGATATGGCAAAACGAGAGTTTACCATTCTGCATCAAGAAGAAGTAGTAGGTTTGACTGAAAAGGGTGAATCAGATTCCTATGGTGTGGCTTTTCCATTTAATTTTACAATCACTAACTCGAAGAAAGATGAGTCTTTGGAGGATGGGCAGCAGCAGTCATGGACTGATCTTTCTGAAGCATTTTCCTGTGAGAGGATTGAAGTTGTTTCACATGATGGTTTCATGGTACCCCTAACCATTGTGTGCTCTCAGAAAGCAAAATATACCAATGAATCACCAGGACTCTTGCATGGATATGGAGCTTATGGGGAGGTATTAGACAAAAGCTGGTGCTCTGATCACATTAGCTTGCTCTCACGGGGTTGGGTTCTTGCATATGCTGATGTGAGGTATGACTTGGTTACTGACACCTACAGACTTGCTTATTATTAATACCTCATAGAAGTTGCTTCAACTTCACAAGTGATTAGATAGTGGGTTGCTTTTGCTTTATAGTATGGTTTGGTAGAATCATAAATGGAAGCTTTTGAACTGTGTGCAAAATTTGCATTATAGTGCATAATCTGGTTCTAATGATGAACATTATAAATGTGGATGCTAATTAAAAATAATTTGTATGTATCATTCATTGGTGGTGTTTTATATGATGGGATCATCAGTGCTTATTAACTTATTCGATGCTTGACTCTACTAATTTTCATTTGTTACTCCAACAATTCTGCCATATTTGGACATTTACAGAGACTTTAATACTATATCTATTGTCTTGGCACAAAGGTTCAGAATTTTTAGCTTATTTTGGCCAATTTTTAAAGTTCTAATCCAGTAGTTTTCATTTATAAATTTGTTGACCGATTGTCATTGCAATTTTGAAAGATGACAATTTCCATGCATCAAGAAGTAGATTGTGTGAAATATGTTTCTTAAAAAATTAAGGTAAATATATTTATGTTAGCAATTGTTAATTGAAGAAAATCTATTAGTATTTCCTTCATCTGGTTATTGGCTACTCCATTAGCCTCTCCTCACATGCCAAAGCCTCAAGTTTCATGATTATCATACTTGATTTGTCCTAAAAACGCTCACAAAATTGCATGAAAGTACTTCCATTTCACTATTAACTCATGGTTAAAGATGAAAGTTTTTTTCCCTTTCTCCCATGTTTTGGGTTTCATTTTGAAGGACCTCTTTATAATGCTATGGCACGATGAGAAGTTTGTACAAACAAAAGCTAAATTTTCATGTATGTAAAGCCAAAGTTCAAAAAAACAGTTGGACTGGTATTTATTAGTCAGTAGGTGTTTAAATGATAAAAAAAATAAAAAATGGTTTTCAGGTAAGCTGCTGCTACATATGTTGGTACACCCTGCATAACCTGATCCATACAGGGACTTGTATGGATGTTGGACCAGAATTTGAAACATTATCTAAAGACTGAGATTACATATGAGACAAATTTTTATCTACTTTTTATGTGACGTAAATAAGTCAACAAATATTGATGTTTGCTTAATTTTGACCTTGGACGTTGTTTGCTTTTCAAGAGCACACCCAGTTTAGTTCTTATGATTAATCTTGCTTTCACCACATCCAGTTGTGTTACTGGCAGTTGCCAACAATCATCTTAAGATGTATTCGTTCTTATAGGGGTGGAGGGGGCGAAGGTTCATTGCATCAGTCTGGAACTCGGGCATGCAAAATGAACTCAATTTATGATTTTACCGCATGTGGCATGTACCTTGTCAATGAGGGCTTTGTTCATAAGAATAAGCTTGCTGCTATTGGTTGCAGTGCAGGAGGTCTTCTTGTTGCTGCAGCTATCAATATCTATCAGAGTTTGTTCTCTGCTGTCATTTTGAAGGTGATACTAATATTTGTTCTGGTCTATGATCTTATTCACGTTTCAACATATGCATCCAGTATGAAATTGTGCCATCGTGATTAGATTCTTTGTTCATGAGACTTTCATGGATCTATTAAGGGTTTAGACCTTGGAGTACAACTCAGTATTTTGAATTTTGGCATTAATTCTGTCTATAATCTTGCAAGGATTCTGTAGTTATTGAAAAAAGAGGAAAAGGATAACCTGTTGGAATGAAAAATGTGTATTCTCAATGATTCTGTTCAATAGGCAGGATATTGCTAGAAGACCTAGAAGATATAGGCTAGTGCTTGAAGATTGAAGATAATTTCTTATTTCTCAAGCATAACTCAAACTGATGCTATATTGTTGGCTGGATATATTTCAGTTTTTGTAATTTTTATTTACATCTTGAAGCTGATGCGGGTCGTGCATCTCTGTACGGTACATTCCTAATTGTCACGTGGGAAGAATGACAAAGCAAGATCTTTCCCTGTACTTTAGGAAGTGAATCTGGGAGGTTTTGTGCTTAAAATCATAAGCCTTCTCAGTGAATTGGAATTGCATTATTATATTTGTCCCATTGAGGAAACCTGCTTGGTGAATAAGCTATTCATCTAATAGTGATAGGACAGTATAAGGATATTGCAAATTTTCTATGTTTTGGTAGCTTGAATGTAAACAAACACTTTGCTTCGTGGATTAGTTTGTTTAAAACTAGGCTGAACCTCGCAAGTTTTTTAGCTGTAAGTTGTTACAAACTGTACTATGATGTAAAATAATGAGCTTCTCTCCTAAGATATATGTGTTTCATGACTTGAAGCAGGTCCCCTTTTTGGATATTTGCAACACAATGTTGAATCCTTGTTTACCTCTAACCATTTTGGACTATGATGAGTTTGGTGATCCTCGAAACCAAGCTGACTTTGAGATAATTCACCATTATTCTCCATATGACAATATAACTCAGGGTTGTTATCCTTCTGTCCTTGTTACAGCATCATTTCATGACTCAAGGTTTGTCTGTCATTTGGTGTAATGCTGCAGTGTTCTTTCATATAATTATCTAGATTGTTCTTGTAAAATTGATGAGATGATGATTTATCAATCTACTATCTGACATTTGACTAATCTCATCTAGTTTTAGTATTAAAGAGGTATCAACATAATAGCAGAAGATACAGACTCTCTGCTTTCGTCCCTGTTTTTTTGCTCCTTTCAAGCATGTTTTTCTTTTCTTAACACTAACGTGTTTAGGTAGGTAAGCCATGTTAAAAATCTTCGACCGATGTGATCTTGGACTGATATCAGTCAACTAATGATTCATACTGTCAAACTAACAAATGTAATCATGAACTTATCATACTTGTTTCTTCAAATAGACAAACAATAAAAGGGATGAGTGAGAGATGAGTGGATTTCTGGTTTTATCTTTCTGTGTCATCTTTCTGTCTGGCAATTGGTGAGAGAGCCACTATCTTGTAAAATGACATAGCACATGTAGCAAGTCTTTGGGCTAATCATGAGCATTTTTGATAGCTAGGATTAAGATGGGAAAGATGTACATGTTAACATGGATGGATAACCCAGAATTCCATCATCTCTTCAGGAAAAGTGAAAGCATGCAAAGGATTTTTATTTTATACATTAACATGGTCATAAAGAAAAAAAATCTTATTCCATTTATAGCATATTGGTGAATTAAGTTTTTGGCTACAACAAAGAAGAACCCAAATTGTCAAGGCTACATTCTTCGGAGTAGTTGCGGAGACACAACAGATCCTGCTGACTATAAATGCCCTCCATTCAATGGTTCGAGTAGCCTGGATGAAAATTAAGATAGCAAATTGCAGTGGCAGCATTATTATGTACAAAAGTCTTGATTTAAGTTATGATAGAGTAAAATGAAAAATATATGGCTTGTAGTTACCATCAGTTTAATAGAGCATTAGAAGATAATCTACATATTTGAACAATAACTAAACAAACAGTTAAAAACCCCTTTATTATCGAAAACAATGTGTTTGTTTGCTTGTAATTCTCTATTCTGACTCTGCTTATTTCACTTGAGTCTTGATTCACTTCAACCGATTCTTGGATATACACCGTTCATTGACCTGGGATGTATAATTATTTTTGTCTAAAATTGCAATTCGAAATATGCCTTGATATTAACTATTGGTTGGAAAGATGTCTTATGTCAAGTCCATGCTTTGTTCTTTAGAGTTGGAGTCTGGGAAGCTGCTAAATGGGTGGCACAACTGAGGGAGAAGACATGCCCTACCTGTTCGCAATCAGTGATTCTGAAGACAAATATGAGTGGTGGACACTTTGGTGAGGGTGGCCGCTACATACATTGTGAAGATGTGGCTTTCGAGTATGCATTTTTGATTAAAGCTATGGGGATGCTTGATGATGAGAAGCAATCTCATGTTCTCTAGTTTGTCATCAAAATACACTGATCAAGTTGAAAACATCTTGTTATATGATTGTTTTCATCTCAAAGAAGTTGTTGCTCTTCTAGAACACTGGCAACTAATATTTGCTCCGCCACAGGACTCACCAAGCTAGGACAGCAATTGAGATTTTACATTTTCTCAACATATTAAGTTTGTAGGCATGGCAGTCATCATCCATGCTGCAGCGAAACATTTTGAACTTTGGAAGAGCTGTCAGTTGCTGTACATTTGTACTATCAGCTGTTGTATCTAAATGAGGTTTTGGCCATAGGCCACATCTTGAGGTGTTTATTTGCTTCATTTTGGTTGGAATTTGACTGAAACACTAAGAGATTTGTCAACCTAGCTGTTTTCTGTTTTCCAAGTTTCACCAGTGACTAACGAACATATCAGCAAGGTTTTAGCCTAGTGTTCTGTCTTCTCCTGATTACTTTATTCTGCTTTAGGAGGACAGTGTTATGCCATACATTCTTGCAGATCTTGAAGAACTTCCAAAATTCATGCAGTTTTCATTGTTGTGTAAAAGATATACTTGAATAACCTTGCAGGACTGATCCTTTAATTTCTATATTTTGCTGGTGATTGCAACTGAGTCTTATTCGTTTTCCATTGCCTTTTCCTGTCTGGTCCATGACTTGTCAATTAAAAGGAGAGAAGGAAACTGGTTTTCCTTGTTGACAAATTATAGTACCTGCTCTTCACCTACTTTCACTTGTAAAAGTTGCATAAATAGGACAGTCCTACTAAATGTCGAAAATGTGTACATGTTTTTCTTTTCCTCACAAAGTAATTTACATATTGATCACACAAATCATGCATCTGACTTTGGATTTTATTAGCTTAGGAGACCACAACAATATTCATAAGACTTGTTCCTCATCAACAGGTTGTAATTTTTTGCATCACATGTTCTTTGCCCCCTTTGAATGAGTTATTTTCTTCTGTTATTTCAATATTTCAGTCATCCAGGTGAAGTCAAAGGTTTGGGAATGCTTTACATATTTTCCTAAATTAATGGTGGTTCTTCAATTTGAACTCATATGCTTCCATGAATCTTTTTCTCATTTCTTTTCACCAGGACAAGGCTCAGGAGTACTGGACTTCCATGAATCATCATCAATTGGCATATATTTGAGTCCGAAGATGGTTACTGGAGCACTCTTTGGGATACACAAAATATTACCAACTACTGATGAAGCCACCTTTGCTGATTGAATCACACTCAACTACTGATGAACATCATCATGCCTTTTCTCTTCATTATCAGAATCTTCTATTCAGAATGGTAGGTGGTGCATGCATGAGCCAAATGAAAACACTAATGTTTCCTCATTTCTGCAGGCAAAAATCCCCCCCAACATTCTCTGTTCAAACTATATTGAATCTTGTTTTTGATACTCTCAAAGACAAAAGCATTTTTTACTCTCAAAGACAACATGTGTTTAGTGAAATCTCACTCTATCTTTCTTACCTTCTTGCAAAAGAAAAAAAATCTCACTTGTTTGTATGTAAGCTTATTTTAATTGGTAAGCTCCTCATATGTTTAATAAAAATAATTAAATAGAATATTACTATATAAAACATAAAAAATGCATAAAATGATTTACATACACTTAAACCAAGGGTGAATTGAAATGCTCTGGAATACCATTTTGCTATGAAAATGTATATTATAATCATGATCTTGAATCTTCTTTGTGCGTTTCTAACACTAAGCAGATTATAAAGAAAAAAAAAAGTATACCGAGAGAAAATCAATGAGAGAGAAAATTATTAGAGAGAAAAACTTTAAAAAAGGAAAATAAAGAAAGTGAGAAATTACTAAAGATTGAAAACCATCACAGAAATTTGATTAAGATTTTGAGATGATATCCAACAGATTTGATGATATTAACAATCTAAAAAAAACTTTTAAATATTACATCAAATAACATACATGATGTTATATATGCACTCGAACTTAAAGACTTATCACTATTTGTAATAATATCTTAACCAATCCGAATATTTTTATAGATATTCATCAAAAAGAAAAAGATACCAATATCAAAAAGACAATCAATAGATTAGATTATAGTATGAGAAATATGATCGACGGGAAGACTTATCACTATTTGTAATATTATCTTAACCAATCCGAATATTTTAATAGATATTCATCAAAAAGAAAAAGATACCAATATCAAAAAGACAATCAATAGATTAGATTATAGTGTGAGAAATATGATCGACAGGAGAGTTCACCGCGAGACGTTGATTAAAAACGATCCATTTCCATCATTCCTGTTTTATAATTCAAGATCCATTTCATATTTTCGATCACAAATGATCTTTCTCAAATGCAATCTTTCTTATTGCTGCCTCATTGAGTACTTAAATCAATTTGCCATGTGTTCAACATCGAGTATGTTTTCTTCATACAATAAATCTGATTTATGATCAGTTTCAAATTTGTATTTTCCAGCCTGTTATGTTAACATAAGTATTTCTCTTCTGAATTTTGGATGCTCTTGTTTCTAGGCATCTACCGAAATAATTGTTTGTTTTAGTGCTCATTTTCTTGGCAGGATTACCAAATGGATTCTTACAGTGAAATTATATATATATATATATATATTCTTCCTTCAAATGTTAATATAAGCAGATGATAACCAGCAAGTGCAAGATGAAAAAAGGCAATGATCAGATCTTATGCATGAAACTGTAGGCTTCGAGAGAATGTGAAATTTCAATTCAATTAGGAAAAGGAGTGCAGGGGTTAAGGTATAATCCTCTGATTATGATTAATTACCAAGAAAGCAGGTTTCATTCTTGGCCATTAATATAAGAACAATAACTAGTAATGGGTTGTGTCTTGAAGGGAGAATGGCTAGAATCAGAATATGATGATATTGTCACTATCATATATCTTGTTAAGAAATTAATAGAAGATACTCCACAGCATTTACAGCCATCTAATGGATGAAGATGTCTGATCTTAGATTGGAGGTGCTCAATACTAAGCCCATGTCAGAAACCTTTTTGCTTATATCTGCCATGACATTTGGTTTTCTGTTGGAATTAACTGGAAGAATTCTCAATATTTTGTTGGATAACAAAGGGATTAAACTCATTTTGATTTTTGTTTTCTCTCCAAACATTGAACTTTCTGATGCCATTCTGAATCATATCCAGGTTTCAACCACAATTCTACAAGAAACACATATATATAAAGGTTGTTCTTGGCATGCACAGTCTTTAGTTTTCACCCTGCTTCCAAAAAGGGTCAATATACACAATCATACTTGTGTATAAACAACATGAAAGGAATTCATGTTTGAATGAAAGAAAAGCTTGGAGTGGGGAATGGTGTTTCTCTCTCTTTATCCATCAGCACTGTGGAGTGAGGGAGTAGGAACTGTCAGACCTTCCTCATGGCCATGAATTTTAGTGGAAGGATATGGTGGTGTGGGTTCTCCCCATCTTTGAGGGAAGGGTGCCAAACTTGGGAGCCAGTAACAATAAAAAAGATGAAGCCTTTCACTCACAATATCATCATGTAAACCAAAACAAAAGAAAGGAGAAAGCTAGCTTTAGCTTTAGCTTTTCCTTTTGGCTGGCATTATTTATACTGCTTGTTTTGGTGGCTAGCAGTCACACAATCTGAGCAAGTGGGCACCAAGAGGTGACAGCCAAAGGCACACATCAGCCAATTCTATCACTCTCTCTCTCTCTCTCTCTCACCTTAGATCTATCCTCCATGCTTTGACAGGGAAATAGTGTGATTTGTATCAAATGCAACTGTTAGGACTCCCACAGGCATAAAAAAGTGTTCAGACATTTTTACAACTGGACATGCTGCTCATCACAATGGAAGCTTCCTGAGGTGTTTCATCTTGTCTGCTTATGAATTATTGATTCTTGCAGCTGGTTGATTATATTGGGGACTGAGATTTTAATCATTAATACAACTTATTTTACACCTCATATATATATATATATAATTCAGGAGCACCACCAGAAATTATGAGTTATTGGGACTATAAAATTGTTCTTTAAATTTAGTTATATAAAATAAAAATCATTTATTTTCAACTTCGTCAGGATGGCCGAGTGGTCTAAGGCGCCAGACTCAAGTTCTGGTCTTCGAGAGAGGGCGTGGGTTCAAATCCCACTTCTGACATCTATAATTTTAATTATTTTTTCCCACTTCTGAGTTTTGTAATTTATAATTTTTCTATTTTTTTTCTTAAGAAAAACATATTGATAATAATAATTTACTAATTGAGAAATGCAGAATAGATGTTTCTTAAAGAGAAAATTAACTCACTGACATTTGTAATTTTAATAGATGTTTCCCTTCACTTCTGACACTTTAATTTTAATTTTTTTTCCCACTTCTGAGATTTGTAATTTTTCTATTTTTTTCCTTCAGAAAAATTTATTGATAATAATAAATTGCTAATTGATAAATACACAATAGATGTTTCTTAAAAAGAACATCAATTCACTTATGAGTTCATATCCCCTTCTCAAATTAACATTTTTAGTTTTTTATACTTAACAATAAATAATACTAAAATTTTGTTTATCATTTTAATTTCCCTCTTTTGGCATTTGTAATTTGTAATTTTGCTTTTGTTCGCTTCAGAAAAATATTGATAATAACAAAATGCTAATTTAGAAACGCATAACAGATGTTTCTTCAAGAGAAAATTAACTCACTTGTAATTTCATATCCTATTCTCAAATTAACATTTTTAGTTTTTTATCCTTAACAATAAATAATACTAAAATTTTGTCTATAATTTTAAATTTTTCCCACTTCTGACATTTGTAATTTGTAATTTTTCTTTTTCTTCCCATGGGAATAATAATAATAATTTGCTAATTGTGAAACGCATAATAGATGTTTTCTCGAGAGAAAATTAACTCACTTGTAAGTTCATATCCCATTCTCAAATTAATATTTTTAGTTTTTTATCCTTAACAATAAATAATACTAAAATTTTATTTATAATTTTATTTTTTTCCCGATTTTGACATTTGTAATTTGTAATTTTCTTTTTTTTTCTTTCAGAAAAATATTGCTAATAATAATTGGCTAATTGTGAAAAGCATAATAGATGTTTCTTCAAGAAAAAATTAACTCACTTGTAAGTTCATATCCCATTCTCAAATTAATATTTTTAGGTTTTCATCCTCAACAATAAATAATACTAAAATTTTGTTTATAATTTTATTTTATTTCCCACTTCTGACATTTGTAATTTGTAATTTGTAATTTTTCTTTTTCTTCCCATGAGAAAAATATTGATAATAATAATTTGCTAATTGATAAGTGCATAATAAATGCTTTTTCAAGGGAAAATTAACTCATTTGTAAGTTCATATCCTATTCTCAAATTTATAATTTTATCTTTTATCCTTAAAAATAAATATTAATAAAAATTTGCCAATTTGGACATGCAAAATATATGTTTTATTTTTTCTACCATTTTCGGGGAACAATGCTTTTTAATTGCCAAGAAGGACCAAATGTGTTTATCATAAAAAAGAAAAATATAATGAACATTTGACTCATCTTGTCTTAAGTATGAAAATCTATATTTTATTGATGAAAATTTTTCTACAGGTCTTGATTGCACAAATAGAACAGTGTTGAAAAATTATTTTGATTGCTTCCAACTAATAAATGTTATAATCCTGCAAACAGAAAAGTGTACTGAATATTTGACTCATAGTCTGAAATATCGAGAATATTTACTTTGTGGATGAAAAATTGCCATAAGGAAAAAAAATTGTTTCTGGATTGCACGGAAGGAACAATCTTTTATCCTTTTGCCATATCTTGACAATAGTTAAAATGATAATGTCATAGTGTTGAAAATTAAGAGAGTGTGTGTGTGTGGTTTTGTTGGGAAAGAAGGGAATTCTATTCAATCACTTTACTTTTTTTTTTTTCTTTATGCCTTAGGAGATTTTATTGAAAAATGAAGTCGAAGGAGAGGATAAAGACAGAAAAAAAGTGAAAAATTAATATCAATAAAAATAACATTATAAAATTATCTTTTTAATCCTATTTTAGCATCATTTTTTTTGTAAATGATAACACGTGCGGTATTTCTATCAGTAGAATCGACAACGCGAGGAGAAATGAGATTAAATTAAATATTTCACTTTCATAAGTATAAAAATCTCAATATAACTTTTAAAAATATAGAGATCATGATATAAAAATAACTAATCACATGGGATAATATATAATTAATCATATTTTTAAAGGGATATAACCATCATTTTGCCAAACTTAAATGTAGATGATTATAAACACTAACAATCGAGGGATACCAACCCAAACCTAATTGAAGATATTTGATCTCTTATCGTCCAAATCAGAAATATTTCTTAGATAACGAGATAAACCTGAATTCAACAGTCTAATTTAAATCGTTTTCTCGGTTCTTTTGATATGGACACAAAGGCTCCCATTAGCACGTGATTCATCGCATTGATTGTTTGGTTTTAGTAAAGCCAAACAAGCGTGGGGGGCGTTGTACTTGATGCAATAAGTCACTTGAGAGAGCTAAAGACGCACTAAGATTTCAGAGCTTGAGTTAATCTGTCTACTTCAATTTTGTGCTTCTTTTCTTTTTCATTAGGGACATTTTGAGTGATGTTTTTTTTTTTTTTTTAATACTATTGGTGTTGTTGAATAGAAATATACTCCTAAAACTGCTAATAGGAGAACATATAATTTGGCCAATTTTGCTTGATGCAATAAGAATTCAGAGAAATAAGCTCATTTGAGCAAACTGAATACCACTAAGAACTCAGAGCTTCAGCTACTCTTTTTTTACTTTATTATCTAATACTATTGATGCTGTTGAATAGAAATATACCTATTAAACTGCTATAATAGGATAGCCAAGAGTTTGTCCAATTTTGCTTGTTGCAATAAGAATAAATAAGTTCAATTGAATGCTAAAGGCTGCACTAAGAGTTGATAGGTTGGGCAACTCTTTTGTATTTAGACTTTCTTTTGTATTTAGGCAGATCTCCACAGCTTAGATTCACTTTTCATTGCATTGTGACATACACACAATGTGCAGCTTTCTTTGAAGCTCATGTTGCAACCTTATACATCTAGAAATCCAACCCATCCAGTAGCACAACTAGTTAGAGATGGAAGCCAGAAAAGGTTTCATCCTGCTTTTCTGAAAGAAATATTCCACTGGAAACAGGATAATGCAAGGAAGATGGACAGACAAACACAGAATTAAAGTGTGATTCATTCATAGGAAAAGGATAATGAACAGGGCAGTCTTCCACAGATTAGGTTCACGCAAACTGATATGCTCCGAAACAACAGTACAAAGGGTCAAATAAACAGTAGGGGGATAATGGGGATGTAATTATCTTCCTGGTGCAGATGATAGCTTGTCACCATCATGGTACACTTCTACACAAAAGAGAATTTCCTGGCTAAATAATTCGAACAATTCCATCCCTGATCATAATTCTGTTAGAATCCTGCATTCTCTGTTAAGGAAGAAGTAAGCCAAAATAAGTAGTAGAAGAACTGCTATGTTATGAAAATTTCTATTTTGATGGTTTCAAGTGGCTCATGCAAGAAACGCTTCAAACCGTCAGTAAGTTCATTTATTTTCAGGCATAATCATCAAGTTTATTTCAGAATTATCAAAACTACATACCTCCAAGATCAATGATATATGATGCCTGGTGTAAGGCCTCATTGCTTCCCTGTTGACTATCTCTTCGATTTCAGCTATGGAAATTTGATCCAAGTGGTTGGCCAGCACATGCTGGCCTAAGATGGATTCAAATGCTTCGATTCTGCACATTAAAAGGAGGCTTATATGTGCTGCTGATATTATATAAATGGAATTGGAATATCATATTACTGCAGAAAGGACTAAGATTGTCGACCTGTCTGTGGGTAGATTATCCTGATCCGCAGCATGGTGTATGTCTACATCCATCTGGTCCATAGTGGTACTGAAGACAAGGCATGACAACAAAAGGTCAGTTCAAACTAATGTGTCACTCTCAAAAAGATAAAGGATACTAGAATTTAATTGTTAATACTAACTTCTTCAATGGTGAAGACTTCATTCTCATGTATCAGTACCACTTCAAAATTATTCTATATCATTTATAACTACCAATAATCCTAATCATAGTGATGTAAAAGGCAGTCTAATTAAAAATAAGATATGGTGCAAAAGCCAAAGATCTTGCAAATCAAGGTTTAGATGTAAAGCTGCAGCAGATGGTAAAAGCTCAAATTTGGCTTTATTGAATTGTTAGGTGGACATACTTCAGTTTAATCTGATCACTAAGGCCACTTAGTTATTAAAGCAATTAGGACAAATTTATCATTAGTATAACACTTAGTTATTAAAGCAATTAGGACAAATTTTATCATTAGTATAGACCATATTTTAGACATTCTAGACTACTATAGCATAAACAATTCTTATGTAAAGTTGTTCGGCATGGGCCACCCTTGTATCCGTTGGATGTCCATCCTAGGATTAGGATTGAAAGAAAAACAATTTTGTTCCAGAATTCACCTTCTACCATCAAGATCATCAATGTTCTGGCCAGCATCATGATCAGCTTTCTGTTTCATCTCGAGTTCTCGTTGTTCACGCTCTTCCATGTCAGTTAGTTCTTTGTGATATATAGCAAAATTTAGGATTTGCAAAGCAGCCTCGACATCAGTTTTCAAAACCTATATCAAAGAAAAACATTACTTGAAGATGTCTACATGGATAGTAGTGACTAAATACTTCAACTATAGCTATTAGATAGGAGGGTCAAAGGCCAGCTTCTCTCAAAAACGAGTTAAAAGGGTGGACCGTTTTTCCACTTCAGATGTAGCTTTCCTTAAACCATGTCAAGTAATAGAGGCATGACAAGTACCTCATTTCTCAACTTCAATTTGGCATGAGCTGTTGAAAGACGGATCATAGTCTCCAAGGTTCTTGCAGTTATAGGAAGTGTACCTCCTCCAGACTGAAAAAAAAAGAGGAAATATATATCAGACACTCGGGTCATCAGTTCTTGTGGTCACAATCAACTTTTTGAGGACAAAATGGAGCCAGGTAACCACTTAAGTAAAACACTATGGTAATTTTTTTTGTTTGGAGTGTACCTTTGCATTTGAACTGGCATCCCTAAGCTCCGCATACGAAGTTGCAATATGGTCAGATGCCTGTGGATAGGTATAAGTAGGAATATCATAAAACTATCTAAAATAAAGCAAGTTGTACAGTGCTTATACAGTGCAATAGATGATGGAAGCCTATGCATCAGAATGTGTTAACTGAAAAGGTGTTTCTTCGAAAACAGGACATGGAGACTTCAAATAATTGATAGGGGCCAAAGATAGAAGACATCAGAAGACATTAGTGCAGACAAATGACAGTGAATTTTAGCTAGATTGACTCTGCCTATAAGTCAAAATTTCCATTCCAGTGGACTGGTGTTTACTTCTTCAAGGTCAACCACCAACAGTATCTATTAATACTGCGTTGCAAGATAGCTTAGTTATATGTTTTTCAATTTAATATCACCTCATCGGTAAGCTTTGGCTGAATCCTGTTCTTTGCATAATGGATGAACTTCTTAAGAAACTTGATAGTGAGTCTCTCATGTTTTTGCCTTTTACCCCTTCTCTTTTCTTGGCCATGAAGAACGCGATCATACTTGACAAAAGCGGATGCATTTGCATCACCATCATCTTCTTCAGTGTATCTTGAAGATTTATCAAGACTTCCAACTCCTGTACATGTTGAAATGGCTCAGCAAGAGATTCATGTGTACACTCGTCTACAATCTAAATATCAGTAACAAAGTATGAAGCGCTGCAATACCTCTACCGTCTGCACAATATCTATGCATTCGTGAGACATGCTCTGAAATAAGACGGTCAATTTCAGGATCCATTTGGTCAAGGACAATAAATAGCAAGTCAAAACGAGAAAGCAATGAATCTGGGAGTCCAATGTTCTTTGTTGGTGTCAATGAGCGGTCATACTGTTCAAGAAGTACATAGATAAAGATTAGACAGCATCTTATGTTCTGATAGCATCAAGAAAAAAAGGACTCAAGAGACTAATTTTGATCCATTTGATTACTCTGAAACAAGTAAAAGAGAGAATTTACAGTTCCATAAATAGGGTTTGCTGCAGCCACAACACTGCATCTAGCATTTAGTGATGCATGAATCCCTGCCTTGGCAATCGTCACAGTCTGTTGTTCCATAACTTCATGTATGGAAACACGATCTTGATCATTCATCTTATCGAACTCATCAATGCACACAACACCACGATCAGCGAGAACCATTGCACCAGCTTCAAGCCTTCTCTCACCTAGTCACATGAACCATAAAAAATTTTCTAGAGACATCCATAAAAGAATTTATGCAAGATAAGCAATATGATATACCAGTTTCCTGGTCAGAAGTGACAGCAGCTGTCAAACCAACACCAGATGAACCTCGACCAGTTGTTGAGATAGCTAGTGGTGCAATGTTCATGATAGCTCTTAACAGTTGGGATTTGGCAACTGAAGGATCACCAACCATCATCATGTTTATATCTCTGAGATTAAGAAAACAATCAACAACTACAGGACATTCAAGAAAACAAGCAGATATACACAAGCCAATCGTGTGACTGCCAAAAAGTAATAGAATGATGATGCTCATAGACTGGGATAACCTACCCTCTTAAATGAGTTCCATTTTCCAAATTCTTTTCAACTCCACCAAGCATCAGCAAGATGACAGCCTTTTTAATCCACAAATGACCATATATTGATGGTGCCAGCGAGTTTCCAAGCAAATCAAATGTATCATTTCTCTTTGCTATCTCTTTCATTCTTTTCAGATCTTCAAGAGAATATATTGGTGCATTTGCTTCTTTGTTCAAAAGAGAAACATTGTTGCCTATGAGAACAGTCCTGTAAATAATGGCAATTCACTCCTTTATAAGAAAAATTAGCTCAAGAAATGCTGTATGAATAAACTAGTGGAAAAGCACATCTTTTAATGAATTGAACCTGAAGACTCCATTCAAGCTGCCTTTGCTTTTCCCAGGAAGTGCTTTATATATCCCCACAATTGCCACACGGTCACCAGGTTTGCAACAATCAACTAGATCATCTTCGATAATGACATCTACAGTCCTGGGAAGCTGACCAGGAGCAGAATTTTCAGGCATTTCTTGCATAGATAGAGTTTGATGATCCTTGTATTCACAAAGACCATATTCAGTAACCAATAGGTTACCATTTTCATCCTGAACAAGTTATCAAAACAACAGATGCATCAGGATAGATATCAGCTGGAAGAACTTAAAAAGTTGAATCATGCTTTGGAAGTCAGACTTTACCCTGGTTGGATAAACAGAACCTGTGGGCAAGCCCACCATCGATGTAATGTCCCTGTATTCACGAGTTGTAAATTGTTCTGTTGTAGGACAATAGTGAACACTTTTAACAACTTTTGGCCTTACGAGGGAGCCTGCACACAATTAAAAGGTAAGGATTAGATACATGGAACTGATGGTGTAACACCACATCTCACTGAGCAATGCAAAAGCATCAACTGCCTCAATGTGCCGAAAAAAGAGAATATTACACAGATTCAATTTTTACAAGATAAATAAGAAGTGGAGAAGATAGGAAACATATCAGACAAATAATGTAACCCAGAGAAGATATTATTTTGTTGAACAACTAGCAGGAAATCAAAGATGACATTAATTCAATGGTTCAAATCTATTTAAAATACAAAATTTGGATTACTAAAGCTGTTAACCAAACAATGCCCTTTAAGACACAAAACATTGCCAGGTAAGAGAAGAGCAAAACAAGGAAATTGAATGTAAACAAGCAGATAACTTATTTTTCTGGTAATTCTACAAAAATTTTGCTGTGGCAATCAGAGGCACCGACAGTGATAAACCAATTGTTCGATCTGCTGGGAGAATTCTTTTAAAAACATATATTGCAAGTAGCAATACTTCATGTTTTGCATTATATGATCTGCTATCATCTATGCAATCAACTGGTCTAAGCAATTGCTCTAAACAAAACCAATTATAAGTAACAGCTTCAAATCATCATTAAACATAGATACTTGTTACGATAGGGCACAAATGAGAGTACATTTCGTGCTTCAAATCGCCATTAAACATAGATACTTGTTACGATAGGGCTCAAATGAGAGTACATTTCGTGACGATGCCTTCCACGCAAACCATGGAGCCGATGAAGGAGGACATGAGATCCCTAGGCGTGACCTTGCGGAAACCAAACTGCCCGCTGAAACCCACGAGCACGCGCTCCCCTTCCTTCAAATACTTTGGGTCCATGTTGCGCGTGACCTCCGTCAGAGCGTCCGAGATCGGCAGGATATACTCCGCTGGGCTAAGAATCAGCCTATAAAAAGAAAGGCGCTAACGCTAATCACCGATTATCTTTTACGGCAAAAAAAAAAATCCGGACGAAATCTAACTAATCAGAGAATCGATTAATTAGAGATCTGTTAGGGTAAAGGAAAGAGGATTTATCTTTCGATTTCTTACCTCCGGGCAAGATCAAGACTGTAATTGCGGATGTCATCAACGGCGACGATGAGGCGGCGGCGCTTATTCTGGATCATGTCCCTTATGGATTTCATGTAGAAACCCTTGCCCACCTTAATAAAAATCGAAACCTTACATTAAATCAACTAAAACAAGGTTGATTTTGTCAGGAAATATCGACAAGAAACAACTGGAAATCTTACATCTTGATCGAAGAAGTCCAGGAATGCGCGCCTGTGAGCAGCCATCGCCTCCTCGTTCACGTCCATCTTGCACCGATCGAGAACGAGATCGAAAGGGAGAAAGAGAGAGATGGGGGACTTCCGACTGCTGCTGAACCCTTTCAATCAAGTCGGCCCTTTCATTTTTAATATGGAATATAACTCTTGGCGGGAAATGGGAGCTGATGCGGTAGGTTTGGCGGGAACGCCGATGTGCCTATGGAGGAGGAGAGTAGTTCTCCACCGTTCATCTATGATGGAATCGTGGACACGAATCTTAATGATCACAATCAATCAGATGAGGCAGCTCTATGGTGGAGTATCGCTCCCGTGGCCCAGGAAAATGGGTGATCAAGATGTCGCCACCCGCATAAGTTTTTACTAAATGCTTACTCCAGTTGTGAATTAAACGGGGCCCACTTTTTTTCCAATACATAGAAAGGTCGTTTTGTGGGTTGGCGTGCTCTTAAAGTACAGGATCCCAAGGCCGAGGGGAATGGGTGATCATACCTTCTCCACCCGTTTGGTTTACGTGTGTTCGTTACCTTCAAGATGAATCAACAGGGGCCCACAGTCTCTCCAATAGACAGGATGGTAAAGGGTTGGATACTTACAAACGGGTAGAAAAGTTCCCCTCCCTGATTTGGAGGGCCACAACTCTACAACCGGCAATATCTCGAGATCGTCGCCGCCAAAACGAATGGCGTGCACGAAATATACAGAGCGAAAAATCCAGATTTACGGACACATTTGCCTGTTGAGAGAAGTGAGAGTGAGGAGGGAAGAGAAGGAGCCATCTTGGGGATTCGTCTTCCTGTTCGAAGCGGTCGCGATGAGCATCCAAACCGCGTTCCCTCTTGTCGTGCTTCCGAGCCTCACCCGCGCCACCTCGTCACGCCGTCGTCCCCGTCGTCTCATGGTCCGTGCAAAAGGTCCGTTCTTTTGCGGTTTCGTTATGTTGAACGCCTTCATGTGGATGTGTTTTCGCCTCCTTTACTTTCTCCTTGATTCAACCGGTAACTTTCGGGAGCTCAAGGACTAACGTGGAGCAATTGATATGGTCAATGAAGTTGATCCGATCTGTCCAACTTTTGGGGGTGTCGTCACGTTGTAAGAGATGACAAAAGTTTGATTTGGATGAGGGAGAATATCACTAAGGGTAAAAAGATATTTATATCTTGTATTCTGCTTCAATCGGATGACAGAGATATTCTCATCTTATTTTAGTCTATTTCTACAAAAAGACTCATTTGAAGATCAAGTTAGTTTCAAACTGTTAGTCAAGATCGAAAAATATCCGTAAGAAATTTAAAAGCTCAAGCATAGTTCAGTGAGTCTGAATGAAGACATAATTGAAGAAACTGATTCATGTAAAATTAATTATGTAATTGTCAGGTTTTATGAACAAATGTTATTTTTAGATGTCATATTGATACAGCTCGTTAGGTGTTGAGTGGACATTACATGTCGAGTCTCGATTGATCGAGAATAATAATCATAATATTTGCCCTCGTTATGCTTTGTGGTACATGTTTTTGAAGGAGATGTTTTGGTCACATTGACCACATTGGATGATTTTTTTTCTCTTAGGTGAATGCATCTGAAGCAAAAATATACTTTGGTAAAGTCAAATGCTTCGCATGTTGTATTTTGAGCCGACTCATCAAGCGCAAAAGAAGAATACTCTAATTGTGTCAAGCACTTTAAATATTTTTCTTGTCCTGGATGGACGCATCATGTGTAAAGGGATGGCATGAGTGCATTAGACGCCTTAAATGTTTCGAATGTTTTTTTGTCTTAAGTGGATGTTTCATGCATAAAGGGATGCTTTGGCCTATTAATGTTGAACCCTTTTGATTTTTTTCTATTTTAAAAAAATATATCATATGCAAGAGTGGCGCTTGGACCTATTTGTCGTTATTACATGCTTTGGATGCTTTTTTTTTAATCTAAAGTTCACAAGGGTACATTTGGTTTGATCGATTGCATCAGATACCTTTGATGTTTTTTAATCCTAGGTAAAAACATTTCATGCATGAGGTGAGGTGGTATTGGTTAGAGTCGTGCTTTGGCTGGGAGTATACCTCTTGTATATTTGCTCTATCAATATAATCACAAGTAGATACTTGTCATAATGTTAGAGGGCATCACTTCCACAAAGGAGCATACGAAGGAACTCCAGATTGAGCATAGTGTCGACCTGCCATCTGGCTTGTTGTACGGCCAGCTTTCTATGGACTTGAGCAAGTTGGGTGGATCTGGTCGCGTCAAGTAGTAGTCGACTCAAAGGCATGGCATGAGAAATTCGAATGTGTGGTCTGCTTAAGGTTGATTTGAGATAACTTAGAAGATTAGATCGTCTTGAATACTCAATCAACTTGAAAACTAGTTAAAGATATGACTGACTTGAAGATGTTATCTTGAAATATATCATCGTTTTAAGGATCTCATCAACATGAGGATATGACAATCTCTAAGGATGTGACCGTCTTGAAAATATTTGAAAGGTGCATCCAACTTCATGACACTTACTTGAGGGTGTGATCATCTCGATGGCGTGATTGACTTAGAGACATAGCTGACTTGAGGGTGTGAGTGTCTTGAGGGTGTGACCATCTTGATCTTGCAGCTAACATGAGGAAGTGATGAACCTCGAGGGTGTGTGCATCTCTTTGACTTTGAAACATATTCCGGACTTGGGCATACATTACCCCTCGAGATAGCTTCTTGAGATGATGGAATGTGGGAATACCACTCAAGCATTCCCTTGTGAATTGATTGGAAAAGCTAAGCACATGAGGGTGTCATAACTAACATACATAGTCATGTGCATCCTGAAGTCACTCACATGTTCCACGTGATCCAAGGTCGATTGATGAGGTGAAGATCAAGAGAGGGGTCTCTTCATTGATATGCTCTTGTGGAGTTTCATGGGTTCAATTTTCCGACGATATTTTCTCAGAAGGTCTTCCTTATAGTGTCGATCTGATGTGGTTAATTTTGATCGTTGATTCAACATAAGTTGAACCTAGTTGGCCCATTTTTAGTGTGGTTGCATTTAGAAGGACAAAATTTCAATTGGAATGAGGAAGAATTTCACTTAATGCAAAAAAATATGTACCTAGTATTTTGGATCGTACTTCAATCCCAAGACAAAAAACAATTGTATCACATTTTCGTTTGTACCTATAAAGGGTTATGTTAGAGTACGTCAATCAAGATCCCTCTAATCGTCAAGTCAATTTTGATATGTCAGTCATAGATAAAAAAAATGACCATAGGTAGTCTAAGAGGTTAAGTCCAATTCAGCAAGATTTGACATAGCATATTTGACGTGTTACTTGTTATCTCCAAAAGTTATCATGGCATGTTCATTAGGCATTGATTAGACTCCACATGTCAAGTCTTGATTAACAAAAAAATAATGATAATATCGGGAAGAATCGATTGTTTCTATTTGGATCTTTGGTGTGTTCACGATTTGATGACAATGTTCAAAAACCATAAACTATCTTTCTTCTGGAAGGAACAAGTACAAGTTTGATGAAATGTGCCTAATGATAATTTCACAATCTATTATTTTGATAAGTGGGATTTTGGCATAATTTGGAACAAGAAAAAAAATGCCAGCAGCAAAGCTTGTGGGTTGGACTTTGGATTGGTGTGATTCCGCAGGATGAATGTTTGTCATAAAAGGAATCATTCTGGTGTCACTAATATACATCACGAAAGTACCTAAGTATCAAATGTTGATTAGAGCATTGTTGTATGATTAATATGTCTTAAATTCAAACGTGAGTGTCATGTACGTCATTTTATATAATAGAAACTTTTTTATATTTTTTTAAGTACCTAAGCACCAAGTGCAAAGTAGACGCAGCATCTGTGAGAATTCTCATCAAATAATATTATAATTGTCTTTACAATTAGCCTCTTAAATGTTATATTTAGTCAATACATCTTGTCATATAAAATAACATTTAAAATTTTTCGGTAGAGCCATCTGATAACTCAGTTGAAGTCATGAGGAAGTTCTCGGAGCCATGATTTGCAATACCGTACCATACCGCTCGGTATGGGCGATACGTACCGGTCCGATAGAATACCAATACGAGCGGTACATCAATTCATCTTAGTACACGGTTTGTTGGTACGCTCAGTACAACTAGGTACGTACTGTACCGATAGCTGATCGGTATATCGGTACGGTATGGTATTCAGAACTTTGCTCAGAGTAATAAGCCCGTCGCTCAGGAACATACTTTTGGGTCGACAAAGGAGTTGTGATCAAGGTAAATTTAAGCTGTTCAACATTTTTATCAAAATGGTTAAAATAGGGCCCTATTTGATAAGAATTAAAGCTGCTCTTATTAATTCAACAATGTGAGAAACCATCTTTCACATTGGAAACAAGAAAGTATTCTTTGACTTCTGCATAACTTTATTCTTGAGGAAAATTTACTCTTCAGGATTTATTTTCTTCAGCTACTCATAGATACAACAATATATGAGTTTAATGATTGCTTGCCTTTGCCTCTTGCAATTCATTGATGGACATACATATATGGAGAGTTGAGTTGGATGATGAAGTGCATAAAAGCTGCACCATCATTCACTCTGGTGGAAAATAGACTACTGCCCACAATAAGTCTCATTCTCTTTTAACTGATCTAAATTTTCTTGAATTGAATTAATGTAGCAAATACACATTGATTTTTCACTTTTCCTTTATTTTCTCTTTGGCTTCTATTACTTGGATTTTGTCAACTGTTTAAGAACTTTGGAACAAAGAAAAAAAATACAATCAATTTGTTGACCTAAGAAGATTGGTTGTCTTCCTTGGGGGCTTTGTTGATCATAGAGACTCAGCGAGAGCACCTTTTATGCCCTTGCAGGTAAAGTCTTTATTATTATGTTAAATATTGTTATCTTAACATAGGTTTTTGGCCTTCTACACACTTGAAGTATTTTTGTTTGGCAAAACTTATGCATCAGGCACTATGATGACAAAGCTGCTGAAGTAGCACAAGGATTCTGGAAGAAACCAGGGTAGAAGTAGATCATTAAGTTAACAGTATGAGGTGAGTTTTTTTTTTCTTTCTTTTAACAAATGGTATTATATTGATCAAGATATAGTTACAAAGTATGTGACAAAAGGGTCAAAGAAGCATATTGAGATCTGCCAGTGTCTGCCAAGGAATGACTAATATTATGGGAAGATCTAGGAAGATGAGAGATGACAGTGCTTGTAACTCTGAGATTATCTAACAGGGATAAAATATCATAAAACCAGTTCTTCAAAAATCAAGGGATGATGGAGAGTCCTTTGGCGTAGTTGATCATCGATCATCGAGTTGGATCTCATCCATAGAGGTGAAAGCTGAAGTCACCTCAAAAATATGTTGATCATCTCAAAGATAGAACTTCTTCCATGTTCATATGTGTATATATGTGTTCATCAAGAATATTAAAAAAAAAAAAAAAAGTACTTCAAATGGTTGATGGCTTAATTCTTTTTTTTATTTGAAATCTCATTGTAGTCGTCGTGAGTTATTTAAAGTCTTGTGTGCATAATTTTCTTTGTATTACTAGCAAAGAAACCTAATTTGTTCGTTGATCCATTACAAATTCTATATTAGTGGAAGGTTTATAGACTAAGAGGCTAATTTTTGTATTTATACCACTAGGTAAGTATGAGATAATAATATAAAACAATTAATTTTTAAAAATATAAGTTTTTTTTCATTCCAATAAGTATTTGACTCAAAAATAAAAGTTATAGGGGAGAATGCAGTCAGTAGAGATGAAAGGATGACAATCTCTCCGAATTGAGCGAAATTTGAGTAGAAATATTATTTTTGTTTATGATGGTATTTTGGTAGAAATAATAATTTACAATCGAAGGTATTAATTAGTTTAGTTGATAAAGAACAGTGGATAACATTTTCTTTTAGACATGCTTAGTAGTACCATATCATCATCTCACCAACAAGACCATATCTGATTGACTATCAAATATGACTATATCTCAATCCAATTCAATGAGGTGAGAGGATCAGATCAAATCTGAATAATTAGGATTATTTTTTGTGATCAATATATATCTCATGAATTAAGGGCGCTGCTAAGAATCCATCTCTCACTCGCTTCCTCTTCTCTCCACCCACAGCTCCTCTCAAACCAATGTCATCAAGCTCGATGATTCAGACGCAATCCACAGTCAAGCCATCGATCAACGATTTAAGTGGTGAGGTTGTTGAACACGTCGCACCGCCGCCGGACCTCGCCCTTGCGTCCCGCCTTCACGCCGAGCACGCTGACCTTCTCCATGGCGCGGCTGAAGTCGTTGAAGAAGGCCGTCTGGTTGGCGGCGTAGAGCTGCACGAAGGGCTTCGTCCGCGGGTCTAACGCCAACGCCTGGTCGGAGGCCAGCAGCCCCAGTCCTCGCAGCAGGTTCTGGTAGTACATGTTGTCGAACTTGCCGGGCGTCATCACGTCGTTGAATGCCGCGATGGTTGGGTTCTTCACGTAGTTGGCGCACGCCTTCTGCAGCGCCTGCGCGAACCGTGGGCTCATGGCCGGGTCGTGGGCGTCGCGCGCTCCGCCGTCGTAGCCGAAGATGCGCGAGGCGAACTGGCTGCAGTGGGAGAAGCCGACGGTGTGGGCGCCGGAGAGGACGACCAGCTCCTGCACGGTGAAGTGCCTGCGCGCGAAGAGGGAGATGAGCTGTTCCACGGTCATGTTGGGGCCGGGGAGGTTGCCTGAGATGGAGGCGGCGGTGGAGGTGAGGGCATCCTTTCGACCGAGGCGGACGCGGTAGAAAGGCCCGCCGAGCATGAGGACAAGTTCGCGGGTGGCGAGGGCGAGGACGTCCGCGCAGGAGACGACACCGGGGCACTGCAGCTCGAGCGCGGTCTTAGCACGGACGATGGCGTCGAAGCCGTCACCGGGGAGGGAGACGTTGTCGTCGGCGTCGCGCTCCGCGCGGTTGAAGGCGTTGCTCGACACGAGCACGGAGGCGTCGCAGCCTCCGACGAAGCAGTCGTGGAAGAACAAGCGGAGGGCGCCGGCGGCGGTGGTGGGGGTGCTGATCTGCTTGGTTGTTACCACATCCGACACGATCTTCTCGACATCGGGACACGTCTTCTGATAGTACAGGGTGGTGAGCTTGGCGGTGGCAGGGGGCGCGAGGAGTAGGACCGCGACCAAGACCGCGAAACTTGCCACCAGGGGATAGCTGGCCATGTCAACGAGGTTCTTCCTCTTCACTGTAATCTGTGAATGGGATAATTAGATGATGAAAGTGCTGCTCCCCCCTGGGTTGGCGTGGGTGGAGGAAGCAGAGAAGGAGAAAGAGAGACAGACATTTAGAGCGAGGGAAGGGTGCAATTAGAGGATGGGAAGAAGGAAAGAAGGGGAGAGAGAGTGTGTGGGAAGGAGAGGAGGAGAAGGAATGAGGGAGAGAGAGAAGCGGTGGGGAGGAGTTTGAGGACGACGACCGGAGCCAAGAAATGTGTTGTATTAATAGGCCGTTTGCGTAGTGATTTCTTTCAGATGTGTATAGCCAAATTGATGCACCCAATTGTTCCGCCGAATTGACCGGTTCGGACCAAATAGAAGAAGGCCACCTCATCCTTTTGCCGTCCGGCGGTGATTTCAGATATATATATATATATATAAAGTCGATTTGATGGACCCAAGTGTGACCCTGATCGACCTAATGGACTCGGTAGAAGAAGACCACCTCATCCATTTCTACACTCCGGAAGTGGCTTTATACTACTGCTGTACTTGGTCGTTAATGGAGCACTTCACCCTCGTCTCCTCCTACTACCCCAGACACGGCCTTCGCCTTCGCATCCCTTGCGGCGCTCCTTTGACGCAAGGAGGCGAGGGTTGTTCGGTTGCGAGACTCGTCCCAAGGCCGGCGCTAACGTGCTCGATGAAAGGCCGAACTGAAGTGGCGCCGCAGGAGGAGGTGGAGGAGCAAGGAGTTTCCAAGGCTGTCCCAGGCGCAGACGGCGGTCCCATCCTTCCCCGTGAGGGAGGATGTGCCGGCTGGTGCGTTCCTCGAGGCATCGGAGTTTGCAAGCATGCTTACCTTATGTCTAATATCTTGTGAGATTTGACTTCTTCCATAGTGTTGCCAATGATCTATGCGAATCAGGAGTTTATTTGTCGCAATGCAATGTAGTGATTATCTTAAAGTTGAAATTTCTATTGTGATCAATTGAGAATGGAAGGACGAAGAAAGTTACATATATGAAGTTGGTGAACATATTAAAATATGCAATTTGTTATATTTAGATGTGGTTGATAGCAGAAACTTTCTATCACAAAGAGAGTTTAATAGCTGAGATAGATATTAGGGTTTTTATCAAACTGGTCCACTCATAAAGGGGCAATATTATGTACACAAACAGCTGTAGAGTCGATAGTAATGGTCCAAGAGATTATGATATGACAATGCTGAGTTTTGTCTGGTATTAGGTGCATCAATTTTTACATTCTGGAGTGAGATGAAAGAACATATCAACAAACTCCACATTCCTATACTGTACAAATGCTTACAGCTAATCTCTTTTATGTGATTAACATTTTGTCTCTGAACAATTTCCTTTGGTCATGCAACATCTGTCATGATGTCTTGTGTGTTTAAGTTCCAATCAGTTTAAAAGTTGCATGTCCATAACGTTAATATCTTCTTGTTGTGAGTTATGACAAGAATTCAGTTTATGCTGAACTTACTGTTGCTTTAGCATTGGTTCTTTTCTCTAGTAATTTGGACATTGCACTAATCTGCTTTTTCGGTTTGCAGTATTGTGGAAGGTGGTTAAAAAGTGCTTGTGCAAAGTCCCAAGGGTTCAATTTCTGGGGTCAGTAAATCTTCATTACCTGGAATTAAGTGGTCTTTACCTCAGTACTAATCTGCAGCAGGTGCTAGTTTGAAGATTGAAAGATAGTCCATGAAAAAAGAAAACTTGATTAATTTGCCAAAGAACACAGGGCAACCATAGTGTCCATATGTCAGGTGTGTGGACTGGGCTTCCTATAGCCTAGACATTCACAACCCAAGCGATTATGTTGGTTCATGATTACTTTCCTTAGTTCATTGCGAGTTTAGCATCTGTGTGACAAACAGGCTGAATTCGTTTCCTCAGCAAATATAAGTTTGCATTTTTGTACGGAGAAATAAACTAAATAGATCTTTAACAAGTTATGATATACAATTCTTTCATGCTAAAAAACTAAAATGCAATCAGGTCAAATCTTTTGCTACATCTTCTGCATTCCCAACCTAAGTTGTTACGTTAAATTAGCTGTAAGCCAGGCTTATGGAATGATTGGAGATCACTAAGGCAATACAGTTAAAATGATTTGCTTGAAGGATATTTAGATTGGACAGCTCATGCTGCCTTGTCCAGGCAGCAGAGGAAGTGGATTTTTCTGGAAATGGGATTAAAGCAGCCAAACTGGAGGCATTTGATGATGCTCGTCAAACAAATACGGGCTGAAAACTCTGAGCCTCTCTATAAATGAAGAATTTTTTTAATTTTTTTTTCAATAGTTAATGTTTTTTTCCTAATTATTCCTTGCAGGGTGCTGTCTGCCTGGCACTCGGTTTGAAAATTGTTGATGAAGAAGCACTTGATTGGGGTTCCAATGAGATAAAGATTATGTTCATTTTCCAAAGCACAGCTTCGGTTTGTGAATTTCCTCTAGCAACTAGATCTGTACAATTATAGTACCCTGAAAGTTTGAAGCAGGACAAGATCTGACTGCAAGAAACAAGTTGTGATAAGTTGAATGGACTTCCATTGTTTTCCAAATAGTTCCCTGAGGAGTCACAGTCACTATTGGTGTTTCTGAAGCTCCAGCAATCCTAAATAATACAGCCAGGCTCATTAAACTAGTGGGCTTCTGATGTGCCATGGACAATACCATGTGCAAGCTGATTAGCTTTGCCGGATGGGGAAGTATTAGTAGGACACAGACAAACTGGGATAATGCTGATCCACTAGAGCTGATAACAATTTCTATTTGATTCCAACCTTTGGGGTTAACATGACTTGTAATCTGCTGCAGCATGGATCAATTCCTCCCCATCTAAAACAGAGGATCTGCAATCTACTTCCTGTGTAGAATATCCATTGGAGATCACTTTGGTCTACAAATTCACCTGGTAAAAGCATCACCTGAAAAAGATTTGCACACAACTAGTTTTAGTCCAATTGTTGATGACAACTCACATCTTACTTCTTGTAATTTATGTGTTATTGTTCATAAATGTATTGGGCTCCACAAAAGAACATCTTTATGAAGATATTTAAGTAGGTCATGGATTCAAAACACATATCTATTCATCTGGTACTTAATAATATTTGTACAATGTTCATTTAATCCTGCGTACACTTGCAGGGAGATATAAGGGCTTCCAATCACCTTAAGCTTTTGGAATTTCCTTATAATTGGAAAAGGCATACATCTCTGCTATATATTCTTATATATATATATATATATATATATATATATATATATATCCACTTTTATGATGTTTGAGTTGATAAATATTTTAGGCACTTGGTAGAAAATATATGTGGGACCTTTTTTAGAATTACTGATAACCTATTAAAATATAAATCTGAAACATGTGTCGTTATTTTTATGATGTTAGAGTTTATAAGAGGTCACATAATCGAAGAAAAATTTACCAATTTGGAAGAAATCAGGGATAAAAAATGTTATTTATGAACGGTAGAGCATGGAGAAGAAAAGTTGGGTGGCGGCCCACGGCGGCGCCGTCCATGCGACGGAAAGACAATCCATGAGCAGTTGCGGCCGAAAGGAACCCCACGGCGGTTTGACGACAACGAAAGGTGTCTTGTCGCGGCTAGGGCGGCGATGGCGAGGTCATCGTGGATTTAGTATAATAATGGCAACAACACTACCTTAAAGCAGTGAAAGCAGCAATCACTCATCCATCTTCTCATACGGAGAAGCATGTACACTTTCGTGTTGCACTTCTTGTTGTGCGTCGCTGAGCTGTAATCCTACCGAAGAAAAGGCCAAGCCCAAACCCACCGGCAGACAAGCCTCTGTGCTGGTCTCTCTTGTCATCGGTACAACGGTACAAGAGAATTCCCTTGCTGTTAGTTCCCACTTCCAGTTGCCGTCGTGAGATTGAGAGAGAAAGAGAGTCCTGTTGCCGTTGAGAGAGAGAGAGATGGCATCGATGTTTGGTGGGACGACGCAGAAGTGCCAAGCGTGCCAGAAGACGGTGTACTTAGTGGACCAACTTGCCGCCGACGGCAGGATCTACCACAGAGCCTGCTTCCGGTGCCACCACTGCAAAGGAACCCTCAAGGTCATCTCGGTGCTCTTCTCACTGCCATCTTGGATGTGTTCTTTGGTTTCCTTGCTGTTTCTGTTCCTGTGTTGGAACCTCTTTCTTCTCCTTGTGTTCAAAATTGAGTATGTACGATTTGATCTTTGGATATTGGACTTGATCATGCATTCAACAAAATTTTTCTAACCTTTTGCATCTCTAGCCAATAAAGAATTATAAACCCAATTCTTTTTTCTTTGGTTTCCTTGTCTTCAACATATCCTTGCCTTTCCAGTTCCTGTTCCTGTGTTGAAACCTAATCTTTCTTCTGTATGAACAGAATTGTGTATACGTTTCTCTGTTGATCTCTGAAAATATTCTAGTGGAGTTTGACTTGATCATTCATTATCTTCTTCTTCAACAAAATTTTCATTCTTCTCGTGTTTCTTGCTAAGAAATACAAAATCTTATACATTTTTGTATTTTTTTTTTCCCCCTCTTGTATGTATTCCTTTGTGTTCTTGTCTTGAACATGTTTTCCTCCTGGTTTCTGTTCCTGTGTTTGAAACCATTTTTCTCAGAGTTATGTGTTTCTCGGTTTAATTCATGGATATATAATAGAGGTATTGGCTTGATCATGTATTATTTTTTTTCCATTATCAATATATTCTTCCTTTTTGTATTTCTAGCTGAGGAAATATGAGGAAAAGAGATATCATCTGATGTCTGATCATTTTGATTCTTGCATATCATATGATGGTCATTGAATTAGTCATCTCTTTAAGTGGCTTGGAAAACCTTACTCATGATGACTCTCTCTCTCCTCTTATTTTTCTTTCTTTCTTTTTTTATGATTTATCCCTGTTCCTCTGTGATTAATAATGTTAGCTGCTCATAATTATACTGCCTTTTTTGTTTACAAAGAATCAATAAGGGTCTATTACAAGAATTGTGGATCTCGCTCTATTGTCTAGATATGATGTTATCTTTTCTCTGCTCTGTCATGGAACTCTGTTGCCTTTGTGTATGAATCCTCTACTCCTTCGCAACTACTCCGAAAGCTGATAAATTGAGTAAATGATGTCCAAAAATCGCATTCATAGCCCTCATGAATTTTCGACTTTGTTATTCTTTATAAGATCCTCACTTGCCTGAAAAATGATCAGTTAGATTGCTCATTTCTCCTGCATGTTTTTTCTTGATAATAGGAATATGTCAGTAGGTAGTGTCTGATGATTGCAATCTTTTTTCTTTTCCTCTCTCTTTCCATAGAAGATGTTACAAAAATGAATATGATATTGTTGATGGGGGTTAATTCTAGTTGACTCAAAATTCATAGCAAAGAAAAATCATATGCTTTTGTATAAATAAGAGTCATGTGATGAACACAAAGTATCGTAAACAGATTTAGTTCAAAGCGTGAAGAGTATTTCGAGACGCAACTTGGAGGAGACCTATTCTTGATAATCCTCTTTTTTTATTTGACCAAGCCTTCAAGGATTCATTAATCCTTGGAACAAAAAATTAAGCCCCCAATTGCATTGATCTGTACTGAATTTTATGTGACATGATTCATGGATGCTAAAGCTAAATAAGTTCATCAAAGTGTGAATGAAGTGGAAACCCTCACCTTTGGAGAAATACATGGCATCCTAAATCTCTGTTAGCTTGTAGAAGGCATTTATAAATCTCCTTAACCGATCCATTACTACGAGCCATGTGAGTGCATTAGAGGCGTCGACACTAAGACAAATGCATTTGTAGCTACCATAAGGTACCTTATGAGAGTCTTTCAGAGTGTCATTTGTTAGGCATTTTAGTATTGTTATCTGGTTTCTTTCAGGCTTCCTTATATATCCTTATATGTGGTTTATTGTTCATTGGTGCAAGATGTAAACAGAAGGCTTTTGTTTGTGACTGTATATTAAACTGGATTGTTATTCAACAAGGATGGGCAATAAAGATCAGGTCATCAAACGTAAAGTTCGAGTTTTGTGAAATCAGAGTGTCTCAGTGCTACTTAAGTCTTCTTCCTTTCTTCAACGAGGCCTTAAGACTCTAATTTAGGTTAAGTTCTTTGTATTTGACATGTAAAACATGCGAAGAAATTTTCACTTACTGCATGTCATGACATTGGTTATTCAAGATATGCAGCTTTTGATCTTTTAACCTTGTAATTTTGCATATACCGATTGAATAAATCTTGATTTCATATTGCAGTTCAGCAATTATAGCTCCATTGATGGAGTTCTTTACTGCAAGCCTCACTATGACCAACTCTTCAAAATGACCGGCAGCCTGGATAAAATTTTCGATGGTATACAATACTCTTTTATATGATACGTTGTCATGTTCATATGCTGAAAAGAAACTCTTTCATTTGTGTAGGTGCTCCGAAATCTTCTAAGACAGACAGATCTATCGGTCAACAGGTAGTATAGCTTTGACACGCTTAAACCAAATCGATCCATCGCAATCTTCTTATTTTTCTCATATGCTGCAGGGCATTGCTAATAACCGGTACTCGAGTATTTTTCTCGGGACACAAGACAAATGTGTTGAGTGCAAGAAAACAGTGTATCCAATTGAGAAGGTATGTCTGATGTTCATATTCTTCTCCTGAAATATGAAGGGAAATTAGATCTGTTAAATCATGTAATTTTCCTCAGTCTATCAATTTTATCCTTCAACTTGAGCCTTTGTGTTTTATCTATGAGATCTAAATGCATAAGCTTAACAGCAAGAATAAAGTTGACTTCAATCTAGTGTTTAATGTATATCGAACTCATTTTATTGAGAGTCACTATTTGTATATCGAACTGCAAAGTGCAAAATTTGAGGACTTGGTCAAGAAATTTCTCATACAAATTTATCTGATTTGGATGAAATTGTGATGCACATTCAGCAACTGTACTGAATAATTTACAGAATATATTTTAGTAGATCATAAATTTGGCATTATTTTCTTGTGTTCAGGTGGCTGTTGATGGAAACTCATACCACAGGCCCTGCTTCAGGTGCAGCCATGGAGGCTGCACCATTAGCCCATCTAACTTCATCACACATGAGGGAAGACTTTACTGCAAGCACCACCATGCTCAGCTATTTATGACCAAGGGCAATTTCAGCAGCTTCAGCAAGGTTGAAGAGAAGCAGGAAGACATAACATTGCCTGCTGATAAAGTTCTTGTTGAAGGTGTCCAAGTTGCATAAACCTCTCCAATGTTCTTCAAGGCCTTGTGCTTCAAATTTTCCCAAGGCACTTACATGATAGTGTGACAACCAGTTGCTAGTACTAAGCTTTGGAAGAACTTTGTCTTTGTTCATATTCTTTTGATGTGTGAATTGCATAAATCAATGTGTGTTTGAGCTGTATTATGGAGTCATAATAGTTGATGAATAGTTTTTTTATGGAGTCACTGAAGTTACTGAATTGGGCAACAAATGTTTCTTCACATGCAGACTAACTGAAGTATGGAAAGCAGGAGGAGCATATGATTCATGTAGAACAGTGCTAACTTGACCTGAGTTGGATTGGCTAAACATTAAGGTTTAGTTAAGCACATTTCTTAGCTCTTACAGGGATAAAAATGTAATTTTACATTTATTTTAGGGGTCGGGTTGGACTTGTATTTAACTACGACTCGACACGAACCGTAGGTAATATGTTGGGTTGTGTGTTGGACTCCGATGAGCCTTCGCTCTTTATCTCTTCACTTCTCTTTCTCCCATCCGCCTGTCGCCTCGTCTCGGCCTTCTCCTCCTCCGTTCGCGAGACAACCAATCCTCTCCTTCCCGTCTTCGATCCCCATTCCCCTCAAGACCTCCTCCAGGAGTCCTTCCCGGGCGGCATGGCGGCGGCCTGTCTACGTCTACCCCGACCCCATCCCCGAATTCGCCAAAGCTGTAATTTGTCTTCCTCATTTGTTTACGTTATTATGTGCGGGCTTTTTTATCTTCAAAACTGCTTGGTTTTGGGAACAGACGTTTTACGGTTGATTTTTTATTTTGCAGGAGACTCGGAAGTTCGAGGATGACCTTCGGAGGAAGCTTCTCAACAGTAAGGAAATCTTCGGCGACGACGTGGATACCGTAGTGGAACTCTGTGGGGAGGTTGGTGATCGCGTACTCTTCGTCTTTGATGTTGTGCATTTGGTTGCTTTGTCACTCTCGTTGTCAAGATTTGATTTTGAGATCACAAAATTTGGGCCTTTTAAGTGGCTAGTTAAGAGTACTGATAAGATCCGTGGATTGGAAACTAAAGTGATGTCACTTGTAGCCATTTAGATGGGCAGTTCATTCAATTAAGAAAGGGTTTATGCATCCTATCCATCAATTGAACTGTGACACTGGCAGTCTTGGGCTATCATACTTCTGTAGAAAAATCAGTTTTCTTGTACTATTCAACAACGCACCCAATTTGCTAAATTTGTCTTCCTTAGCAATGATCGATCAAACCAGTATAGTGGAAACCATTATGAACTGTTTAGATCAAAATTATATGGGATCTTGGGACTGCAATCGGATATTAATAGTTGGACCAACCTATGTTATTTTCATTAACAATATCAAGTCCATAGATTATAATCAGGATCAAGGCACACTAATCAACATATTTAGGATCAATGCCTGTATCCAATTTGCCTGAGTAATAGAATCTCCACAGGAAGGACTTGAAACAGTCCACGTATTTCTGCCATTGCTGATCTTGGTATATGAGAGATGGTCATTCCTTGCTATACATGGTTTTATGCTATCAATTTTTTCTTCCCAAAGATCATTGAAGAAGCCCCTTCACACAACCATGCTCGATGTTCATGTTTTGCCTAATAGACAAGTGGCATGTGCATGGCTTTATTTTATAAGATTGTTTATAGGGATATTAATTTACCTAATTATCAAAATCTTAGCAGCATCATTTTTTGTGCCCTTTAATCTAGATATTCAGCAACTTCTTACATAAGGAGTATGGAGGCCCTGGGACATTGTTGGTGGAACCTTTCACTGAGATGTTGCTTGCACTAAAGGAGAAGAAACTTCCTGGGGCTCCTGTAGCAGCAAGGGCAGCTCTCTTGTGGGCACAAAACTATGTCGATCAGGACTGGGAGATCTGGACTTCCCAGCAATCTCAGTAACCATCGCACATTCAGACTTGACGATGCCAGTGTAATCTTTGACTAGTTTCTAGAACATAGCAATTTTAAGAATTAAAAGTATTGAATCATCTATGAGTTTCCACATGCCATGATTCTGCATCTCTATTGTCTTGTTTTCTTTCTGATAAGGTCATATTTAGTCTCATATTGGTTTTGTTCCACATTGATCAAAGAGTTGGAGAATCAGGCTATATAAAGAGCCAAAGTGGGCTTCTCTTCTCTCTTAGAGGCTCCTCAAAATGCAATTTCATGTTCCATAAGTTCCTGGTCATTTATTTTTGTTTCTGAATATTGATTATTGCATCTTTATAAGGAGACTCTCTTGACTTTTCTCCTATTCATAACCAGCAACATACTACCATGTCATTCCCTAGATGATTCTCGAACTCTTTCAAGATTTATCTTTTTTTCTGTTGTGATTACTGATATTATCTGATTCTCGAACTCTTTCAAGATTTATCTTTTTTCTGCTGTGTTTACTGATATTATCTAGATTACTGCACAGAGACTTCTCTAGAATTTTGTTTCTTTCATATCCCCCAGATGCCTACCATCTGAATACCTCCATCATTCTTTCAGTTACTGGGTGATTAGCTCCACGAGTGACTCCTTAGAGAAGTAGGTTGGGGGTTTTAGCTTGTTTCAGGGAAGTCTACTTGTAGTATTTTTTTTCTGTCTCACCCGATGGATTTCTCAAGAGATCAGTGTCTAATCGAAACTTGCTATTGGCAACCCCTTCTTTTTTTCTTTTAATTGTCAAACCGAAACCCGAATTGTCAGTTTGGAACCAATGATTCCAGTTTCATAAAACTTGGAATCAAAACCAAATCACACCTGGTCAGTTTCAATTTGGTTTGGAGCCGATGAATCATCAGGTCAATTTAGTTTCAGTTAGAATCGAACAAGTCTTCTTCACCCTCCCTCCTAGGTGTTGTGTCACCACTTTTGCTGCATCCAACTCTCTCTCTCTCTCTCAATAGAACAACTAGCAAAGATGAAGTGGTCATCAAACAGCAACGTGTTGCTGGTGATTACACTAAACCTTGTATTTTCCCATGTCAGTTTTATACATCAGAATGAGAACTACATTCTGATCAAGCTTGGGTTCACTTTTGATTGATTCTACATCTTACATCCACTACTAAATCTAATGCCACTGAATCAAGAGATTCGAGTTCTCAAAAACTTGCTTCTCATTAAGGGACATGAATCAACCTTGAACTGTAGTGTCCCTCAGCTGGTTATCAGCGGAGATGCAGTCGTCTCAGTAGTTTACTTTGTCTGCAGAAGTGCTCCCGGCAAAGTAACAACAGCAAAGAATCCAAAGAGTGCATGTGAGCATGAGAAGAATTGGCAACAACACCAACATCAGAAATTGGGCACACTTGGGTAGATCTTCTGATTACATCAATATGATCTGCTTTCTTAGACTAACTGCAACACAAGTACAAAACTGTGTCAGGTTTCAGATATGGCTTTCTTGTGATGGACCCATGAGACCTTGGTAATGTCTTCCCACAACATTCTTTCCCCTGTCACTCTTTGACTAACAGAAAAGATAATGACTTCAGGCCTCCATAATGCATTGATTTCTGTAAGTAGTGGTACTCTCTGTGCACCTAAAGCTCCATCACAAAGATCTCAAGTGCAAAAGTTGGATTCTTGAAGACAAAGGGGTACCTAAATAAATTGAAGAAACATTTTATAACTGTCTCTGTTTGCAAGAATAAGACTGGGGAACTAAATATGCAATTTGACTTGTCACATGATTCAGTAGTTGGACCACAGACAAATGATACCTCTCACTGTTCTGGTTGCTAGATCATATCATAGGATTCAATCCACATGCTGATTTGTGAAATGACAGAATTGAAAGAAACACAATTGCAAGCAGGAATAAACATGTAGATTAACTTGTCAACCTTTCAAATCAGTAGTTCCTTGAGCAGACCAATCTCCAAAGGTATTTTTAGCTGAAGACCAAAACCAGGTCTTCAGAGTTCAGCTGCAGCAAAATCAAAGTTCATCTGGTTGACAGCATGGTCAACCCCAAAGCAGTCAAAAGAACCACTATCTTGGTCAGCATTCTTTTTTTTCCTAACTTGACTTGGATTTGTCATCACATGCAAATTATATTAATATTATGAGCTGAAATTGTTCAACCAACAAAACATATTCAGAATTTAGAGCCAACATGAAAAATAAGGTAGCAACATCTAGCACATATGGATCTGTGTTTACTATGACATATACAAATTAAACATATATTAAAGGTAAATTTTAACAGGCAAATCCTCAAGGATACATTTATATCATAAGTTTTCCCCTGGACCAAAACAAAGAGAGATCCACTAGAACATGACCCAAAACCTCTCCAAAAGGACAAGATGTGATGTATCGCGAACAATTGTTTGTCCATAGAGCTCACACTGATGGAAAGAACTTATTGAGATTACAAGGCAATGAGTAGAATTCCTCACTTCTAGTGTCACCCTTGAAGGATCGGAACTTTTGCCACCAATGAAAACCCCTGTCTTTCCTTACAGCACTGTCATGGCGATGGAGGGTATTGTCCAGGAGAAATGCCACAAAGCCCGCCACAAATGGCTTTGAAGAGAATATCACATTAATGATATCGTTGAACTAGAGAAAAGGAAGGATCATCAGTATACTGGCTACCGGACAAACTAAAGTACGGGAGTGCTAGATGTGGTTTTTAACGTACCCATCTTGCTCCAGTGTGGACCGGACCATAACCAGCAACAGAAGTGTATTCGTTGAAGTACTGTGGAACCGACAAACCCATGAAAACAGAGAATCCTAAGATGAATTTAGTTCGGAAGCTGTTAAGATTGCAGAACTGAAGGAAACTAAGACCCGCAGCACCTGTCAATATATTACAGAGTGAATCCAATAATCATCAAAAGTTATCACTAATGGGGATGGCAAGATGTTTAGTACATTGTACTTACCAACATATGCAAAGAAAAGACAGTAAAGAGCTGCAAAAATTGGTGCAGGAATGGATGCAAAAACTGCTCCAAATTTCCCTACCACAAAGACACATGATTAGCTCAGTCGACAGAAGATAAACAGTCAAATCGGTAATTGAAGACACTTAAACTGAACCGAATTCCCACATCATGTCATCCTTGATCATGCTTCATTAAAATGCATATCTTAATTTCTGCTACCATTTTGAAAGGGAAACTTAAGAAAACAAAACATAGGTTCAGTACAAATTACTAATGTTGCAAACAAAACTAGAAATGTGGGGACAGTTTAAATATAAAAAGTTGTATTACATGTATTCTATGCTGTAAAATTTCACTCAAGGATACCGATTTTAAGTAGTAACATGACAGACACCTGGTGAACAGGTATGAATCATGTACCACAATATGCAAAGCATGGCTATACATTCCCAGGAACTAATAATGTTATCTTGGCACAACGAGAAAAGTGAAAGTTCCAACTTCCAATATTTAACAGTTCAAAAGAAAAAGAGAACTCTTATACACCTGTTGCAAGTCTCTAAGGCAACTGACTAGTGCTGCAATACTCGGAGCTTATCAGCGGCTAAAAGAAGCAGCAAATATAGTTGGTAGGGCATTGAGCGAGCTAGAGAGAGAGAGAGAGGATTTGGCCAACAATGCCTATTTGAGGAGGAAGAGAGGAGAAAGAGAATTGTCAGAGCAAAAGGACATCACAGAGAGGAGGGATTCGAGAGAGATGTGAGACTACCTTACCACACCCCACAAAGAAGATGGCATCATTACTAACTGAAAGCCCAAAGAGTTGATGTTTTGGTCGACATGAAACAAAAATAGGCCAAGAGGAGGTCCGCAGCTTGTGTTGATAGATAAGAAAGGTACACATAGAAAAGGTGTAGATTAATATCAAAGTAGTCTAACAATATTAAATAATAAATATGAGGATTAAACAATGACAATTGCTAAAGGTAGACACTATGTTTAGATTGACCAAAAGTATATCCTTTAATACCTATTGCGATGCTTCATCCTACTAAGACATTAATGGTTAAAAGATGTTAGATTTTCTTTTGGATGGCTGGAATGAGTAAAAAGGCCGGGGTACTGATAGATCTTAGTCTACATACCTGGTCCATTTTGGGGAATTTTATTACCAATGTAATTGATTAGGCAACTGACCAAATTCTAAAATGGTTCAAATTATTATCATTGATGTGAATTCATTAGCCGCTATGAGCCTAACATTTATGAATTTTGGTACACATGCAAGACAACATCATCATCTAACTACCATTATGAGTGAATTATTAGTAGAAGCAAATTTATTTAGATGAACACCTTTGCAGATAGAAACATCACAAATATGAACAATTTACCAAGAATGGAAAAGAAAATCATGAATCCTGCAGATATTTGCACAACCCTCCGACTGCCGACACGTGTCAAAGCCAGCAAACCAGCATTTTCACTGCAGAAGTGTGATGATTTTCAGTTTTTTTTTAGACAAAGAAAAGAGATTTCTCAACTGCCATGAAAGCATGCGAGAAAGTTGAATGCCTGAAATAATCCTTACACTGATACTGATGAACCATTTGCAGTTCCAAATAATCCATCCAACAAGATACCGATACCCTAAATAGTAAAATGTGTTATAAATTTCAGAAAACAAGATAGATCGAAGTTCATGTTACTGCATCGCAAACAGAGATGATATTCTCACCTGCCAACCAATGCCTCGACTGAGAACTGAAGGAGGAACTGGTGTTGCACTTGCATACCTTGCGACAGCCATAAAAGTACCAGTGGACTGCATAAGCACAGACATTAGAAAAATCGATCAGCCAACTCCACTGTTTTAAAGAATTTTCCACTGAGATAGAGTTGTGTGCCAACCTCTACAAGGGCCACAAATGAAGCTGCCATCATTGCAAAAGCCTCACCAGCATCAAAAGTTGGTGCTCCCCATTGAAATGGATATGGGACTCTTATCCTATGCATGGAAATAAAATTACAGTCCACTACTGATACAACTCCAGCTACTCCACGACAACTTCAGTCCAAGTATCAGGTTAAAACTAAAGAAAGAAGGAAATGAAGACTTACCAAGGAGCACCACCTACAAGACCAGAACGATCAGTACGGCAATGCAGTTGTGTCTTTGGCGGGGAATGTCTATATGCCCCACCAACTGTGAGCAAGTATGCATATAGCCATACAATCACAATTGAAAATATGACAGCAAATCTATCAAAGACATGCCTCTCTGAATGCATAGCGTGAGGAAGATACTGAGGACATAGATAAAAGCAAGCAATCATGATTCTTTTAATTAAAGAACAGTGCATGATATGCATACATTAGTGCAAAGTAGTTGAATGGAAATATGCATTATCATGTGCATTAGTTACATTGCATTCTTTGGACTGAGTTACCTGTGAGAATATCACTAACAGAACAATCACCGGTAGGCCAATCTCGACACATTTGGCAACCTGCATAGCCATGAAAGATTAGGTCCACTGTCAAGAGCGACGATAGAGCATTCACTGGAAGTAACCAGAAGCATATAAGAAAATACCAATTATCCCAAGATAGCTCACTAATGCAGTATAAATATAATATCATAATCTCCAGCAGAGTAAATCCTTACCCCCGGGAAACCAAGCTCATAGAGCCCAAACCCAGCTAGTGCGACCAGAGGAACCGCTGACAGTGGACTTAAAAATCTAAAAATCAAAAACAAAAGAAAAGAGCAAAAAGAAAATACACTTAGAATAAAGTCATATGGTATCATAGGGAAATAACATTAGTACACTGACCTTGTTACATTGCGCCAAAGCCCGCTGAAGCCAATAATAATTTGAAGTGTCGAAGCCACAATTAGTGCACCCTGGGTTCCACGCATGATACGCAGGAATTTCTGCATAGAAAGAACACAAAATCATCAACTTTTCGCAGAATGATGAAAAAGAGGTGCCGATCCAACCAATATCTTGTAGCAACCTCATGAGGATCCACGATATTACTGTAACGCCCCGCTAAGATGATAGATATGGTAGGCATGACAAAGGTGTATGACCCTCCCATCACAGCCGGCAAGCGAGTTCCGAAGAATGTTTGGAAAAGAGTGTTAAGACCAGCCACAAACAGCAATGTCTGGATTACCCTTGCTTTCTCATCCTAGATTTTGACAAATACAAAATCACATAAGGCATCGACCGTGAGAAGAACCTAAAGAACTGCATAATCGAACTTTATTTTGTGCTGTCTGTGTGAATTCTCACATTTCCTCCACCCATCTGGGGAACAAGTGCAGTGGGGATGATAACAGTAGTTCCCAGCATAACCAGGTAATGTTGGAAACCAAGAAGAATCGCTTCAGCTGCATCAAAAACACCAAAGCTAACATCAGGTTATCATTCTAACATTAGATCATGGTGTTAAAATAAAGAAAAGGAAGATCATTGACCAAGAATCAAACCAGGAAACAACAGAGCACAGATATGGGCACATAAAGCTTACATGGTAGAACTCCAAAACTGTATTTTAGTTAGTATCACCGGGATGAAAACTTAGAAGAACAAAAGTATTTTTTTTAATTTTAAATGGAGCAAAAAAAAAGGAATCAATTAAGTCTTTTTTTTCCCCTTTTTGCAAGACAAATTTACACACTCCACCAACAAAAATTGTGGAAAATTCAGAGAAGCCAAAGTAAAAAACAGAAAAGAAGTGTGCGGAACAGAAATTGCTACAAGAATTTACAAAGATGTTCAACAAGCACCGAAGCTGCAACTAAAATCCATCAAAACGAAGGGGAGTCGATAGCATCCAATGAACAGGAAAACGAGTCGGAACACGAACAACTTACGCCAAGGAGGAGGACTGTTAATGCAGAAGGAAACATTGGGCAGTTGGTCCTTCACCGGATGTGGCACTAACTCGTCCTGCTTCGGCGGCGGCGCTGCTCCGGCCATATCTGACTTCTTCTCCCAAGTGCTCCTCACAAACCCACTTCAAGAACACTAGAAATCGCCAGAAAACCTCACTCCCCCTGCGCACACTCTCCTCGCCCCTTAAAAGGGCAACTTTTCTCCGAGATGTGTAGGGAAACTTCAAGATTTGAAGGACTTTCGCGTCAAAATCCAATCTTTCACCAACCAAAACGCCAAAATAGCAGTCGCAATCCCACCAGAAGATCCTTCAAGAAAAAGAAAAGGAAGAAGAATACGTAGCCACCCTCCTCAACTGGAGCAGAAGATAGGGAAAAAGCAGTGAGGAAGCGTCCCCCGGATGACTTAAAAAAGCATCGCGAACTCAACAAAATGACTCCTTGCCCTCTCCCTCTCTGTCTCTCCTCTGTGCTCGGAGGAATCTTCTGCAAACTCACCTTTTTGTTTCTTCCCTCCTCCCTCCCCCACCGCCCCCGAGGTTTATCTCTACACGTCTTCTTGCTCAACCTTTCTACTTGCAAGCTGTCGTCAACCTCAAGAAAACATTGCCACCTAGAGACACACTCCACTTCGAGGAATGAACGGAAGAGGCCAAAAGGATAGGCAATCAAACCAGGTTATAAGATTAAAAAGAGAGAGAGAGAGAGAGATTAGAATATCACCCTTCCAAGTGCTCTACCCTTCGCCACACTCATCCCAAGCCTTCCACAGGAACCACTGTGTTGTGTAGCTACCGCAAACAGTCTAAAGGTTGGATTTTTGCCACAGTTCAATAACCACTTCAATGTGTGACTGCACCATTTGTACTTGCACTGTAATGACCAACCACTCTGCAAACCCCACCTTCAAAGCATTAGAAACATGACAAGCCTCCTTTTTCTGTTCACAATGAGCTTGAAATATTCCATTGTGTGATGTTATAATAGATGGAAGGAACCACATGCAAATGTCTGATGTTATGATCAGGTGTAACTACATCTACATGGATATGTTTAATGTTTCAGGATGTTCTTTCCCATGTATGATGAGCTTCAAACTCCTTGTAGTGTGGTATTATAACAGATGGGCACACATGCAAATGTCTAATGTTGTAATGAATGTGAGCACATTGGGCATGAATGGATTGTACTTTGACAAGGATTAATATGACATGCACTGTCACAACAAAATTAAAGCCAAACAGATGATAGTTGCATGCTAATTTGTTATATGTGCTTAAAGATGATATTTTGCAGTATTTAAAAGAAGAGGTTTTTTGCATATGATATCTATCCTTATGAAGTTTGAAAATAGTACAATGTTCCACCATAAATTGTGATATAGTATATATGACCCTTCCAAAAGATCAGCAGTTATTAATTTGAGTTGAACAATATTAAACAATAAAGCAACCAAAATATTCTTTATGTTCTTCTCATATGATCACTCTGTTATAATCATGATTTGAGAGAAATTAACTACAGGTGGTATGTAAGTAAGTTTAGTAGTTCTGCAGAGAGATATATATATTTATTTATTTATCCAAAATACCCTTTTTTTTTTAATAACTGCTTTAAATAGCATTGTAAGGGGATATTAATGCCAATTAAAGTTGATGGAGATTAATTTCAAGGCAGTATAAGTATAGTAGATGGTGTAAGCCCAATACACATTTCAAATATGAATTGATGCTTTTATTTATTTTTTAAATGATATTTTGTTTGAATATTGTCTATTATTTTACAATCCAATTTTATGTCACGACTAGATAGATTTTTAATTTATGGGGACTTAGGTCATGACTTAGTTTATGTCATGAAGAATAGGAGAATATGCTCGATGTATTTATCATGTATTCTCGTCCGTAAATATATAGACATATACATACAAATACGCATATATATATATATATATATGAACTTATAGTAGTCCTTACTCTATGTGAACTAATAAATGAAGTGTCTCTTAGATTAGGTACTAGCTAAAATATGTTTATGTATCGTACATTAACATTAATGTGAGTTGTAAATTAAAGTTATGGTAATTAATGATTGTTACACAGATAAAGAAATTATAAATGTTGGTTCATCCACTAATATTATTATCCCTATTGATTCATGCAACATTTTTCATGATCTACATATCTTTGATGACTTGTATTTCATGTTTCAGGGCTTAATGAAGCAGAGGATTTAGATCCTCATTCAGCTTCTCTTTTGTTTTCTTCTAGCAAATTATCTTTGATTCTTATTGAAGCACGGCTTAATGCATCTCTTGCACCTTTGCGTCTCCAACAAGTCATTTCTTTCGGTGCTTTGGTGGTATTTGGTGGGTCGAAGGAGATGACAATCTAATATTGTGCTTGTAAGCTTGTGCAAGTTGTTCCCCGGAGCATGTCGGCAATGATGTAGTGAGTCCAAACTTGCACAAGACACCATCCATGAGCACCATGATTGATGCTAATCCATATATAGGAGTGTCAAGTATCAATTCATGTCCACACACACTAAATTTAATCTCTCTTTGTTATTAGTGATTTTAACATTCTCTTATTCTTCTCCCTGCAGTGACAAATAGGTTGACATAATTTGGGAGAGATAGGAAGATATGAAGAATCCAAAATTAAGCATAACAGTGATGAGCATACTAATTTGGGGGAGGGAGATTGGAAGAAGATGATAGGAGCTCCAAATCTTTGACTTTGGGCAATTAGGATTTGAGGATAGAACCCAAAAAATAAAAATACAGTCACAGAAATTCTAAATATTTAATGGTCATGTTGTTCCTACCTATTAGGGCATATATTTTATGAAGCTGAATGGGATTGACAGAAATCAAAATCGACTTGATCTATTTGTAAGTGGATTTTCAATTTTACAATTGAACATCAACATCTCATGATCATAATTGATCACATGGATCAGCTTATATTAATTATCATCGAAATTCAATGATTTTTAACCTTGATAATAATCAGATTTTAATCGTAACAATTCACTTGAGTCAAATCATCTTGATCTAATGACTGGATTCATGATTTAGAATGTTTTCTCTCTTATTTCACTCTTTATCCCTCTTTTTCTTAATTAAACATCTTAATTGATTATTAAAATCATGATCTGTCGTATCGATGTGTATCGCTTGGTACAGGCGGTACGTACCGATCCGACAGGTTACCGGTACGTGGACCGCCTGTTACCGGGCGGTACGTACCGGTAATGCACTATAACACTGTAAACAGTGTACCGCAGCACTCTAACAGTGTAGCACTATACTGTAGCACTGCTACTCGGTACACCCATACCGAGTCCAAGTCGAAACTCCGATACGGTATGATTTTACGGACCTTGATTAAAACACATCAAAACTTTAAAATTATGGAAGATCTCTTTAATTAAAGATATTTATGACTTATTAGTACTTTTTATTTTTATTAAAATTATATTAAATTAGGATAAAAAGTTAAAAGGATTTTTTATTTTTTCAAAAAAAAAAAGAAGACCTGATTAATCAACTTTCAAAATTTAATATATGTGTATTGACATACAATATACTAGCAATGATTGACACAAGACAATGATCTTAGAGTAAAATGATAATTAGTTGATAAAAATTAATCATAATGATATATTTAAAATGATTGTCATGCTGGCGTCTTACGTGGCTGCTTACTCCGTTTGGATGTTTGATTGGGGCAGATCAATTTTCGCGAGTCACGACGATAACGGGTTGGACCCGATAATAACACCGGGCGCGGTGTTAACATGCGCGTGCCGCAGCATCCGACCCGATAACGGCGCGTGCTCCCACCGGGCCCGGTGTCGAAACGCCTTCGTGGGACCGATCCGAACTCGGTTAGCCCTCGTCCGACGGTCGGCGCAGTTTAGCACACGTCGCTGTCGTCCAACTAAACATCACCCGATCTCTCTCTTTTGTCCTCGCTTCATCACCCGAAGCACGCCCGTTTCTCCCCCTTTTGCTCTCGTCAGATCGTGAAACCCTTGACCCAAATCGGCCCACCAAATCGCCTCTGATCTACTTCTCGGTCTCTCCTTCCACATCGATACAATTAGGGTTCTCTTTCGGTTTCTGTTTGCGGGATTCTGACCCGGGGTGCGCGTTCCTAGGGTTTGATCCGGTGAAGCTTTTAAGGTTCTTCTTCTATTGGTTGAATTGTAGACGGGTGGAGTGGAGGGGGATTGATGGTTCGCGGCGGGGGAGGGACCGGAGGCACTGAAACAGGGGAAGATGAAGGGCTATGCATGGGTGGGAAGGTGAGGAGAGGAGAGGAAACGACGGTGGCATATGTGGCCGGTCCCTGCGCCCGGGACAGCAACATCAGCAGCAGCAGCACCTTCTCTTCTAGCTCGTCCTGCGGCGCCCTCGGAGAACCCATCCTTAGAGTTGGAGAATCCACGGTTGTCGTGTGATTCGTTCCTTAAGGTCCCTTTTTTCGTGGGTCTGTTCCTTCTCTGCGTGAGATTCAGGGGAATAGCTTGCCTATGATGATTAAAGCGATCCGCACTTGTCAATTTTAGTTTTTTGAATTTATGATGCTTTTCTTTGGACTGTTTTTGTTAATATTGAAGTTGCCAGGGGGCCTTGTTCGATTCGTAGTCCTTTTGCCTTCATTATTTAACTTGTTGTCTAGATCTCAAGCCGAATACTTCATCTTTTTTGGGTTATCCAAGTGATATGATACGGGGCTCCCGAGATATTTAGCATATGTTCGCCCAAAGAATCTAAACGAAACAGATTTTAATAATTCTAGTGTTTATATGTATTTTCTTGTCTTGCTGTCGACCACAAGTACGTTATTTCTGGTTAAGGACGAACTCAGTAGGCACAGTTGGTGTAGCCTGATAAGTGTGCCGAGTGCAAGTGGCTTGTTTTAGATGTTTCAACTTTGCGGTGAAAAAGTAAGATAACCTTTTATTAAGGGAAAAAGTGTGAAGAGTTTTTGCATAGATAAAAGGTAACTGGCTTTTTGGTGTTGGAAATGGACTTGAAATATGATTTGTCGAGTTTTGATGATTCCTTTCTGATGATAGAGTTGGCTTTTGGTCTTTGTGATTATTATTCTGTTACTTATTGTCCTAAACATCCTGTAAACCCTTCAAGTCTCATCTAGGTTTAGAGACGATTGAACCTTTTAGTTATTTTTTTTTTAATTTCACAACACAGTTTTTCTTGGATCAGGTATTTGGACGTATTCCCGCATGATTTAAACATGCGTTAGTTGGTTGCAATGGCCTCCTATGCTCTTCGGTTGACTCCATTGATGGGACAATGCCTCTGAGTCAATTTTCTAGTTTCTATATTAAATTCTGTTTTGTCAATTGGAGATCCAATTTGTGACTTGGATGAGTCTGTTTTTATATCTTGTACTGAACCCAGTGGATTTTAGACCTTAAGCGGCATTCTTACATTTCTAAATTCTAGATGTAATATTTGTTTGTGTTCTTTGTGTTGAGATCTGTTTTTTTAATGTTAATTAACGTGTCTTTTTATATAATATACCTAATTTGTTGTTATGTTCTTTTGATAAAAATGCTCTATATTAAGCACAAGATCATATCTTGTTATCGTATCTGGTATTCACTCGTAACTACTGCATTTTGCTATATTATAAGCTGCTCACAGTAACAAATGAAAAGCATTAATTACATTGTCTTAGTCATGACCATTTCAGAATGTCACAAAATCTATTCTTTTGTGTGTGATAGTTTTTATATAGTCTTGTAATACTATTAACCTACTCTATTGAACAGTATGGAACATGTCTTGATCTTTTGCTTTCTTTTTCCCTTCAGGATGGGCGAAAAATTCAAGTTGGTGATTGCGCTCTTTTCCAGGCTGGCAGTGCTCCACCTTTCATTGGAATAATTCATTGGTTTACATCAGGCAAAGAGGGTCACCTTTGGTTATGTGTTAATTGGCTTTACCGACCTGCTGATGTTAAGCTTGCAAAAGGTGTGTTACTTGAAGCAGCTCCCAATGAAGTATTTTACTCTTTCCACAAGGATGTGATTTCTGCAGCTTCATTGCTTCATCCATGTAAAGTCTCATTTTTAAGGAAGGGTGTTGAGCTTCCAGTAGGAATATCTTCATTTGTATGCAGACGAGTATACGACATTACTAACAAATGTTTATGGTGGTTAACTGATAAAGATTATGTCAATGTGAGTTTTGTGCCCCTTGAGAGTTTTCACTTTATGTATTGCTCACTCCTTTCTTTGTGGCCCTTTGTTTTGATAAACTGATCACTGTTATCTCTTATGGTTTGTTCTTCTCCTTAGGACCGACAGGAGGAAGTAGATCAGCTTTTGAACAAAACTCGACTGGAGATGAACACAGCACCTCAGTCAGGTGGGAATTCACCTACACTCAATGGTCCAACAAGCACACAACAACCAAAATCTGGTTCAGAGAGTGTACATAATACTAACTCCTCTGTCCTGTCTCAGACTAAGGGGAAGAAGAGGGATAAGAGTGATCAGGTTTCTGAGTTTATCAAGAGGGAGCATTCTGCTAAACCAGATGATGGTGGTTCTGTTAGCTTTAAATCTGAGAATATGGTAAAGACAGAAATAGTCAAAATAACAGAAAAAGGCCGGCTTGTAAGCACTAAAGGGGTTGAGAAGTTGTTGAATCTAATGCAGCTTCATAGATCAGAGAGAAAAATAGATGCTTCTGGCCGGATTTTGGTTGCAGATGTGATTGCAGCCACTGATCGATATGATTGCCTTGGGAGGTTTGTGCAGCTTAACGGTGTGCCAATCTTGGATGACTGGCTCCAGGAGGTGTACAAATGTAAGACCAGCGATGGTAGTAGTCCCAAAGAGAGTGATAAAGCTATTGAGGAACTTATTTTAGCTCTCCTTCGAGCACTTGACAAATTGCCTGTGAACCTTAATGCTTTGCAGAGTTGTAATATTGGTAAATCAGTGAACCACTTACGAAATCATAAAAGCCCTGAGATCCAGAAAAAAGCTAGGAGTCTTATTGACACCTGGAAGAAACGAGTTGATGCAGAAATTACGAAGATCAATGATGCAAAATCTGTCACATCAAGCCAGCCTGTTTGGCAAGTCAAGCCGGAATCTTGTGATGCTTCTCATGCAGGAACAAATGAAATAGCTGCAAGATGCCCTATACCTCAGACTGCATCATGTAAAAATCAGGCTAGTAAATCTGAACATTCTGATGCTGCTATGAAGTCAGCTTCAGTAACACAAGGGTCTTCGAAAAAAGAATCAACTTCAGCTGCATCCATTGTGGATGTCTCAAAGGACCCACTTTGCAAAGCAGCTACTAACACTGGTGGGGCAGAGATGCCGGCAACCACAGTCAAAGACGAGAAGAGCAGTAGCTCAAGTGAATCTCAGAACAACAGTCAGTCTTGTTCTAGTGACCATGCAAAAACAATTGGTTCTTTGTGGAAGGAAGACAAAAGGAATTCAAGTGCTGGATCAATGAACACATATGAGGCTGCTGGTAGTTCAACTTGTCATCGAAGATCAAGCAATGGGTTTTCTGGAGCAAGTATGTCTGCAGTTCATAAGGAAACTCATCTAGGTAAGTCTGGTACTCTCAATAGGATGCCAACATTGGAAAAATCATCACAATCAGATTTGGCATGTGAAAATCCAATTGATATGTCATTTGCTGATCGTGGAAATAATCACAGGCTTATTGTCAAACTTCCTAACCATGTTCAAAGCCCCGCTCAAAGTGTAAGTGGAGGTTCCTTTGAAGATCCATCTATTTTGGCCAACAGAGCATCATCTCCTGGGGTCCAGGACAAGCATGAGCACAGTGAGTTCAGAGTGAAACCAAGAGGTGATGTGTTTCGGTCTAATATTGTGGAAAATGATAATACAGAGTCATGGCAAAGGAATGATATCAAAGAACCACCAGTAGGGGCTGGAGATGTCAGATCACTAGCAGGTATCCACGATGAAGAACAAATGAGTGCTCAGGATATGCGAAATGCTACAGACGCTCCAGGAGCTGCTGGTTCGTTATCTGGAACTGAAAAGGAAGTTTTCTTGACTGAACCAAGCACAAGAAGTTCTTTTAGTTCTATAAATGCCTTAATTGAAAGTTGCATCAAATATTCCGAAGCTAGTGTTCCTTTGGTTGTTGAAGATGATGTTGGGATGAATTTACTTGCAAGAGTGGCAACTGGAGAGATCTCCAATTCTGAGTTAATTTCTCCCACTGGCTCACCTGGAAATTCACCTGCAACAGAGACCAAGTCGAGGTTGTCAAATGATGATGTTGTGGCCCAGAGTCATGTTGAATCTGATGAAGCTGCTTTTGCAGACTCCAAAAAGCAGGTGAAGAGTGTTGGTTCCTTCTTGATTAGTGATGTCTCAAATGAGGATGGGACTGAGCTTTCAGGAAATAATTGTACTGATGTCATTTTGCAGTATAATAAATTAACAAGCGAGCATGCTGAACAATCTCCCACTGTAGCTATGAGCTCTCATAGGGAGTGGAAACCTGAGGAAGAAAAAGATGGACATCCTTTTGTGTTGAAACCGTCTGAAGTGGAGAAGCAGGGCGATGATGGTACTTCTCCATTTGAGGAAAATCCGATGACAGATGGACAGGTCTTGGACCACTATACAGAATACAAGCTTAAAGAAAGAAGCTCATCAGCAGATGAAAACAAACCTCCTATTGAATGTGCCCTTCAAAATATTGGAGGTGGCAATATATGCAATCATGAAATTTCTTGCAAGGATCCTGAGATTTCTGCTTCAGGTATTAAATCAGAAAACCTGGTTGTTGAGGAATCTCAATCATGTCCTTCAGCAGAAGAAGCACTTGAGGTTGCAACCTCATCTGACCACCAACGATCTGTGATGATAGATTCTGTGGAGAGGAGTGGTGATGCTGTTATTACATTGGGTGCTTCAGATGTTCCATTTTCTAAGAATGCTGATGAATCAGTTAGATCAGCAACCACCTCCTCTGATGCTGCTGGGCTTGTTGAAGACTTGAAAATGGTGGAGGCACATGAACGTCATCAAGAGAGATCAGCCAGTGAAGACCAATTGTCCAGTTGTCAAGCCAAGGAAACTGAGAATCAAGCAAAACCTGCGGGTTCGAGGTTATCTGGGGTTGATTCAGATGTGAGGGCAGATCTTGCATTATCTGCAGAGGCTTCTTCATTGGCTGTTAAAACTGAGCCAGATATTGCCAATAAGCTTGACTTTGATTTGAACGAGGGCATCCTTGGAGATGATGGAAACCTAGATGAGACTGCTGTCTCAGTTGCAACAGTGTGTTCGTCTGCAATATTTTTTCCCGGCCTGTCTTCTTTTGCAAATGCGATGTCTAACAGCTCACCTGCTCCAATCACAGTAGCTGCACCAGCAAAAGGGCCTTTTGTTCCACCTCAAAACTTATTAAAGAGCAAGGGTGAGACTGGATGGAAAGGCTCAGCTGCCACTAGTGCTTTTCGGCCAGCAGAACCACGAAAAGCTCCAGAGATGCCACCATCTGTTTCTGCAGGGAAGCAGTGCCGCCCTCAACTCAATATTGATCTGAATGAACCTGATGAGAGAGTTCTTGAGGACATGGCTGTCCAGAACTGTGCTAAGTCTTCCAGCTCTGACTTGGGGACGGTAATAAATCGTGAAGCAACCCCACAGATTTCTGGGGGACTTGATCTTGACTTAAATAGAGTCGATGAAGGCACCGAAAATGGGCAGTTATTAGCGAGCACCACCTATGGATTAGAGGTGCCATTCTTGGCTGTAGGACCAGCATCAGGAGAAGTCCCTAATCGGGTGGCCAATATGTCGAGGGAATTAGATTTAAATAGTGGACCAGGTCTTGATGATGCTTGTGCTGCTCCTACAACTGGGAACCAAAATACAAAATGCACTAGAAGCATTCCTTTTGTACCTCCAGTTGCAGGCATCAGAATGAACACTGTTGACTTGGGAAGTTTATCACCATGGTTTCCCCCTGGTAGTTCATATCCTGCTCAGTCTATACCATCTTCCTTGACTGATAGAGGAGAGCAGCCTTGCCCAATTGTTGCAGCTCCAGGAGCCCAAAGATTTTTGGGGCCAGTTACTGCTGGTGGCCCCTTTGGTGGCGATGGTTATAGGGGTCCCATGTTTTCATCCTCCACAGCCATGGCATTTTCTCCTTCTACAGCATTTCCATATGCTGGATTTGCTTTTGGGTCCAATTTTCCACTTGCATCAACTTCTTTTTCGGGTGGGTCGACAACCTTTGTTGATTCTTCATCTGGAGCTGGTTCAGGTTTCCCTACCATTCCTTCACCATTTTTTGGACAAGCTGGAGCCATTTTATCTAGTTATCCAAGGCCTTACTTGATAAGCCTTCCAGAGGGTAATTCTGAGAGCACTCGGAAATGGATTGCACCAGGTCTTGATCTCAATGCAGGACCTGGAAACACAGATTTGGAAGGAAAAGATGAGCGATTGTCCTTGGCATCTAGGCAACTCTTAGTTGCAACTTCGCAAGCATTCACGGAGGAGCAGGTGAGAATGTATGGAGTGCCAGGTGGGGGTTTGAAGAGGAAGGAGCCTGAAGGAGGTTGGGATGCAAACAGATCTACTTACAAACAACGCTCATGGCAGTGATGAGGGATCAGAAGTAGCAAATGGTTAATAGCAGCATTTGAATGTGGTGAGCGATAGATCCATTGTATATTATGTGACTGTGACCTCAAATTGTTTTCTCTGTCCGGGGTTAATATTGAGCTTTATTTTACAGGCAGAGTACACAAGGTAACCACAGGATCAGCTTGCACTAAGTTGTTGTATGTGTGAACCCGCCCGCATGCATCCTGATGCTTCTGGGGGGAAACATGGACCTCAGGAAATTCTGAAACTTGCTGTGTTTCATGTAAATGCTGAGACATGATGCCTCCTTGATACATCAAATTCTGCTGATTCAGCAGTTGCTTTGCCCAGCATTTCTTTAGCTTGTTCAAGCATGTTTTCCAAGGACATCTAAGGGGCTTGTGGTGGACAGTAGCTTGTTGCTCACTCAGATAATTGCAATGCCAATTCATCATCTCTTTCCCCAATGCCACTGCAAGCAGGTGCATATTCCTTTCTCTAAGGTTTTCTGCCCCAAAGAGTCGACAGATACTGCTACATGTGTCGATAACGTGTTTGCCCAGGCATTTGCATGCCTTGTATTTATTTCCATGAGCAGAGCAATCAGATATTTGCAATGTCAAGTTTTGTCAATTAACCTCTTAGTTTATCAGCTTGTAACCAACGGCTGCAGTGGCTTGAGTTAGTGAAGCACAGCATGTTTGTTGTTTTTATACTAAATGAGCTCCATTTCTCATTTCCAGCCTTCTAACGCATAGGTTTGTGACTGGGAATCTAATATAAGCATTTGAACATGGCCTAAATTGTTCTTGTGATACGTATTTGGTTCATGCTACCAGATAAACGTCTCTCGAGATATTATGGTGTAAAAATAATTTTAAATTATAATTTTAAATTTTATAAAATAATAAAATATAAAAAAAAAGTAAAATAAAAATCAAATTATTGAATGTAATAATATATAACTATTATTTGAATATTTAAGATAAATAATAATATGATATCAGAAAACCTAATAAATACTAAATATTAATTAGACCTAATGTCATTATGATTACCCATACAACAACAACAATAATAATAATAATAATATTATAAGTTCCAATTATTTGAGATCAATTATATTATATGGATCCTTTATTGTCATCGAGATATATAAAAAAATTCATATATTTAGTTAAATAAAAAAAATCTAAAATTTTATTTATAATTTTTATTAAGTACTTTTAGATTTTTCTCTAATCTCTTTTCGTATGACTGACAATAATCATTTTGTATCTTCTAACTATTATAATCATTTTCAAATCCCTATTGGCTATCAATTATTTTCATAATACTCATAATAAAAGGCATAAAATATATGAGAACTCACACACACAAACTTATAATGCTCATGCAAGTTTGGTTTCACTTGCCTCAACCCACCCAAATGTTGTGGTAATAGAACTTGCCTTCAAATTTTATTTGAGTTGGAAAAATACTTCTTGAAATCAAATCGATTCATACATACATACATACATACATACATACATACATACATACATACATACATATATATATATATATTCAATAAAAAAAATTAATTCATCAATCGAATTACTTGTCATCAAAGAACAGAGTCAACATATATTATCTTATCTGGCATTATCATTTTTTTTTAGATAAGATTCTATAAGTACTATCTTAAATTTTCTAGGCCGTATTAGTATATAGTACAGTAGTATAGGATAGAAATACAAATATGAATACCGATCAAAGATGCCCATAAATTACAAAGACTATGGGAAATGCATGCACTATGAAGCATATAGTGTCATAGGAAATGCACCTTCGAATCAAATCCTAAATGTAGAATGTCGAATCATACAATGACTTCTCCTATTACATCACAAGAAGCAAAAGGAACCAAGAAATCACTGGTTGTGTGACTCAAATATTTTAAGACCTCTTCAGTGTTACTAAATTCTTTTAGATTTGCTTTCATAAAAACTTGCATATATGTCATTATAATTAACTTCTATCAACTGGTCGTTAACATATTGATATGGAAACATAAATTGACATCATTGTATTTTCTTAAAAATATCTATAAAATCATGGGTATCGAATGAACCGATGCTTCAAGCAATAAATTAAACAATCAATATTATCAAATAATTTTAATGATGCAAAAACAATATTATCAAATAATTTTTTACATGTGAGTTTTTATTCTCTTCCATCCTTACAATAAAAAACAAAAACAAAAAAATACTTAGAATACTCTTTAAAGGAAAAAAAAAAAATCAAAGGTATTTGGTAGTGAAAAAGAGATGCAGGTACTTAAATCTTTTTAAGGTTCAAACGGTCCATTAGTAAATCGAAGTGATTCATGTATTTTAAGTCCGATCTAAAACCCTAAGAACAAGAACATGCAGTCTTATTCATGGAGGTTTCTCCATAAGTATGTTGCTATTTGAATATGATTATGAGTAGATACATCTTCCTAAGTTTGAATGCATTGGAAGAAATAGGAAGGGAGGCATCCAAGGCAAGCCACCATCAACAAAATCTCCTCTCCAATCAACATTAATTTGCTCACCTTAATTGGATAACACAACATCAACACCATGCCAAGACATACATCAAATCATGCATCCTCTCCCTCCTTCTCTCTCTCTCTCTTTCTCTCTCTTTCCCCACCAGTTCTTCTGCAATCTGCGAACATGGCCTTAACGAGTACTCGGCGGTTGCTGCTGTTGCTTGTCGCGCTTTCGTTTGCCTTCTTCTTTCTCTCCTTGATGTGCTATCCCAGACCCTTCATGGCCATCTCCCGAGGAGACCACCTTGGTTTGCGCCCTGTGAATGAGACCACCACCAGTAAGAACTCCTCTCTAGCCACGTACATGGATTACAATTGTAGTTCCGTTGACCGAGTGCGGGTTCTTCTTCTAATTCTGCTTTCTCTAGCCACGTACATGGATTACAATTGTAGTACGTTGACCGAGTGCGGGTTCTTCTTCTTCTTCTAATTCTGCTTCGCAGATGGCGATGCAGCGGACTGCGATTTGGCCGATGGCGAATGGGTGCGGGACTTCGATGGATCGGGTTACACCAATGGGTCGTGCCCGTTGATGCTGGAGCACAACTGTGGGAAGTACGGGAAGGATCAAGATTACGTGAACTGGAGGTGGAAGCCGAAGCAGTGCCGACTGCCGAGGTTTCAGGGGAAGGTGTTCTTGGAGATGATGAGGGGGAAGACGATGGCGTTCTTGGGGGACTCGGTCAGCCGGAACCAGATGAGTTCGCTCGTCTGCTTCTTGTCTCAGGCATGAAACCAATCATGGAAGCTCTAATTAATTCTGCATGCATGTTGATTTCACATCGCTCATAGTATTTTACTATTAAATATTGAATAGATCATGAACTTATAATTTTAGATTAATTTTTCTTTTTGTTCATACACAATTAATTCTAACATGGGATAGAACTTGCAAGTCATCTAAAATAATACGAAGATATACCAAATAGACGAAAAAAATTAATTAATATTTTTGATGCTAGAAGAAAAGATGAAGGAGTCCATCTCACAATGACAAAGACCCTAATGCTTTTTATTCAGCTACATATATAATCCTGTACAGAATTCAATAATGAAAGAAAAGATGCATGCAGTCCATCTCACAATGGTTGAGACATAGGCTTCTTAATGTTGAAACTTACATCACTCTAAAAAAAAAGTTGCTAATTCAATTGCCACAAATCACTAATTATCAGCAAATTTATTGGCTCTCACTCAAGTTCTATCATTGCATCCAAACACAAGCAAAAAAGGAAGTTGATTCTCATCCCCTTTCCTAAGGTTCTAACAACTTAATCTATTATTTTGCATGTAAAACACTTCTCAGTGAAAAAAATTAATTTTCCAATTACAACAATAACAATTTGGGATCGGTTATACGGATTTTTTGTCGTTATTGAGATTCCCGATTCCATTAAAGAAAAAGAAATATTTATTAAACTTCTTCAATCTTATGCCTATTATTTTCTTTTGGCACATCACATTAAAAGAAGAGATGATTATCGATTCTTAAATATCCTTGTACACTTTTTTATTTTGTAATATAATACAAAATTTACATAAACAGTAACCTCTCAATGATCTCATTGCTGAATTCAAGCAGAAGATACCCTAAAAACTAATGGTTAGGCAATAATATCCTCTTCACAATATGTGCTTGACAATTGTTTGTCATGGTTGATCAACAGGTTGAGATTCCACTTGGTGCAAAAAATGAGGATGAAGACACAGTCAAAACTTGGTATTTCCAGTCCTACGACTTCACCCTCATGCAGTTGTGGACCAAATTTTTAGTAGAAGCAGCAGAACAAGTGATCAATGGAACAGACACTGGATTTTATGATCTGCACTTGGATAGGATTGATATGAGCTGGTCCGGAAAGCTTCCACTGCTTGACTATCTTATCATCTCCGATGGCCACTGGTTCTTCCGAAAACTTTTCCTCCATGAGTATGACAAACTGATAGGCTGTGTGTACTGTTCAGAGGGCAATCTGACAGACTTCGGCATCAACTTTGCCATCCGAAAGGCCTTCAGAACAGCTTTCCAGTTCATTAACAAGTGTGAGGAGTGCAAAGGGTTGGTGACTGTGGTAAGGACATTCGCACCGGCACATTTTGAGAATGGTACTTGGAATGATGGAGGGGATTGCAGCCGGACGAGGCCATTTGAGGAGGGTGCTATAAGCCTCACTGCCACGGAGTATGATATAAGAAGTAGTCAGGTGGAGGAGCTTGAGAGCATGAGGAGTGCGAAGGGTGGGAAAGGGTTTGGTCTTCTGGATGTGACCAAGGCTATGATGATGAGACCCGATGGTCACCCTGGGTCACACAGGGACTTCATGGGGATGAAGGGCTTCAATGACTGCGTGCATTGGTGCTTACCAGGCCCTGTTGATATGTGGAATGAAATGTTGTTGGCTGTGTTGAAGAAGGGATTGATTGCTACATAAATAATTGGTATCCATCTTTTTCTTAGTGTCAGCATTCACTCAGTAGAGAGAGAAAAGGCAGCTTGTTCTGTAAACATGCACAAGGTGCTACATTTTTAGCTTTGGAGCAAAAGCAAAAGAGCTTGTAACAAATACAACATATGTTTCATTCAATTGGCTTCGAAACAAAAAATTTCCAAGAGTTTGTATCTGTTTATGTTGCTTTGATGTGCAAAATATTGACTACAAGTGATGATCTGTAGAAAACCCCCTCACTATTCTTATATCTACTGTTGTTTTTTACATGCCTTTACAACTTCTTATCTATGCATTTTTCTTTTTTCGTCTCCTCTTGCTTCGGTAAGTAGGTCTGATACATTATCATGAAATCGCTTATATTGTCGAAAGAGTTTATGTATATGTTTTAGAATGAATTCAAAGGTCAAGAAGCAGAGAATGTATGCATTTCAAGATATCTCGGACTGTTGCTTCAACAATGATTTTTTACTTGTCATGAGGATAACAATGTTGGTAATTTGAACAGGAGGAATGGGGAAGTGATCCCTATGAACTTTGTTGCTTGTTGATTGACTGGAGAAAAGAAAAGTAGATATATCAGTAGAGAAAAGAACTTTGTTGCTTGTTGATTGACTGGAGAAAATCGATTCAATATCAATTTTGGGATTTTTTTTGGACTATTATACCGATCCGTAATGCCTCATATCACATAATGAAACAATAAAAGAATTCCTAATGACATAGCCTGGTATCAGTCCTTGATACAGTCTGATATCAGTATTTGAGACCATGGTTGAAGGAAGCAGAATTATTTATTTCTTCCTTCTTGTTTAGCTGCATTTTGGTTGATCTGGTTATCAGTACTTGAATTACTAATAATGATCAGTTTCTAAGAAGTCAAATCTATTTCAACTAATATAAAGTAAAAAAGAAAACTGATTGGTAATGTGCAGTGTAATCTTACCAAGAAAAACCAACAGACAAGATAAGAAAGCCTTGAATGGCACTTGAAAGAAGAGAAAAGACGGAAGAAAGCAAAGAAATCCAGGCACAAAGGTACAGTAGATAATGGTGTAAGCTTGCATCTTAATGCAACTACTACTAGCTAAGAAGAAAAGTAGATGATACAGATATGGATAAGCAGTAGTTTGGACAACAGAATAATAAGCTTGTGAAGAACATTGATTTGGACAAGTGAATTGAGAGTCCAAGTAGAATTAAGCTTATTGTTCCAAACAAGCAGAAATGGTATATTGGCTCAAAACAACATGGAAGATAAGATTGGTGATCGATCCAGTGCAAACATGAAGGTTGATCAAGCAACAAAAGAAAATTTTCACAGAGATTTACTTGTTTGCAGAGTGTGAAACTTCAGGATATAAGTATATTCTTAGATATGTAAGTGGACATATAAGTTAAATTCACAAGGATTTACTTGTTTGCACAGTGTGAATCTTAAGAATCTAAATAAATTCTTAAGGATAAAACAAATTGTGGACATGTATACTCATATTACAAGGATTTACTTGATTGTATGCACCCTGTCAAAATACAGATACTCATTAATATTCAAGTGAAAATAAAACCAGCTCATAAATCACCAGAGGGGTGATAGATAATATGGTACTGAATTAACAATGAAAAACTATGGTGTGGTGGAAACCTACATTCTGAAGACTTTGATGCCATCAAGTTTGATATAAATTAACATAAGAAAATTGTGTTTTTCATGTAATTATTATCATCCATGAATATTTAAGCTGCACCAGCAATTCTGAAAAAACAAAACTACATGAAGGGTGTGAAAAATAACATAAACACAAACGCAAGATTAATTCAGAAAGTGCTCTGTTCAGTAATACAAAAGCAAATGAACTCATTAACTTTCAATTTGGATCCTTTCCTCTGCAGCTTATCTTCTTATCGCGAAATTGGCACCGACAAAACTGTAGAGATGGCAGGTGATTAAAACTGGACTGCATCTTTAAATAGCTGGCACAGGATACAAGTCCTGGCCAGTTCATCTAAGCAACATACGTATTGATCAAGAATTCGCTTTTCTTCCTCTTAAAACTAAAAACTTGTGCACTGTGTTCATGTTATCCACCACTAAGACCATTATGATTGTGAATGCATAGTAAATGCTCTTTGTTGATTGATCAAAAATAAGTAGAACATATTTGTGATCTGGTCACAGAATATTAAACTTTGGTTAATCCAGATTTATTTTAGAACTAGTAGTTGCCTACTTGTTTGATCATTTTATGCTACTGTACATGATTTAGAAAGTTGAGCTATCTCTGAATTGCTCAAATCAATAGAATGTTGTTCTACCTTTGAATTGACCCCAAAAAAAGAAACTACAGTGCCAGGTTCCCAAACTGGTTAGAGTAACTCCCATAACTTCTTGTTATGCCCAGGAGTTACATTGACTGATCTTCTATCTCTCATAAGGACAAGCACCTTCCCCCCCAAAAAATCATAAATTCTGATATTTCTTAGAGAACAGTCTAGATCTTGACAGACAATTATTGCATAAACCAAATACCAATAATTTATATGTAGGATTGCAACTAGATGACAAAGGAACAATGCATAATCATGATTAAATTATAAAGATGACCTCTCTCATTAAACAACTAGTAGAGCTTAATGGAATCTTAACTGAACTTTATGCCTTCTATTTGCCACATAAGCATTTCAATTCTCGTATTCTTTCTGGCTAAGAGAGGTCGATGGCCATTAACATATTGCAAATACATATTTCATAGGGTTGACAGCAGATGGGATCAGTGATGCTTGAATGATTATCTTCAGTTGCTATGCATTCTGATTGTACATCTGAAAGGTAAACATGAGTCAGCATTCCAAGTGAAAAGAGGTCAGGCAGGCTAAAATTTCTGTTCTTTACTTGGAGAATGACACAAACATAAAAATAATACCATGGATGGGTCAAGTGTTTGCTCTCCTTTGTGGTCTCCATTAAATGATGGTGACATATAGGAGGAGAGATTGAATTCCCCATGCAACTGGTATGGAAGGTGCTTTGTGGGTCAATGACACCTCTTGCACTTAGTGGATAAAGATACAGCTTGCTTTAAGTTGGTAAAGCAGTGAAGACCTGAGTAGAAGAACTTTGTAGCAATCTGCAGGCATCCACAGAAAAGAGCTTTGTGGTAGCTTGGTGGCTCAAACTCTGTTGCAGGCACCTAATCAAAAGAGAAGTCTTGTGTTCATCTGCTTTACATGTTTGAAGTCAATGGCCATTAACATATTGCAAATACATATTTCATAGGGTTGACAGCAGATGGGATCAGTGATGCTTGAATGATTATCTTCAGTTGCTATGCATTCTGATTGTACATCTGAAAGGTAAACATGAGTCAGCATTCCAAGTGAAAAGAGGTCAGGCAGGCTAAAATTTCTGTTCTTTACTTGGAGAATGACACAAACATAAAAATAATACCATGGATGGGTCAAGTGTTTGCTCTCCTTTGTGGTCTCCATTAAATGATGGTGACATATAGGAGGAGAGATTGAATTCCCCATGCAACTGGTATGGAAGGTGCTTTGTGGGTCAATGACACCTCTTGCACTTAGTGGATAAAGATACAGCTTGCTTTAAGTTGGTAAAGCAGCGAAGACCTGATTAGAAGAATTTTGTAGCAATCTGCAGGCATCCACAGAAAGGAGCTTTGTGGTAGCTTGGTGGCTCACACTCTGTTGCAGGCACCTAATCAAAAGAGAAGTCTTGTGTTCATCTGCTTTACATGTTTGAATTCTTCTGAATGGCAAATTGCACATCATAAGCAAACTGATTCATTCAATGCACTCAGAGGAAGAAAAGGCTGGTATAGAATAATCATATCAGAGCAACTCATATTTTCATTGAGCAGCAGAAACATAATTTAGACTCCTTTTTGATCTATAGCTTGCCAGCTTAATATAAATTCCCCTCTCTAAAATTAGATTAATCTTAAAATTTATCTCATGTAACACATCTTGTGAAATCTATGAACTGAGGATAAAGACTGGAAAAAAGAATTATTATGAATTTTGTCTTGTTAAACTTAAAACAATCATTATGTACATAATCTTCCGTCCTTGTTCTTAGCAGACAATGTGCAAGAAATGAGACACACAATTCAAGTTCTGTATTTTTGTGATCCAGATATGGGATTAAGTTTGCATAGACTTACAAACAAGGTATACTTTTGCTGACTATGTCCTGAAATGATGCAGATGATTCAACATCAATCACTTGATGAATAGTGTAGTAACAAAAGAAAATTAAATAAGCTTAAATTAAACAAAGGATACAAATTGGATGGGACCTCCTCGTTCATTCACAATGATGATAAATGCTACTATTGTCACCACTGCTATAGATGAAAGGATCTTAGCCACTAAAAGAAAGAGATCATGTTGTTGAAAAGACTGTAGAAGAGCTTTAGAAATCTGTAATAAGCTATACCTATCTTAGTTTCAAAATAAATAAAAAAACTAAATTCTTTTTAGTGATTAGAAATTATTATATCTAAAAGTGTAGCCTATTCCTTATCCTGATTAGACCTTATCTTTTAATTTGGTCATTATCATGAGCTGATAAAGATAAGAATATTCATTAACCACTATTCTAGAAAAAGAAAATGGATTGTGAAGCAGTTCAAGTGCAAACCCAAAACCCAAAGGAGAGATTAAATGAGAGGTGACTTCATGGACAGTAATCTTGTCTCTTGCTCATGTGGATACAAACAGGTTGGTGAAGTATGGGAATAGCATCCTACAAAAGTATGGGAATAGCATACTTGCTATAGCAAATTTTAATAAAGCAATTATATCTCTCCTGTTGATGTTCTTCCACAAAAAATCTAATAATAATTCAATAGATTGAGTTTAAAATTATATATATATATATATATATATATATATTCTTCTAAAGTGGTTTAAATTTAATACATATTCCTATAGAACTCAAAACCTTACGAATATATGATTGTACTTAAGAAATATTAATGTGGAAACTTTAAATAGCATCAATGTTTCTTCAGTCAAATTATATATCCTTTTACATTAATAATTTTCATATTCAATCTTAAAAAACTAAGTTTAGAAAATAAGAGGTCAAAAAATCAAGTGATAAACACTACAATATATTTTAAAAAAATTAATAATTTTGAAATATATTAATGGTATTATTATTTTTATAGTAATTGAAATCTAATCAATACCAAGCAAAGAGATCGACGATTACAAAATTGATATTATAGAAAATAGACTCTCTACGAATGTTTTTATTTTCAACTCATTGAACTTGAGTTGTTAAACTAGATTGCTTGACGATGCATGGTAGTCACATCTCGACCTCATCAAGTGGGCCTCCCAGTAGAGCAAAAAAGAGATTTTATTTACATCTTAATGGATTTGAAAGTTTGTTACCCTATCAAAATAAATAAATCCCCCTATCATTATGATAATAATGAACTTATTATAAAATTTTCAGAGCATATATACAAAAGGTATATTCACATATGAAGCATGATTTAGTCACTATCCCTTTCTATACGATGCATCTGTTCATGATAAATAAAATATATAAAATATGCTATTTAGCCTTATTATTATTTTCGGAATAAATTGGGCGACGCAACCGACGTGGCAATACAACGCACGGCAAACCTACGCAATGATTGGACCTGAATACCTCCCTTACTTAATATTCGCTTTCCGGGTCCCACCATTTCCACCGTTCACAGATCTACCGTCGATTGTAAAATTCGAACGGTTCAAAATACGTCGCATATGATCGTATATGCGCGGATCTATCGGAAACGATCTCATGCACCCGTTTCATGGTCTCGCGATCCGTGCGAACTGGGAGAAGGGGCCCGCTCATCGACGGTCTAGATTGAGTTTTCGTGCATCTCAACCGTCGATCGCTCGATCGCGACATCTGAAGCAGCTGTCGGACGGATTAAAATGAGCAGACGCCGACGGGGACTCGCCCCGTTTCAATCGCTGCTTCGTACCGCCACCAATCTCCCTCGTCTCCGCCTCGCGCCCGCCGGTGGTCCGAGGACCACTGGATCCGTTCATCGCGTGGGCTCTGAGTTCCTTGTGGGATTGGGATTCTAATCAGCAGGAAAGTGCTTGCTTTGTTATTTGAATTTCTTCTGGAGGCGTATCTCTTCCCGTTTTTTAGGAGCTTTACGCGAAAGAGATTAATTTGCTGACAATTCTTCAACGGGATTTGAGATCCTCCGCTATTCCGAAAGATCTTTTGTAGATTCGTTGTTATGCTTGTTTTGATCGGAGTCGTTCGTGAAGATTCTGATTTGATTGATGGTTTTTGGGAAGAAAACTGGGATTTCACATATCGTTTTTCGCTAGATATGATTTTGAACGGTTCATGGGAAAAATTCGTTTTCTGATAGCTGAGTTTTGATTGTTTATGACTCTTTCGACAGATTCCAAAGCGTCTTCTTCGTAATTCTTTGCTTGTCGAAATCGTTTCGGAGGGCAAATTTAGTGGCTTGATTCGGCCGAGAAGGGTTTTTCCGACAGAAAAATGTCTCTGTCTTTTCCGCGTTTCTCTTTCTGGATTTGGGGTAAGAAGAATCACGAATCCTCCAATTCATCCCTGAGTTCCTCACCCGAATCGCCTTCGGAATTTAAGGAGACGGATTACTTGAAATTTCCGCCCGTAAATGAGCCGAGGACAAGGACAAATTCGAGAAAAAATAAGAAGAAGTGGCAGAGCCGGGAAGAGCGGCGTTTCGATAAGGAGTATGATATCGAAGTTGTGCCCTCGGACGGTGGATGCATGTCGGGGTCGGAGTCTGACGATTCCGATTGGTCCATCGGATGGCTGGAACATCTTTCCCCCGACTTTCGGAGTAATAATGAGTCGGAGAACAGCTTCGCCGTCTTGGTCCCGTGTTATGCGCGTGGTCGTAGTGAACAGGCGGAGAGCTCCAAATCTCGTGCCTTGGGAGCGGTTGATCGCACGGGTGATGATCTTTCTGGTGAGATAAATACTTTTGACTTCTTCGGCAGATGTAGCCTTTTGTGCAACATGTTCCTTGAATCATGCTGTCATAGCTTTCCTTTATTTCCCTTGCATGCTGTATTTGTTCTCCTAGAGGTAATAATAGTTCTATTTAAGTTTGATTTTGTAAATAGTTAGACTGAATGATAGTTTCATATTTCCTCGATATTCAAATTTTGTTTGTCATAGTATATTATTTAAATTATGGACTATGTTATTTAAATTATGGACTTCTGAATGCCAAACTGTAGCCACTGAGATCTCTTGAAATTTACATGGAAATAAGAAGACAAGAAGATGCTGTAGAAGGATATTGTTGATATATTTGATGTCTTGCGTATACTAAGACTCTGGAAATGTAAAAATCTGATTGCTATTGTTACATGTTGCCTTGACAAAGGCTTAATATGATATTGCTTTTAAATTCTATCCTTGTGTAGTGTTGCATGTGCTGATGTGTGTTAGTAAATATCCATACGCACAAATATTCTTCTCTTGAACATGCCGTAGTTACTTGCTGAGTAATTTGCATTTGAATGATTTCACTACATAAGGGACTGAAGAAGGTACCTTGCTTATGTCCCATTTGCTTGGTTGTTTTGATCAAATGCCTTGTTGGTTTAAGTTCTCCTTGCTGTGTATGTCTTGTTTACTATGCGTGCATCATGGTGTATGCATTATCTTACATTCACTAAGCTGACATTATTTGATATCATTGGTCTGATCTTTACGATTTTCCTAATGCTAATAACATGCTCAAAGCTTGAATCTGATGAGATTTTTTATTTATTGCTGATCTTTATGTAAGAAACAATATGGTGAGCTGTGAAACTGGTAACCTGTAACAGACTTGCTGAGCTTTATTTTTCTTCCAAGATGATTTTTTTTTTTCATATTGTCCAGTAAGCTTATTATCAGTTTTATAGACTAAATAACTTTTAGGAATTGAGTATATTCTTCCAGAGGAATGTTTTTGACATTTTACAATGTGCTTGTGAGGTGGATTGGATACTAGATGATCAATGGCTGACTGATTCTTAGCCCATCATAGTTGACATGCTGTTATCTTTATCTTCTTACATACTCGTGACTAGATTTGTTGTGTATAATTTCTGTATTTGCATCTGCTTAATTATCCATTCTGTTGGAAATATTATGATTCTGAGACATTAGTTTCAGCATTTCTAGCATATGGATTCATATAATTCTTTAATTTTATGGAAAGAGAATATTTAATTGTCTTTTTTAAAGATATTTTGCTTACGTAGAGCTAAGTAACCTGTTGTTCTGTTAAAATCTTTCCTTTCTTGAAAGTGCATCTTTTAGTTTCAAACCTATAATCTGCCATTATTTGCCTTTCATCACTGTGTAGTTATTAGGGGAAAGTAAGGAGTCATATTTTTATGGACCAAAATTACAACTACACAGGAATATTTCTTTGGGCAATAGTTCATTTTGTGAATATTGATTTGAAGTTTTTCAAGTTCTGCTTAACCGTCAAGAATTTTGTAATCTTATCTAATTACTGATGATTATATAATATGTATAACTTAGCCAAATATGTACATAGATGACAGATGTTCTTAAGATTTTCAACTTTCTTTTTTTGTCTTGCTGATATGATATTGCTCGCAATCTTAAGCATGGTCATTATCCTTTTGTTATCATGATAAGTGATAGACATGATAGGTATATGCTTATCCGTGGTTGTAGCATTAGTGCAGGGAAGATCTGAAGTCTTTGTGAAAGGTATTATAAGATTAAATACATGGTGGTAATCTAAATTTAAGTGAAAAAAAGCCAGCAACTCAAAGTGACAACCCTGAAAGGAAAGACATGGTCTCATCATAGTCTCTACCTTATTAAGTGATAGACGTGATAAGCATATGATTATCTATGATGGTAGAAGTAGAACTAGTGCGGGTAAGATCTGAAGTCTTTGTGAAGGGTATAAGTCTAAATAAATGGTATTAATCCACTCAAATATGCACTAGTCCACTCGTGAAACATGAGTGTCTCCTGTGAGCGAGTGTACATTCTCTAGCACATATTGGAGAAATATTTTATTTTACAAATTATGATATTCAGTTTTCAGCATTGCAGTAGTGTTTGTGGTTACATTCTAGCCTCTGGCAGTTCCATGTTTCGATTGGAATTATTGACCTTATTGGAAGATCTAACTTCATCGAAGGACATTTATATTAAATGCCCTTGATTTTTAAGAAAGTATTTCCTTGGCAAGTACATTCTATGACTACAATAGTACATTTGTCTTTTTTAAAAAGTTGTGCACTTGAAGTCCCATCTGTATTCACTTCAATGATAATATTGTCTGAGATTGACAATAAACATTTTCTATTACCTTTTCTTCTTTTAGTTGTAACACCCTGCATAGTTTAAGCACAACTATAATAATGAATGATGACAGGCATTTTGTCCTAACTATTTCGATGCACTTATAGTACTTTCCCTCCATTATGTTGCAGGAAGGCAATATATTTTGGTGATCATAAAGTTACTGCATCCTTTTTTTTTTGTTATTTTTAACATAATTTACTATGGTCTTTGTCTTCCTCCTATGGCATTTGTCGTTTTTATGGTCTCACCTGTATTACTGGTGCAATCAAATGCCATCTTTCTATTTCCAGATAAACTTTAACAAGTTTCTTTTCAACTTAGTCTGATCTTGGTACTTCTATGGTACTGAAGTGCTCAACATTTTGATCTATGAAGTATGTATAATTTTGTATTTTTCTATTTAGTACAATGTTGTTGTTTTTTTTCCAGAACACTTATTTTTTGTCCCTAAGTGGAAATTTAGGTGTTCTAAATGCATGTGGCCTTGTTACAGGCACTAGGGGAATCACAGCTATTTTACTCTTAACTTGAAATAATTTGATTTTGGAGAGATTATTTATTTCGCTCTTTTGTGTTATTGTTGTGATCAAATTATTGGATTATGATTTTTCACTGTAATGTATTTCAATCCTTTCATTATTTCTTATGCATACAAGTCATTTTATGTTGAAGATGCTACATGTTATTAAATACTTATTCTAATGGTGTTCTCAATTTGATTGTTACAGATGGAAAGAAGTACATAGAGGAATGGCTTTCTTCTCTTCAAGACAACTGACTTTGTGGAATCTAATTGAGAGCTTGGCATTGTAAAGTATGATTCTTGTGAAGACCATAAGTTGTTTTTAATCTATAGGTTAAAAAAAAAGGAAAATTCCACATCAAAGAAGCACAATCATGGAGCAATGGGGCAGCTTGTCTGATATAATTCCTGCTGGACACCATTCACTTGTGACATATATGGAAGCAAATTGTTTCTTAAGACCCGATAGGAGGCAACTAGAAAACTTAGCAACAGAGCTTTGCAACATCCTGAAGGTTCAGATTCTTTGAAGGGGATGAGTGAAGTTAGGAATATTGTTTTATTCTTTATCCCCTTGTGCATCCAGACGGGGATTTCCACCATTGCTTAATGTACATATGGGTGTAAATAATGTAAATACTGCTGTAAATATGGAACCATCCATCCTTGCCAATTTTGCTGTAAATATTATTATGCATGATCTAGGAAGACCAGGCTTTGCTTTAAATCCAGGATTCATCTCTTCATTCTATGCATGGTTATTGATTTGCCCAACTTCTTTTGAATGACTATATCTGTTGGATTTATGGTCAAATTTAGAAGGGGAAGATTAAAGTTATACTGAAAGTAAAGTGCTGATAAATCAGTCCAACTTGTTTGCTGTTGATAATTGCAATATTTCCTTTGTGCTCAGAGCAGAGTATTCCATTGAGTCTTTTATCTGTGCTTTAGATGAAAGAAAGCTTTTCCACCAACTTTCAAATTTGTCATTCTGCTTCTTCTTAAGAACTCCCTCTGAGAGCTGATCATAAGATGTGTGGATATTGAAATCAAGTCCAGTAATATTAGCCACTCCAATGTCTCCTCAAAATATACACCATCACTGAAGATGAACTGGATATTCTTGTTTTTCTATTAAGATTTCAAACAATTCAAAAAGGAAAAATTACATGCTTGTTTCTCAAAAATTAGATGCAATTTGAGATTGATCCCCATATAACAACTTGCATTAAATAAAAATTATCCTTGAACTGTAATGGTCAGGTTGGTGGAGCAGATCTCATCTCCTAATTTTGTGCCGTGACTATCGTAATCTTTGACCAATTCACATGATAGATGTGGACTTTTAGGCTCAGAAAGGTGTTCTTTTGTACTGAGGCAGCAATCTTGATTAGATTCTTCATCCCCACAACACAGCTTCCATTCTACCAACCATTGCCCCAAGCACCAGTCATGGGTTACATGTGGCCTGCTGTAGTCCTCATTGACTCATTCCTCGACCTTTCTTTCCCAGTACAAAGAAAGCCTGTGACTCATTCCTCATTCCTTGATTCATCTTGAGATGAGTCCCTGCATTGTTCTTTGCATGGAATTCACTCCTCAGCACTCATTTCCTGACCTTTCTTTACTAGTGAAAACAATTTCATGGTGTTGATGATCTCAATGATGGCAAATTCATGCAGCAAATTTCAAATAATTGAAGCATTACTCGATCTTGTTATTATTGTTATACAACGCATATATTATTTCTAAGCTGAAGTTTACAGCCATCAATCCAACTGGAAATTGGGAACAGAAGAAGAAATAGTCACTGGGAACAAGTTGCAGTTTCTTTTGTAGCAACATCTCAATCAAGAAGACTGATTCCTCCTGCCGGCTTCCATGTCTTTCAAATCTCACTCTCTCTTGCCTTCATCGAGAACTCAGCCCATATGGCACCATCCACTTCACTTGAACCCGTTCGTTCCTTCTACACTTTCTCTCTGTCACTTCCCTCCAAGACCAATCCATTAAAAATAACTTCCAACTGTCCACCACCACCTCTTCCTCTTCCCCTCCAGCTTTATCATCTGCTCGCCAACCTAACCATGCTGCCTCGCTCCCTCCCCTCTTGCCCATGGAATGGAGCGGCTCCCTCTCCTGGCTGATGTCTCTCCTCCTCCTGATCTGCTCCGGCAACTCCGAGGAGTACGCCGTCAGGCTCTCGCTCGTCGGTTTCCTTCAGGTGCTCTCGGGCAACGACACCGGGATCATCGAAAAGTTGGGTTGGAGTGCCGCGACTGATCCATGCACCGGTGGCTGGAATGGCGTCACGTGCAACAACAGGACGAGTTCTGTGTACAAGATCAAGCTCGAGGAGTTGGGACTTCGTGGAACACTCGACGCCGGCCGGCTCTGTCAGGCGCCGTCGCTGGCTGCGGTGAGTCTCCTCCACAATGCCATTCGGGGAGAAATCCCCCCGGAGATCTCCGACTGTGGCCGGCTGACGCACCTGTACCTCGGAGGCAATAGTCTCGCTGGAAGCCTGCCTCCCTCTCTCACCCTCTTGGGAAACCTCAAGGTGCTCGACGTCTCCGACAACGACTTCTCCGGAGAGCTGCCGGACCTGGCAAAGATCTCCGGTCTGGTCGGCTTCCTGGCGCAGAATAACCGCCTCCATGGAACCATTCCTAGTTTCCGGTTCGGAAACTTCGATCGCCGACGCTTCAATGTCTCCAATAACCTGTTCGCCGGTCCCATTCCGCCGGGCGGTGATCGGTTGGACCAAACCAGCTTCATCGGCAACCCCGGTTTGTGCGGGAAGCCACTTCCTGTTGCATGTCCACCTTCGCCATCAAAGGGGGATCACAAATCACTGAAGCTGTCACGCGAGAAGGCCATCATGTTCTCGGGCTACATCGCTCTCGGTCTTGTCCTGTCCCTCTTCGTCACGTACAAGTTGATCCACAGGAAGAAGAAGACTAAGCACAGGAAGATTGCTGACGAGAAGATTGCGTCTGATGGCATCAGCGGAAAGAGCACGATCCCGTGGTCTTCAACGGAAGCTTCCGCCACGGCGACATCCTCGCTGATCGTTCTGAAGAGACCGGGGACGATGACAGACTTGAAGTTTGACGACTTGTTGAAGGCTCCGGCGGAGTTGCTAGGGAGAGGAAGGAATGGAAGCCTGTACAAAGTGACGATGGCCGATGGCACTTCCATGGCCGTGAAGAGGATCAGGGACTGCGGCACTTCAGCGGCGGAGTTTCGGAGGAGGATGGAGAGGATGGACATGGCAAGGCACCCGAACGTGCTCCCCGCGGTGGCGTTTCATTGCTCGACGCAGGAGAAACTCGTGGTGTACGAGTACCTGCGGAATGGAAGCCTCTTGAGTCTCCTCCAAGGTAAGAAATAACATGAACTGATTGATAATTCAATTTTATAACTTAGGTCATTAGATTCAAACTTATCACTCAGACTTTAAATAAGATTACTATTTACAATCTTTTTTTACTGTTTATAATCATATTTTAAATTTTTTAATATTTCAATATTATCCTTTCAAATATAGATATCTTTTTCACTCTTCTTTTATTAATTAAAAAAAATAGAATTAAAGGAGTCGTAAATAATAAAATATTATTTTATTAATTTTAAAAAAATTATGAATAGTAAAAACAGACTCTTAGTAGTAAGCTCTAATATTTATATTATTTTTTTAATTTTTTGTTACACATAAATATTTTCTAACATACCTTCGTCCTTGTTTAAATATTTTTCCCTTTCATGTGTGGTCGATGTTTCCATGCTCCCTAACCTATATTACCCATTCTCAGGCAGGCAATTGGATTGTGTTGCTTTTGACTGGAGTTACAGGCTGAGGGTGGCCGCCGGAGTAGCTGAGGGCTTGGCCGCCATGCACAGGGAGCTTCTTGCAGATGGCATCGGCCACGGGAACCTCAAGTCCTCCAACATCTTGTTGACCAACGTCATGGACCCATGCATCAGCGAGTACGGCCTGGTAGCAGACAGCCGCAGTGTCGAGAAGGCCGGTGGCGGATCCGCCGTCGCCGCTGCCGACGTGCATGCCTTCGGGATCATCCTCCTGGAGCTGCTGACGGGGAAGCCGGTCCGGAATGAGCCATCGGAGCTGGCGAGGTGGGTGAACTCCGTGGTCAGGGAAGAGTGGACGGTGGAGGTGTTCGACGAGGCGCTCGTCTCGGGTGGAGCCAGCGAGGGAGGAATGGTGCAGTTGCTGCAGGTTGCGCTCAGGTGCGTTCATCCCTCCCCTGCTGCTCGGCCGAGCATGGATCACGTGGCAGCAATGGTTAACACCGTCCGAGAGGAGGAAGATGAGAGGTCTGAGGTCTCTGAGCCTTAAAACGCCAAGACAAGCACGTAGAAAGCTTTCACATATTTAATTAAGCCTCATTGCATGCATGCGATTGTAACTGTGCAGATCTTGGGAAGCTATTCCATGACTTTGCTTCTTGAAAGACTTGGATTGGGATTGTTTCTTTGGTTCAATTATATTAAGGATGATTTATCACTTGATTTTATTTGGAAAATTGAATTCTTTGATTACTCATTTGACTGATGTTTCTTTGATGATCTGATCTATATATTGGTTAATCTGAGTGATATATGAGTTACAAAACACTCCTAATACATGAGTAGCTTTATTGTTGATTTGACTCTCAATAGCATATTGAATTATAATTCATCTTTGTGAGCATAAATGTTTTTCTAGAATAAAAAATATTACTTATTAGATTATGAGTGACCAGTTAATGTTGATGTTGTCACACATGTTCACATCCATAATAACAGATAAAGATATTTACCAATGGTCTTTACAGTAATAAGTTTGTAGTGGATTCCATGTGAAATATATGGGTGTGTATGTATGTCTTATTAGTACATGGATGAGAGCCATAGAGTTTATGGGAATACAGAAGATTTTATGCACTGCAGAAGAATGATCACTAAATATTCTCCAATTCACAACCATGTAAAATGAAGCCTGAATGTGAAAAGCATTAAACCACCACTTCAAAAGTGATTCCTTTATTCTTCTATAAACACATGAGGTTCCACACCCAAGATCAATCTAGAAAAATCTTTCTTTTCTTTCTGGGAGAATATACCAAGAGAATTATTTCAATGGCATGTGTTCATCTCCACAAGGATTGCAAACCAGAACTTGTACAAGATGAGGAAAGGGATCAATCACTAGGGCAAAGCCTGATCTGTAGAAGTCAGACTTATTTGAATGGTAACTCAAGCAATTGAAACCTCTAGTGTCAATATGCAAGCTACTATCTTTCACAATTCATGGCTGCTAACTGGATACAATATGTCCAATTCATTCTCATTCATCTTTCCATGTACCCAAGTATAATAAGTTATAATAATCCCAAAACCACAAGAGGAAGCACACTCTGTTTCCCCTTGCTATAACTTATCTTCAATGGACAGGACAGACAGTGGACTACACAACAGTTGTGTTGGATATCATCTTTGGGAAAAGCCAAGGAGATTGGATGGATGCAATCATGCACATGAGACAGAAAGCATGATGTCTGGTACAGAAGCTGAGCCACAGTTTCTCTAGTCTTCCTGCCTTTTAAAAGTTGGTGGCTCCAACTATGAATTCTATGGCTCAATAGCATCTTAAAGGACAATTCAATATGTAGTGGAGTTGGCACCATATATCAGCAGGCGATGTTAAAAAAAAATCATGAGAGAAAAAGAGAGAGAGAGTCCAAAGCAAAACCACTGATTGGCACAAATAAAAAGAACCAAGTATGATGACCAAGACAGCAGAATTAGATAAAAAATGGTCAATGTCAACATCAGTAAAGGGAAGAATCAAAAGGAGAAGCAGCGTCAGCCAAACAAGAGCCAATCAATGTGCTATTTCTTGAGTTCCAAAGTGGGAACTGACACTTGTTGGAAACTTGAGTCAGCCTGCAATAGGGTAGACTGTGTCCAAGTAATAGAGAGACTGATCACCCAGTTCACGCTTCAGTTGGAGCAATTACATTGACTATACTCCACCCACCAATTCATTACCAGCAGGATCAAAACTGCTCTTCCAGTAGTGTTGAAACTTACAGTAAAAGAAAAAGGCTCTAATGCCAGGCATAAATTAGAATAAAATGATAATAAATGAAGAACATTACTTGGAACAAGTTTTGCTATGAAATCCTTATGAATTTAATAGCAGGTGTAAAATTTGCATGGCAGTGTAGCCCAGGTAAACCCTTATCCATGTCAACATCATTAAAGGGAGAAATCAAAGATCCAACTTATTAGCCAAAAGGTGGATCTACAAATGTCATTTCTGGAGCTGAAAAGTGGGGGAACTGATTTGATTGGCTGCTTGAGCCCACCTACAATATAGCTAGCCTCTCTGTATCCAAGTAAAACAATGCGACATACAAACAAAACTTCAGTCATCAGCAGTCCCATTATTGTTTTTCTAAGGAGCATGAATGAGCAAATACAGAGTAAATGAACATAAAATAATCTACAGGAAGAGAACAAGGCATTAATCTTTACATCTGACTTGGTTGCTTTTTGGATCTAATCATCATTATCCACATATGAGTAAGATTTTAATGCATATATAGAAAGGGGTACATATCTTGCATTGACAGACCATATATTAACAGCAAAAGAAATCCAAAATTTAAAAGAGGAGCTGAATCAAAGAACATGACTGTCCTTGGAAGATTTTCCAACCAATCCTTCATGTGGAACATCAGACCAGTGAAGCAAGCAGAGTTCATTACTTACTATGATAATAAACCCAAACATGCATAGCCTTTTTCCTCTTGAGCACTTATTCTTATGATCCAAAAACATCTCATCATACGGGTAGTACACATCCAACAATGTTCGACTAGTAACATTTAAACAGCAGCAGCAGCATGCATGCATGCAGCAGACAGGCTATCTCATCCATGTACTTAGTTCCAGATACACCAATCCAGTTGAGCTTCCACCTCCTCCTGCTGGTGGTGCTCCGTAAACATGACATCGGGGTAGTAGCTACAACCCTCGTCACTCATGTCGTCCTCGGAATGGATTCCGACGACGTCGACCAGCTCCACACAGTGGTAGTTCTCCGGGAGGTAAGACTCCCGGCTGCTCTCCACAAGATGATGCCCGCCTTCCGCTTCGACCACCGCGCTTCCTCCACTCCCGGGGCTCAGCATGTCCTCCACCTTCTTCTGCTGGATGTTCAGGACCGTCAGATCCGCGGTTGACGCCGCCTGATCGTCCACCGTCAGCACGGTGACGCCTGATGCTCCTTGCTCGTTTGCTTCTTCTAGCTTTTCAGCCAGTGTGCTCAGCTGCAACACAATTAGACTACTCACAACTCTGATGAATACCTTCAACCAAATTTTAATTACTAATTCAGCTAACTAAATAAGTTATTTGGATCGTAACGAGTGGAATCAACATAAGGAGATTAAAAAAAGAATAATATTCTCACAATTTTAAACCTTTGGAGAACATGAAGAGGATTTAACCTCGGAATATCAATTTTCACTTTTCCTGAATCACAAATCACGCTGACATAGCATCGGTCTAACAAACTTAGATCAAACATGAATCTTTGGGTCGGAAGGTGATGGGAGGGGCAGAGAGAGGAGGTCACCTGCGATCGCAAGCGGTGGTTGTCCTTGAGGAGGGCATCGTGGTCGAAGAGGAGCGCATCGTAGGAGGATTTGAGCTGATCGAAGTCGCACTCCAGCTGCTTGTTCTTCCATCGGGCACGCCGGTTCTGGAACCAGACCGCCACCTGCCTGGGTTGCAACCCTAGCATCTGAGCCAGCTCGCTCTTCCTCTCTGGCTCCAACTTGTTCTCCTCCTTGAAGCTCCGCTCTAGCAAGTGGACCTTTTTTTCACACCGAAACATACTGTTATTTCCTATCCAAAATATTTTTATCGAATTTTTTATTTAAAAAATTAATTTTCATAAGACTATTCAAAATTGAGATGTATTTAATTGCATAATAGTAGTAAAATTGTCTAATTCTTTTCCATCCATTTTCACTCGGCAAATAATTTTATCCCACAATAATGAACAGAAGGAGAAATAACGCCACTACTTAAACGAACCCGTTGAGGAACACTCACTAAACTATTGGAGCTTTTGCGGGACCAAGTGGGAGACCACCGACAAAGCTTCCAATCGCAAGGGAGGTCGGTAACGTCGGTATCGATAGCCCGATAGGAGTTGGCTGTAAAAAGCGAATTACCTGCTCGGAGGTGAGACGGCGCTTCTTCTCCGGCAGCTGCTCCTCGTAGTACTCCTCATAAACATCATCCGGCGACGTGAAGAACGGCCGCCGCTTGCTTGCGCCGCCCTTCTCGGCCACCCCAACCACCACCGGACTCACCGCTTTATTTCCCAACATAAAACATCCATCACAATTCGTGCTCTTGCCGACAAAGAACCAAATTCAAACCCAAATCAAGTAAAAAAGCTGTAGCGATTAGTACCTCGAAGGACGGGATTTCCGCCGCCCCAGAGGAGCAGGGGGCCGCGGGAGGACGAAGAGGAAGACGAGTCAAAGATCAGACGGCCATAATCCATCCCCTGGTCTTAGATCGGAGTCGGTCGACGGTCTGATCTGGGTTCGCACGTACGTGTACTCGCTTCTAGGTGTATGTATGTATGTACTCCTCTCCCTGGGATCTCGATCGGTCGGGATCGATGGAAGGGGATCTATAGATCGGATTAGAAGAAGAAGAAGAAGAAGAAGAAGAAGAAGGCAAGGATGGAGATGCTCTTATGGCGGAAGAAGCTGGTGCTCCAGAGGAGGCGCGTCGACGTCTCCATCGGGAAGAGGGAGAACCCCATCATCCAGCTTGGAGTTTCCGGACGTCTCGGTTGACGAGAAGAAACGTCACTACCACCTCCCGGGAGAGCCTGCTGGAGACCGCCTCAGTGCGCGGTCAAGTCGAAGGGACGCCGGGGAGGGGGAGCTTTAGGGTGGGATTTCACAGCCGGAACTAGAGATTCCGGCGATATGAGGGCTCGGAGGAGAAGAGTTTTGTTCTCCGGGGGGGTTTTTGTTAATTTATTTTTCAGTACATAATTCGTGGGGGCTTTCCGGCTAAAATTGGAGAAGCGAAGGGGTGGAGATTTATAGCGGGAAACATTGACCGGTCGGACGGATTTGCCCTTCGAAGTCTGTGGGTGTCATATTTTAGTGCGGGGATTAAAGAAGGGATACCGGATTCACGATTGCGAGGGTGCATAGGAGAAAACGGCTTCCGGCTGGATAACGGCCTTGGGATAAGGGTTATAATAGGGGAGAGGATTAGAGCGGGGATCCGGTATTCACGGATACGAGAGTAGGGTTCACGTAGGGGTGGTTGGGTAGGGAATACGGCGCTTGTTCCGGCTGGATAACAAATCCATCGCTAATGGGGTAGAGTAGGAGAGGATACGGTATTCAGGGTGGGAGAATGGAGACCGAATTATGCGTTCTTCGTATTATCTCAATTTTTTTAATTTATTTTTTTTTTAAAAATTATTAATAATATTAAAATTTATTTAAAAAATATAATAATAACATTTATAAAATTTATTTATCATAATAATATTTATTAATACTATATCATGTAGTTTGATCGAATCAAATAGCTCGTAATCGACTCAACTAAGATTCAATTCAATCTGATTTAAAGCATGTGGGTGTATCAGCTTAATATTTTTGACCCATATATTAATAGGTGAGTAGGACAAAGATAAAGAGTACTTTACATATCCTTATTTTATAATTATGTAAATAATAAAAAATATATCACATATTTACTCGTATCCTCGATCCCCATGAGTACTTATACCCATCGATATAATTGATGCCTCTAATGAGAAATACTATCATCATTATTCATCTTTTTTAAATCAAGTGAGGCTAAAAAGATTTACTATTAAATGTATTAAAAAAATAAAATTGACATACCTTATATTGTTCTTATTTTACCTAAAAAAAATTTGAAGAAAAATGTTAATATAAAAGCATAAAATATATTTTAGTGCCAAACTTTATTAGATTAGATCAGGGCAAATTAATTTTGACAGGGATTCAAGTAGATTAGATAAATCTTAAAGTCATAAATCATAATAGTTGATAAAAATGCTTGCATTAGATTAACCTATTACTAGCCGAACAAGAAAAAGAAAAAGCCAAAGCTCAAAGAATCTAAACTGACATGTGGCATAATAAGCCAAAAAAAAAGAGAAAAAAGAAATGTGATTACAGGAATAATATCAAGGGAAAATGTTTGGCACCAACATATTCCACCCGAACTATTTTTCTAATTGAACATTTTCTAACCTTGATTCAAAAAGTTTTAACTTGGATTGAGTATAAGATTTAAACTTAATTACCTATAGCATATAATTTAAACTTTTTTATTTTTTACAAAATTCAATTATCTGAGAGTACCAACATGGATATTATGTTATCATTCCTCTAACCACATATTCATACAATATTAAATGATCATTTCTCTCTTTTGTTTTTTTTTTTCCTTTACAGAAGCATATATAATTGTTCAATGGGTAAAAATATATTTTTTCTTATCTTAGTAACTCTACACATCCTTAGTTTGAGAGAGGAGTAAAGGAGTTGTAAAGGTCATCTTCTAAACCTAACAAAAAAAGAATCGAATTGTAAGGGTGATTAATCTTCGTCCATTGAAGGAAGATCGTTAGTGGATACCAGTGGTATCAACGGAAGAAGAATCGGTGGAGTGGATATAAGTCACGATGACTGAACCACTATAAAATGGTTTGTATTTCTGTTTTGCTGTTTATCTTTATTGCAAATCACTTTACTTTCTCGCTACTTTTGTTGCACACCCTTCCGAACATGTTCCAAGTTAATATCTTTTTGTTATATGTGAGTAATCAGTAACTAATACATTTCATGTCTTGCTCATTAAAGCAAAAAAAACCATGTTTTTATTGAATGGATTTTAATAGGTATATAACTTTTAAACCATCATATAATTTAAACTTTTTTATTTTTTACAAAATTCAATTATCTGAGAGTACCAACATGGATATTATGTTATCATTCCTCTAACCACATATTCATACAATATTAAATGATCATTTCTCTCTTTTGTTTTTTTTTTCCTTTACAGAAGCATATATAATTGTTCAATGGGTAAAAATATATTTTTTCTTATCTTAGTAACTCTACACATCCTTAGTTTGAGAGAGGAGTAAAGGAGTTGTAAAGGTCATCTTCTAAACCTAACAAAAAAAGAATCGAATTGTAAGGGTGATTAATCTTCGTCCATTGAAGGAAGATCGTTAGTGGATACCAGTGGTATCAACGGAAGAAGAATCGGTGGAGTGGATATAAGTCACGATGACTGAACCACTATAAAATGGTTTGTATTTCTGTTTTGCTGTTTATCTTTATTGCAAATCACTTTACTTTCTCGTTACTTTTGTTGCACACCCTTCCGAACATGTTCCAAGTTAATATCTTTTTGATCAGTTTTATCGTACGAAGATTTTTTAAACCGGTGATTTTTCCGCTGCACTAATCCACTCCTTCAAAGACCTAACAAACATTCATAATTGAGATACTATCTTTTCCTAAATAATTATTTCATTATATTAAACTATGTAAATAAGAACTTGGAATGTATAAACTATGCAAAAGTACATATTTGTTATTATAAAACATATAGTCAATAATTAAAATATTAATGATGATCGACACCTTCACATATTTGCAAAGTTACGTTGGCATCACATATTTGTTATCACTATCGAATCAAATCACTGCATCCCCTGCGACAGAATGCAACTCATCCTATCCACATCACATGCTTTCAGAATATGTCAATTTCCGCCGACGGCTAAAGAGAAAAAGATTGAGATGGTGTCTCCTCCGCGGCCATTCCGTGTGGCCTCAGCGGAACAGTCGTCGTCACCCACCATGTCCCACTCAATACTAAACCTTCTCTTTTCCTACAGTGGACTTTGAAAGCAAGAAGAAAAAGAAGAAGAAGAAGAAGAAGAAGAAGAAGAATTGAATGCCATCTGGTAGACAGCATTGAATAGCTCTACTAAAGTAGCGCATAATCCATCAAGTTTCTAATTGGTAAATTATATGTGAGTAATCAGTAACTAATACATTTCATGTCTTGCTCATTAAAGCAAAAAAAACCATGTTTTTATTGAATGGATTTTAATAGGTATATAACTTTTAAACCATGTTGCTTACGTTTGTGAAAAGAAAAAAAAAAAGAAAACTAAAACTGCTGAGATATGGAGAGATCCAAAATTATAAATATTTTTTTGCTTTAATGAGCAAGACATGAAATGTATTATACTATTGAAGTAGAATAATTTTTATCTTTTAGAAAAGAAAAAGAAACAATGTGCATGGGTCTGCACTCCCACCACCAAGGCTTTCCATGAAGTTTACAAGTCTCATCAACTCCAGGGTTCAGATGAGTTGCAAATGGAATCTAGGAAGCTAAAGAGAGTTGTTCTGTTTTCATTTCTTGTCACTGTTGTTTCCTGTAGTTGGGAGCATGTCCCTCACCATCATGGTGTCCTGGAATAAGATGCCCACACATCAACTTGTTCCGATTGGGAGGAGGGCACCTTGTTGTTGTTGTTGTTACCATCAACAAAGCCTGGACATTTTGACTTGTAAATTATATGTTGCAACCTTAGTTTCTGACCTACAATTATGTGGTCGATCATACTATGTTGATTGGTTTTATGTTGGTCAGCAGCTAACCAGTGAGCCAAATCAATTGGTTTTTATGTGGCAATTGTTGATATATGTTCTATATTTCCCTTGGCATCACCAACTACTATGCACTGCCTCCTCATCATCAGCAATTCTCCTATTTCAAGACACCATTGATGTGTGATGCTGATGAAGTTATATTTAATGGCACCACATACCAGTGCTTGGCACTAAGAAATAGGTTAACTGTGGTAATGCTCAAAGCAGAGTTGCTGAGATTGGAATATAAGCAGCTTCCATATCCAAATCCAAGTAAAAGATGTGTGGTGTTATAGATGAACAGTATATATATAAAAAAAACTTAGTTGCTTTGAAGAGCCTTGGTTTTTTTCTAATGATAAATGGTAAAGATGGAATATGATCTTAAAACATCATTAGTAGATCTTTATCAGCTAAGCTAGCTAACCTCTTCATAAGACAGTTCATGGTCATAGAAAAAATACTTGCTTGGGATGAAATCTGGATGAACCAAGAAAAAGAATATTATTGATTTTGTATTGTTTCTTCTATCTATTGTTCTATATTAGTTGGACTATTCTTGGATTCTTTTGTACTTTTTTTATCCATTAACCTTGAGAACACAAACTTGGACCTTCTTTTGCTGGTTTAGATGCTTGTCCTATTTAGTCCTGAAAAGGCAGATGACCCTTACATGATTACCAAAGGCCTCCTCCTCCTTTCATAGGTGAGGACTATTAGTATTCTGCATATGTCTGACAGTCTCAGGGATCTTTTGACATCACTGAGCTCCTTACAAAACATTATCTTTAGTTAAATTAAAGACATTTAGGTTTAAATTTTTGGTCTTTAGTGCAATCTTGTTAGCTCTCTCTTTATCTTTTCTCATACCAATGATGATGCTAATTCATCTAACTACAGACTGTACACACACACACACACACATATATATATATATATATAATTAACAGTGTTTTTTCTTTGGAATTGTGAGGGCGAAATTGATCGGAATTGTGACATCCACTTCTATGTCTTACTAGAAGAGATGGAGAGTTGGAACTGTTCTTGGCTCCCATCTTTGCTTGTCTCACTAGCTTTTCTATGTCAAAAGAAAGTGTGCAGACATGATGAACCCTTTCTCTCTTTTATTTGCTTAGCTACGAAGGGATGAAGGTAGTGATCGAAGTGCGTGTTCCTTTAAATCCTTCTTCCCAATGCTAACTTTACGAGTTCAAGGTGGGAATAGTGATGTGATATGGATTGCTTGAAGCAGCATTGCTTTAATTCTGCTGTTCGATGCTAGTCTACAAACATGATTGGATCCATTAAATTCATGCTTTCTCCTTGAGTTCTAAGAGAACTATGAACACAGCTGAGACTGTTCTACTGGCGCCAATGGGAGCCATTCAGCAGCTCACAGGCTTCACCTCCATCTACAGCAGGAAGGATTTCTCATGCAAGTTAAGGCAGATTTATCAGACAGCCATGAGAGATTAATAAGAAAAAATAACCTATTCAAAAATACTGTAAAAAATCCATAGGGTGTTCCCCGTAGATATTACTCCCCTTACAATTTATAGATTACAATAAAAATATGAAAAATATTAGAACTTCTCGAGAAAAGCCAATAAAGAATTCGGGAAAATCAAAAATCAATTAAGATGTTTATGTTTATAACATTTAATTTTAACAAACAGTCTATACCAAATGATTTAAGAAGTATACAAGGGTTTAAACGGATCGGATAGATTTAACAGATTCGACCCGTTATTTGAAGCCCATTTTAATGAAGCCCAAAATTGATTTAATGAACTTTTATATAGAAGCCCAACATTCCAAGCCCACATTGAGCCCACTATGGGCAGCTCTCTATATATTCTAACAAGATGCACGGTTTATCGTGTACAGCGACAGAAACCCTATTGGCTCGTCCAGGGGCCGCCGCAAAACCCTGATCTCCTCTCTTTCGTCTTCGCCTCGTCGAGCGGATGATCCCTCAGCCTTGTCTTGTTCAATCGATGCCCCTTTGCGTGATAGTGTCACAATGTTTTCTTCTTCGATCGATGTTCTTTTTTTTACTAGTCCTTCATATCTTTCTTGACGGAGTTTTATGTTTTGGGATCGTCGATGATGATAAAACTAAAGGCTTGTTTCTCAAGACATTCGCAGTGGCCGCCTGAGAGCTTTCGCCTCGCCGGGCTTGAGAGCTTGTGCTGCTCGACTCTTCCTTGGATGTCTGAGATCGATCCCCAAATCTATTCGGATCTTTTAATCCTTACATTTTTGTTTCTATTGCGATAAAAAGTCGTTATGAGTCTTTTGAGAGCTTCAAAATCGAATCTTTTTTGTTGTTCTTGGTGAAATGTTTTGGTTTGTATCGATGATGACAAATTCAAGGCTTGTTTCTCAAAACATTCGCAGTGGCCGCCTGAGAGCTTTCGCCTTCCCAGGCTTGAGAGCTTGTGCTGCTTAATTCTTCCTTGGATGTCTGAGATCGTTCTTCACCATTAATCCAATCCCTAGGTATTTTAACTGATTTCCCTTGTCGACAGAAAGATTCACCTTCAAAATAAAAAGGGTCAGCCTTTTGCCCTCGCACTTTAGATTTTGTGTTGCCCAATTCATCCAGCTTTGGTGCTCGAAGTCGTTATTTACATTTGATTAATTGAGTCTTTGGCACATTGAAACGTCAAAGTTGGAATATTTTGTGCCTTGTACAATTCATAAAGAGCTAATTGCCAATGATGACAGATACTAAGGCTTGTTTCTCAAAACATTCGCAGTGGCCGCCTAAGAGCTTTCGCCTCTCCAGGCTTGAGAGTTTATGCTGCTCGGTTCTTCCTTGGATGTCTGAGGCCATCAGCTCGATCTCATTGTTAATTTGGTCTTTGGATTTTGGCGTCAAAGTACATTTCATTAATTTAATTGATGTGGAATTTTTATGGTAAAACGCAAAGAACCCTATGGTGGGACTACACGTCTGCCCCTCTGGCCTGTTCACGTGCCTTAGGGATGAAGTAGTCCCTGATATCCATCTGCCCTTGTGCTTCACTTGCCGGCAATCTTCCTCTGGTTGTCCTGGCATTCTCTTTGAGGGATACAAGACAAAGATTTCCTCTTAACTGTTAGTTAAACGTCCATAGCTTGTTTCTAAGTTTTGTTGATATAACTTCATCTTCTCCTTGTTCATATTTTCTTATAATTTGTAGTCATAATCTTCCTTTTTGGTGTGAATATTTTTTTTTTTAGTTGTTAGATTTTGATCATGTTTTCAGGTTGGGACGTTTTCTTTTTTTGAAGGCTATTCTTTTATTATCTTAGGTGTTTGTAATTTATGAGGAGCCAAATGTTGAAGAGAGAAATTTTAGTCTATTTATTTAACATTCTTCTGTGGAAAATTTTGTCTAAGGATTTAATTTTTGATGGCGAATTATTTTATATTTACTATCGTTGAGACCTTTCACTGCATATAATGCAATCAATGGGCATAAATTGTGTAAAACTTGATTGGCCATTCTTTATTAATGGTGACATATATTTCAAAGGAATTTGGCTGGAAACAAATTATTATTATTAATGGTGATATGTTTTAATCTGAAAATTATATTTTATTGGTGATATCTAGTGTTACATTAGTTACAATAAACATAAAATTATAATTGTTACATTAGTGACTTGGAAGTGATGCGATTAATCTTTGATCACTTGGTTGTTTCAAATTGTAAATGCTTGGATGTGGTGTTAAGTGGTTTGGGGTTATTTTATTGTTTTGGATCAATAAAAAGGTTAAGAGATTGGAATTAATAGATAATTAAAAATGAATATTGTAGATAATATTAGATTTAAAATTTGATATATTATTAAAGTTAATCATGAAAATGGTTTAAGAATTATTGTTATTAAGGGTTTTAATAATATTATTATAGATATAAAAAGATTTAAAGATATAATTATAGTTTTTAAATTTATGAAAGGATAAGATGTTTTGAATTGTTTGTATTTTGGTTATTATAGAGAGTGGTATATGGTGATTTTGGTTATGAAAAGAGAAATGAAGATTGTAGAATAATTTTAGATTTTTATAATAATTTTATAAATATAAATATTTATTTTAAAAAGATATAAATATTTAATGATTTATAATATTGATTATAATTATATTTAGAAGATTTTTATTAAAAATATATA